>QXEO01000334.1:336384-709809 GCA_007115705.1 Dactylis glomerata | reverse complement strand
GCTAGTAATGGGCCGACATTTGTCGGGCCGGCTAATAACGTGAGGTTCAGCAAGGTCCTCATTGACAATGGAAGCAGCATCAACATCATGTATCGGGATACGATGCAGAAGCTGGGGATCAAGGAGAATATGCTGGAGCCGAGCAAGACCACGTTCCATGGCATTGTGCCGGGACTTTCGTGTGCGCCGATGGGCAAGATCCGGATGGATGTCATGTTTGGGCAGCCGGGATACTGCAGGGTGGAGAACCTCATGTTCGAGGTAGTTGATCTAGAAAGCCCCTACCATGCTTTGATGGGGAGGCCGGCATTGGCAAAATTCATGGCCTCTACGCATGTTGCGTACCTGAAGATGAAAATGCCGGGGCCCGGAGGAGCGATTACCATCATAGGTGATTACAAGCGCTCGATGGCATGCGCAACTGCTGGATCTAACCTGGCCGAGACTCTGATCATTGCAGAGGAAAGGAAGAGGCTCAAGCGAGCAGTGGAAATTGCTGAGACGGTCGTGGCCGCAATCTATGCCGGGCATGGCGAATCCCGGTGGCAGTGCTTCTTTTCAAGTGGGCAAGGAGGTCAAAAAGGTGCCTCTGGATGAAGCTTTCCCGGAGCGCCATGCCCTCGTTGGGGCAAGTTTGGATCCCAAATAGGAAAGCGAGCTCATCAGCTTCCTCCGTGAGAATCGGGATATCTTTGCATGGTCCTACTTCGGACTTGCAAGGTGTTGCCGAGGGAGCTGGTTGAGCACGCATTGCATGTGAGACCGGATGCTAAGCCGGTAAAGCAGCCGCTCCGGCGGAATGCAGGCGATAGAAGGAAAGCCATTTGGGACGAAGTGGCCAGGCTCTTAGCCTCTGGCTTTATCAAGGAAGTGCTTCATCCGGATTGGGTGTCTAATCCGGTTTTGGTGGAAAAGAAGAAAGATGAGCCCGCCATAGTAAAGGTATGGCGGATGTGTGTTGATTACACCAACTTGAATAAGGCATGTCCTAAGATCCATTCCCGCTCCTCGGATCGATCAAGTGATTGATTCCACAGCTGGATGTGAACTGTTATCATTTGTAGATGCCTATTCTGGTTTCCACCAGATCCCTTTGTATGAGCCGGATCAAATAAAGACATCCTTTATTACCCCGTACGGGGCTTATTGCTATCTCACTATGCGTTCGGTTTAAGAAATGCCGGCGCAACTTACCAAAGGTGTATGCAAAAATGTTTGCACGATCAGATAGATAAAAATGTGCAGGTATATGTCGACGATATCGTCATAAAAACCAAGGAGAGCAAGACTCTCATAGATGATCTCCGGAAACCTTTGGGAACCTGAGGAGATTCCGGATGAAGTTGAATCCGGCTAATGTACCTTTGGTGTGCCGGCGGGCAAGTTGCTCGGCTTCCTTGTCTCCAGCCGGGGTATTGAGGTGAATCCCGGCAAGATTCGTGCCATAGAAAGGATGAAGCCGCCGACAGATTTGAGGGAAGTACAGAAGTTCACTGGGTGCCTTGCATCCCTGAGCCGTTTCATAAGCCGGCTTGGAGAGAAAGCTTTGCCATTATATCTGTTGATGAAGAAGTCCGACACATTTGTCTGGACGACACAAGCAGATGCAGCTTTCAAGGAATTGAAGCAGATGTTGTCAACAGCACCGGTACTAGCATCTCTGATGCCCCGTGAGCCAATGTTGCTCTATATAGCGGCAACCAACAGAGTCGTCAGTGCTGTTGTGGTAGTAGAGCGAGAGGAAGGAGGCAAAACCGTGCAGCGGCCGGTATATTATCTGAGTGAAGTCCTCTCCACCTCAAAGCAAAACTACCCCCACTATCAGAAGATGACTTATGGTGTCTATATGGCGGCCAAGAAGCTCAAGCATTATTTCCAAGAGCATCCAATCCGGGTAGTGGCCGAGGCCCTATCTCGGAAATCATAAGTAACAAACATGCCAGCGGCCGGATAGCAAAGTGGGCAATAGAGCTTTCACCATATACACCTCAGTATGATAAGAGGGATACAATCAAGTCCCAGGTGCTGGCTGACTTCTTTATTGACTGGGCCGAGATACAATATGAAGATCATATAAAGTACTCATGCTATTGAAGACCCGGCACAGGTGCTGCGCACCTATCCCGGCCCTCGGTGACTAGGATTTGAAGCTCGAGACGAGCTTATATCTGGGTCAAGAGGATTGGAAAAATAATTAAAGAGGTGAAATTGTTAGAGACCCGGCACAGGTGCTGCGCACCTATCCCGGCTCTCGGTGACTAGGATTTGAAGCTCGGATCGAGCTCATGTGTCGGCAGATAAATCAAGAGCAGCTAGCTAAAAGACTATTGGAAAATCCCGGATGTCCGTATCCCGGACAGCCGACATTTTCGGGGACTGGGGATATGTGTATAAGTAGAGAGGACTTACGTTGGTGGCATCTGCCAATTGGTGAAGTCTCTGCTGGAGGCTGAGGAGCTCGCAGGCGATCGGTAGGGGCTTCGCGGCCAGAATATCTGCTGGATTGCCAGTGGCCGAGGCTTCGGCCATCTTCTTGCTCCTGGAATCCGCGGTGTTCATATTATCAGCGTCATTCCACCTGACACAGTGCTCCTTGAGAGACCCGAGGCTTTGGTCACTCTTCGTCTCCAGGGGGACGCGGCCCTCAAGTTCCGACGTGTCGAAGAAGTTGCGCCGGTAGCCAGGCCAGGTCGCTGCCCTGCCAAGATGCAGGGCTAGAGCAGAGCTGGTCCGGGACGCTGCTTTAGGAGGAGCAGTGGCGGCAGATGGTGTGCCGGACTTGGTCTTCTGGACCTTGAGGGTGCCGGACCAAACCGGGGCAGAGGTCTTGGTCGGGGCAGAGGTCTTGGCTGGTGCAGGAGTCTTTTCAACAGAGGGAGTCTTGGGCGCGGATTGTTCCGGCGCGGCCGGTGCAGCTTGGCCAGCAGAGGCGGGTTCCGGAATAGTCCGGACTTCCGGCACAGCAGGGCCTTTTCCTTTGTCGTCTATGCCGGCGCTCTTGTTGCTTGCGCCGACATCTTCAGTTATGCCGGCGTCGCTGGTAGGCGCGCCGGAGTCTGGAGCATCTTGGTGGGCCCCTATGTCCATGTGGACATCAGAGGCCGAAGGTTCCTGTTGAGCCCCCGAGTCCATGTGGACGTCGGGGCAGAGATATCTTGTTCCGGCGGAGGATCGTCCTTCGCCGGGGAGGTGGTCTTGTCGGGCGCAGGCGAAGATGCCGGCGCCGGGGAAGTCGTATGACTGGCAGAGGGTATGTCGGAGGTAGCAGGGGCCGCTGGCTTGGTAACCTTCGGGCCGCCACTCGAGCCAGAAGCTTGTTCCGGCGCAAGAGGAGCTCTGAAAGAGAGAAAACACCAAGTTAATAACCCGAGCAAGAGATATGTCGGAGGAAATGCAAAGAAAAGGAACTTACCCCGCGGCAACAGGTCTCTGTTTCTTCGGAATGGGCACGCTAACCTTCTGCCTCTTCTGCTGCTGGGGTGTGTCGGGCTGGGGCTTCACCCCTCGCTTCCGGCCGGCACGTCCGCCGGTGGAAGGAGGTCCCTGGTTCAGAGGGGCGGCATCGACAACCATGTCGTCCGGGATAGCTGAGGATGGCATTGGAAAGGCATAAGCAAAGGATGCGGAAGGAAAGGCATACGCAAGTGGCATCGGGTCATAATACGTCAGGATCTTCTCGTCAGAATCACCTTCACCCCGGCCTTGAGTGAAATGCCGGGATGAAGAGGCCTTACCCGCGGCAGCGGCAGCGCGGGTGTTCCGGGGCAGCTTGTCCCAATGGTCCGGATCTTCAACATCCACAGCAGTGCGATCTGCCGCAATCTTGATCCGGGAGTTCTCCATACTCTGGAAGCTGAACTTCTGCATAATGCAAAGTAAATAGGTCAGAAGCAAGAATATGCCGGTGGAAGAAGTATGTCGGAAACTTGTCTGCATTATAAGTATGTCGGCAAATAACAAATCTCGGGGCATGCGTGATAAGTATCTATATGCCGACAAGAGAGTGTGTATCGGCCAGAGTATTTACCGTTGGGGCGGGCCGGTCCCGGCTGTATGGTTCAAGTCCCCAGGCAAAGGTGGCCTGGGAGGACTTGCAGACGTCCTTGATCCGCCGCAGAATGTCGGCCGGGGTCAGCTCATGTGTAGAGTGCCGGGTGGGGTCCATGGGCCCGCTCATCTGGCAGATTTTGTGTGACCGGCGCTGCAGAGGAGAGACGCGCCGGCTGATATAGCATGCCACTAAGTCTTGAGGTGTAAGGCCGGCATCCCGTAGCTCGCCCTTAACCCGGTGGAGAGCATTCACCGGCATCACCGAGTTCTTCGGATTGTAGGTCCAATTCTTCATAGCCAAAGGTGGCTCGTCCACAAATGGCGGCAGGTTGAGCAGATCCGCGTCGGTGGTGTTCTTGACGTAGAAGAAGCTTTTCTGCCACTTCTTGCAAGACTCGAGGAGTTCCACCTTGGGGAAGTCAGAGCCCTTCCGGGACATGATGGTGGCCGCGCCACAAAGGGTCATGGGGCGGTCCTTCTTCTCCTGGGCTGTCTCCGGCGGGTCATCCTTGCTCCGGGGCGGCTCCTGGACGACTTGCTTTCGTAGTTGGAAGTACTTCGCCCAGGCTTGGGAGAAGGGCTCTATGCCGGCGTAGCCTTCGCAGAATGCGGCGAAGGCGGAGAGGATCATCACCGCATTCGCCGGGATATGGTGAGGCTGCAGGTCATAGGTGTCGAGGACGTCCCGGAAGAAGTCCGACGCCGGCAGGCCGAAACCCCGCTCGAAGTGGGCAATAAAGACGACCCGTTCATCGGGTTCAGGTGCCGGTGTAGTCTCTCCCGCCGGAAGCCGGCATGCTACGCCCTCCGGTACTCTCCTGGTGGAGGAGACCCAGGATATGTCGGCCGGGGTGACCTCCGACCCCTCCCAGCCGGAGCGTCCTTGGACCCGGGCCGAGGTATCTTCCTCTGAGGCCGAGGTACCTGTCATGCTCGATGAAGCCATCGGGATGGCCGGTACAAGGCATGATAGCCGGAGTCCCGTGATGTTATTCCTATCAAGGCCGGAGAAAAGAGGGAGGTTAGTCTCTCCGGCATACCGCTCTCACCAATGTTAGCAGAAATAGAAGATCTACCGAGGCAGTTAAAACAAGAAACAAACAAGGGTAAAACTTCTAAGGAAGAACACCTGCAAACGTTGCTAGCAATGCTAGTCGAATCAAAAGGATAACAAGCAGAGAAACTGCAGCAGATCTATGCAAGTGTGGCTACCGATGCGAAGCTATAGAAAAGCATGAAAGAGGAAGAACAGAGGATGATCTCACCGGAGCTTGGCCGGCGGCAATGGAGCGGCGGCGAGTGCTACTCCAAATTGATGTGGGAGCAAACTGTCCTTGTGCGTGGTGATGACCAGCCCGTTGGGAACCCCAAGAGGAAGGTATGATGAGTGTAGCGGCAAATTTTCCCTCAGTTAAGAAACCAAGGTTTATCGATCAGGAGAAGGGAGACGGTGACGACTGAAGGTGTTTGTGGAACCTGCACACACACAAACAAATACTTTGTCCCCAACTTGCGATGAGGTTGTCAATCTCACCGGTTTGCTTGAAACAAAGGTTATGAGTGTATCGAGTGGAAAACAGTAGTAAAATGCTAGTAAAGTAAACAGTGCGGGAAAAGTAAACAGGTGATTGCAATATGATTAAAATAGGACCGGGGTCCACAGTTCACTAGTGGTGTCTCTCCATAGATAAATAACATGCTGGGTAAACAAATTACAGTTGGGCAATTGATAGAATAAAGATAACGTGATATGTCAAGAAGATCACTATGAGATTCACTCTGGGCATTACAACAAAATACATAGACCGCCATCCAACTGCATCTATGACTAATAATCCACCCCCGGGGATATCATCCGAACACCCTAGAAGTATTAAGTTGCGAACAACAGATAATTGCATTAAGCAAAGTGTGTAATGTAAACAAAGCATATGCCCTTGAGCATATGAATGTTGTTTTCTCCCTAGTAGCAACAGCACATCTACCACCTTAGAGGTTTCTGTCACTCCCCCAGGTGAAATAGAGACATGAACCCACTATCGAGCATAAATACCCCCTCTTGGAGTCACTAGCAACTACTCGGCCAAGATAGCTACTAACAACGGAGAGCATGCAAGATCATAAACAACATAGAGATAACAAAAGATATAATTCAGTACAGCAACTTAATCATAAACACCAATATTCATCGGATCCCAACAAACCAACATCATAGTATTACATAACGGTGATCTCAATCATGTAGGGCAGCTCATGAGATCTAAACATGAAGCACATGGTGGAGAAGACAACCATCTAGCTACTGCTATGGACCCATAGTCCAAGGTAGACTACTCACTCATCGCTCCGGAGGCAAGCATGGCGATGAAGAAGACCTCCGGTGGCGATTCCCCTCTCCGGCAGGGTGCCGGGAAGAGCTTCTGGACCCTCCCGATCTTCGGGTCGACGGTGGCGGCGGATCGCGATGTATTCTGGAAAACTGATCGGGGCCTTAGGTTTTTCTCGTCAGGGGGTATATATAGGCGAAAGGACGATGTCAGAGGGGGTCCCACGCCCCCTCACACGTGGGTGGCGCGGCCAGGGGGCTGGCCGCGCCGCCTGTGTGTGTGGGGCCCACGTGGCCCCTCTCCGTCAAGTCTTCGGATGTTTGGGAGCTCCCCGGTGAAATATGACTTCAGGAACTTGTTTCGTCCAATTCCGAGAATATTTCCTGTGTATCACTTCTGAAACACAAAAACAGCAGAAAACAGGAAACTGGCACTGTGGCACTTCGTTAATAGGTTAGTTCCGGAAAATGCATAAAAATGCCACTAAGTGTAACGAAACAATAGGCAAATGGTGTAAAACAAAGCATGGAGCATCAAAAATTATAGATACGTTTGAGACGTATCAAGCATCCCCAAGCTTAACTCCTGCTCGTCCTCGAGTAGGTAAGTGATAACAAAAGAATAATTTTTGAGGTGACATGCACCTACACAATCTTGATCATATATGTAAGCATTGATGAGCTGGGATCAATAGAACTTAAAACATGGGCATGAAAGATATAATCATGACAATAAGAACTTAGCAACCATGTTGTAAACATGTAAATGAACACAAACAAAAGATCATGATAATGAAACAATGAAAGTCAAACATGCGTTCTAATCATAAGGAAAAACATACAAAAGGTTTTCAGCTTCTCCTTCAAAGAGAGCAAAACATAAATGCATAGGACACCTCAAAGTTTAAGAGGGCGACTAGATACAAATAACTTAAGAACAAGTGAAACCAACAATATGAGTCAATCAATGAACCTTGGGACAATGCATATCACACTAAGAATGACAACTATGCTCTCTTAATGGTGCATAAAGAAAGAAGGTGGTGACTCAACATAAAAGTAAAAGAAAGGCCCTTCGCAGAGGGAAGCAGTGATTGCAAGTTTTATAACCTTCAAAAATTATGGTACTTACCGGCTTTGATCTCTCATTGCCCCCATCATAAGCATCTTGAATGGTTAAAGTTAATGCGAGAACAGTTATGGTGCATATGCTTGACAAATCATAAGTTGAAAACCTCGTGTCCCGTGAATACGAGTACCCAAACTATGCTAGTTTACTTAGAGTCCCAAGCAAGGCTCTTGTCATTGTAAGTATATGCATATCATTGAGAACCACCAATGGGGTACCTCCGTGCCCGATGACATGGAACAAGCCCACACCAAAATGATAGGACAAGCAGACAATGAACACCTCGACATCTCTTTTATTTGCTATATTGTTTAGCTTTTTATTGTGAGATGTGTCGTCGAATGTTCACCATGGGTATGCTGCAAATTTCCACCATGAATTATGCATGGCTTAGATTGGCGGCCCGGCGTTTCCCTAACACATATAAAAACTCCATGATCCTCACAAGATTCCCAATTCATTTCACACAGCGGGCATCCATAAACAAAAGATCACGATATCAACTCAAAAGAAAGTGCAATGTTGAAAGCTTGCCCCATGACGGCATGGTTGGGCTAGAATCCAACTTACAACTTGTAAGCATAACAACTCAACATAAAAGACCACAATGTCAAATTTTAGGACAGGAAAAAGTAAAGTGTGCCTTCCGGTTCGTGAGAGCTTTACTGACCGAATTTCGCATAACATTGGTAAGAGTTTAATTTGAAGAGAATATAAAAGCAAGTCAAATTTACTTGGAATAGCAAATTGCTAGTAGGTATGTATGGTGGACACAATGGCAAACTTGGCTTTTAGGAGTTGGATGCACGAGTAGAGCTCATACTCAGTACAAGGCGAGGGCTAGCAAAAGACTGGGAGCGACCAACTAAGAGAGCAGTAATGGCCATAATCATGCAAAGCGACAAAGCGACATTAAAAGAAGCATACGATGGCATCAAAAGTCAAAAACTAAATGATCATGAAGGCTATTGGCGACTTTGTAACAGTCTAACATGTGTGAGCATGCGCCAAGTCAACCCAAATAAAGCATCAAGGAGAAAACCAAAATAATGCTTCCATACAATAAAAACAACGCATGATTTTTTCAAAGGCTCATTAAGCAATCTCAGTTATTTGAGACAAGTCATGCTACAGCAAAACCACTAAGCATACTATCAAAAAGACATCAAGCATGACATGAAAAAGCCTAAGCCGCAGTCTACACAAGCTCCTTCTTGTACCACTATTTTGCACAAAGCTTTTTCTCTTTTCCAACACCATTTGAAATTTTTATAAACACCTCTTTTGATGAAAACCAATAAAGTTCAGAGGCAAAAATACACCTTGATGAAAAGATATGACAAGATCTGAATGCATATCAAGGCGAAAACGAAAACCAAAAGCAGTAGCAGAAAAACTAGAATGCTCGATTAATAAGAGTGAAAACTAGAGCATTCTTTGCAAATGAAAACGAGTACATCTCCTCCAAAGGAAATTTGTTGGGGTCCAACCATTTATTGCAGCAAACAAACAAACTAAACAAACTAAGAAAACTAAAACAACTGACGCTCCAAGAAAAACACATAGTGCATGAAGCAATAAAAATATAGTGTCTTGAAAGGTGACCTGATTTTTGCCGATGAAGAAGGGGTGCCTCGGGGCATCCCCAAGCTTTGACACTTGTACTTCTTGGATATTTCTTGGGGTGATGCATGGGCATCCCCAAGCTTGACCTTTTGTCCATTCTTCAACTCATCTCATCATTCTCCAATCCCTACACTTGAAAACTTCCTTCATACAAAACTAAACACAATTCTATTAGCAACATTAGTGTAAGCATAAAATATATTCAACCTCTTTTAGCTTCAGGTTTCAACCCAAAACCACCACATATAAAGTATATACTACTGTAGCAACTTCCACAAGAGTTCCATGATCAAAAAGAACTCAAAAGAAAGCGATAAAGTGGCAAAAACAAATATTGGCAGAAATCTGTCAAAACTGGACAGCTGATAATGGACGAATTTTTGAGGGATTTTCCGTTGCTCAAATCAAAAAGTGTTCAACTAAGAAAAGTTTGGATATAACCTGGGGCATAAGCACAAGAAATCGCAGGTCCAAAAGATATACAGAGAATTTTCACGAATTTTTACGGTGCAGCACCGAAAACAGTTTCAGGACAGCAATAACCCCAAATCTTTACCTCACTCAAATTAGAGGCTTCTCTTGGCACAAAAACGAAATAAACAAGATAAAGAGCGGTTATTACAGTAGTAATGACTTCCAAGACTCAAGAAAAAGAAAAAGTACTGAAAAGTAAACAATGGGTTATCTCCCAAGAGTGCTTTTCTTTAACGCCTTTGAGCTAGGCGCAGAAAATTGCGAATCAAGTAATATCAATAGATGAAGTGCTAGTTACCTCAGTAGGCTCTTTGAAGGTTCCCGAAGATGATTCAACCTGCAAGTCACCCTTAGTGGAACTAAGAGTCTTACCAATCTTAAGAACATGTTGAGATTTAAGCGCAGAAACCTTGGGAACATACATAAATTTTTGCTCTTTTCCAACAAACACTTTCTCCTTCTTAAATTTAAGAGAAGAGAAGATTAAACTAAGAGTTTCCATAGACTCCTCTAGTTTACCAATCCTCAAGTTTTGATTGTCATGAGTAGTGCTAGCCTCTAAAATGGTAATTCTCTTACCAATGTTTTCTATTAATTCACTAACGCGGCTAGCATTTTCTAGGATACTTGGCAAACTTTTTTCTAAGGAGCTGAGCTTTTCTACCACCTCTTCCAAGGTGGTCTCAGTTTTAGCAACATGAATAGGTGGTACTCCCACTAAACTTTCAATTATAGTGCATGCTTCTCCCGCGGGAGTACCCAGAAAATTACCTCCTGTAAGAGTATCAAGAACATACCTATTCCAGCTGGATATACCAACATAAAAATTTCTAAGGAGGATTGTGGTGGAGTGCTTTTTGGTACACCTATGATGAGCATTGTTAATACGGTACCAAGCATCTTTTAAACTTTCTCCCCCTTGTTGCTTGAAACTACGAACTTCTACTTCAGGATTACTCAATGTAACAAAACTAAAAGCAGATAAGTAAAAACAACTACCAAGGATTCTAATTTTTTTGGGTTTTTGATATAAAAAGCAATGCAGGTAAAATAAAATAAAGTAAAGCAAAACAAATAACAAAGTAAAGAATGTGTGTGCGAAGAACTCCCCTCGCAGAGGTCTTCTCTCTTCCCCGGCAACGGCGCCAGAAAATAGGCTGCTACTCCAAATTGATGTGGGAGCAAACTGTCCTTGTGCGTGGTGATGACCAGCCCGTTGGGAACCCCAAGAGGAAGGTATGATGAGTGTAGCGGCAAATTTTCCCTCAGTTAAGAAACCAAGGTTTATCGATCAGGAGAAGGGAGACGGTGACGACTGAAGGTGTTTGTGGAACCTGCACACACACAAACAAATACTTTGTCCCCAACTTGCGATGAGGTTGTCAATCTCACCGGTTTGCTTGAAACAAAGGTTATGAGTGTATCGAGTGGAAAACAGTAGTAAAATGCTAGTAAAGTAAACAGTGCGGGAAAAGTAAACAGGTGATTGCAATATGATTAAAATAGGACCGGGGTCCACAGTTCACTAGTGGTGTCTCTCCATAGATAAATAACATGCTGGGTAAACAAATTACAGTTGGGCAATTGATAGAATAAAGATAACGTGATATGTCAAGAAGATCACTATGAGATTCACTCTGGGCATTACAACAAAATACATAGACCGCCATCCAACTGCATCTATGACTAATAATCCACCCCCGGGGATATCATCCGAACACCCTAGAAGTATTAAGTTGCGAACAACAGATAATTGCATTAAGCAAAGTGTGTAATGTAAACAAAGCATATGCCCTTGAGCATATGAATGTTGTTTTCTCCCTAGTAGCAACAGCACATCTACCACCTTAGAGGTTTCTGTCACTCCCCCAGGTGAAATAGAGACATGAACCCACTATCGAGCATAAATACCCCCTCTTGGAGTCACTAGCAACTACTCGGCCAAGATAGCTACTAACAACGGAGAGCATGCAAGATCATAAACAACATAGAGATAACAAAAGATATAATTCAGTACAGCAACTTAATCATAAACACCAATATTCATCGGATCCCAACAAACCAACATCATAGTATTACATAACGGTGATCTCAATCATGTAGGGCAGCTCATGAGATCTAAACATGAAGCACATGGTGGAGAAGACAACCATCTAGCTACTGCTATGGACCCATAGTCCAAGGTAGACTACTCACTCATCGCTCCGGAGGCAAGCATGGCGATGAAGAAGACCTCCGGTGGCGATTCCCCTCTCCGGCAGGGTGCCGGGAAGAGCTTCTGGACCCTCCCGATCTTCGGGTCGACGGTGGCGGCGGATCGCGATGTATTCTGGAAAACTGATCGGGGCCTTAGGTTTTTCTCGTCAGGGGGTATATATAGGCGAAAGGACGATGTCAGAGGGGGTCCCACGCCCCCTCACACGTGGGTGGCGCGGCCAGGGGGCTGGCCGCGCCGCCTGTGTGTGTGGGCCCACGTGGCCCCTCTCCGTCAGGTCTTCGGATGTTTGGGAGCTCCCCGGTGAAATATGACTTCAGGAACTTGTTTCGTCCAATTCCGAGAATATTTCCTGTGTATCACTTCTGAAACACAAAAACAGCAGAAAACAGGAAACTGGCACTGTGGCACTTCGTTAATAGGTTAGTTCCGGAAAATGCATAAAAATGCCACTAAGTGTAACGAAACAATAGGCAAATGGTGTAAAACAAAGCATGGAGCATCAAAAATTATAGATACGTTTGAGACGTATCAGCGAGCGTGCAGGAGAAGGTCCAATCTCCCAGCAATGTCGCGGAGGAGAGATGCGGCGGCGGCGTCGTCGACAGAGATGTCGGGCGTCGTCGAGCGTCGGCGTCGGCGGGGAGCAGGTCGACGGCGGCGGCGATGCTGTTCCTCTGTTCTTCGGTCCGGCGGTGACGCGCAGGAGGCAGAGGAACAGAGGAGGAAGACGATGGTGTGGGGTAAAAAGATAAGTTTACCCCCGCCGCCCTATTTATATGCCCGCCAGGTAAGGGTCGTGGGGATGGTAGTGCTCCACTCCCCCGACCGTTTCTGCGGTGAGTAGCCACGTGGCGGCATGGAGTGGGGCGGCGGTTCCTGTAACCGTGCCACTAGGCCATGATGGCAAGGAGTAACTGCACTGTGAACCGTCACATCATGTGACCGTTCGAGGTGGCAGGGAAGTTGCAAGTTTCGATGTAAACTGTCAGACCTGGCTTCTCAAGGAAGTCTCGTCTATGTGTCGGCATAACGGCCCGGGGAATATGTTCCGTCCGGGATACCTCGGGGCCGGCCGGAATAACTTTTGGAGAAGGAACAGTGGCCGGGATATGCGAGGCTGTCCCGGCGTATAATCTGATCGTCGGGTTATCATGGAGAACCGGGGTATAATGAAAAAAGATATGTTGAACCTGTCGAGGTTCCACAGTTATGACTGGGGAACCTCGGCAGCTTCGGGGACTAGTGTCGGGGGGATGACCCCCGGTAGGGTCAAGAGACTAGAAAGATACAAGGACTATGGTTGACTTTATGCCGGATTATCAAGGAAGGGCCTGGCCGGAACATAAGAGCATCGGCCAGGCCGGCATATATGTGTATCCCGGCTGGTGTTCGGATATGCCGGTATAGCCGGAATACTAGTATAGGAGTGCCGGCATATACTTAGATATGCCGGCCTAACCTTTTGGTGTGTTGTGCAGGAGCAGGGGAGGCCGGATTACCCGACCTTCATATGTCATTGGTCCGGCATATAGGTCCAGGATTTGGCCAACGGTCATATCCGGGATACAGAAGTCAGCTAAGGTGTCACATCCCTACAATCAAGGAAGAAAACATCCAAGCATGGTAGCAGAGTGTGATGGCAGGGTGCACAGTGGAGGTTACCTACCCTCACTATGCACAAGTACAGAGCTTACCTCACAGACATGAGGTCACAGTGCAGGAAGTACAAGGTACAGGGATAGGAAGTCCCATCGAGAGCAATCAGGGAGAAAGTCAAGGGTCTCTGCCTTCGTCAGCAAGTCCTATTTGGAGCGTAGTTGGTGTCTCCTGGTCTTATGTGACCGTTGTAACCCTGGCCACCACTATATAAGGTGGCACAGGGAGTCCTAGCAAGGGGTTGGCCACTCTGTGTTACTACACTTAGTAGTTCGTCTTCCTCCTCTAGCAGAGAGCTTGGAAGCACCATTGTTGTGTACTCCATCGATCCTAATATATAAGGAGTAGAGCAGGAGTAGGGGTGTTATCTCCTTACGAGAGCCCCGAACCTGGGTAGATCTGTGTTCCTTTCTGTCGTGCTTTTTAGCTCGTTCCCCTCTCCCGAATCCTCCAGCATCTAGTTCGGCCCCCATTTAAGCCATCCTATGGCATATGTTGTTTCACCACGACGACATCTATGTAATTCAGCATTTCAAGTTATCTATAAGCAATAGCATACCTACAACAATTGCTTCCATATAACAGAAAGAGAGCATTAAGCCAACATCATAGTTCAGTTAACATTTCACTACTAGTTCAGATAACATAAGATTCCGGCTAGTTAACACAAAGTTCAGACATACAGGACGATGAAACGTAGCGCGCAGACTACATCGTATCTCCTCTTACTTGGAGGCAATCTGATCCTGCTGGAGGCGCTCTAACTCATTGATCTTGGCTTTCAGCATGATATTCTCCTTCTTAACAGCCTCGAGCAGACCGGCTGCTTTGCGAGTGCTCTCGGTCATCAGCTTCAAGAGATCTCTGGACTTGTCTCTGGCCTCATAGGCTACCACGGTCCTCTCGCTCTGCTTGATCTGCTCTTTGAGGCCCTTGGTGATTTGCACACGAAGGTCGCTGCACGTGGCATTTAGCTTCCGATTTTCCACCTCCAGCGTCCTGATGGTCAACCCATCCTTGTCCAGCAACATTTTCATCTGCTCCTGCGTCTTCACAAGGTAGTCCATATGCCCCGATAGCAAGTTTTTCGCAGCCGTAAGCTTGTCAACCTCATGCGCCAAAGTTCGTGATTTCTCCTTCTCCTGATCCAAATGTGAGCCTAGGCTAGCACAGTGCAGCTCGAGGGAATGTTTCTCGGCCAGTTGGCTCTATATCTTGACATTCAGTGCGGCCACATCTGCCTCGATCTTCTCCTTCGCTTCCTGCACCGTAGTTTAGGGCAGGCAATAAAAGAGATCAATGCTAATACTGCCTCTTTCACAAATATATAGTTATTTTTAGTTTTTCAAAGTAAACTAGATACGGTTAACAATGAGCGAATCTATACACTGAATCTATACAGATCTACATGCGTAGCACCTAGCCGCATTGCGAAAGGCAGGTTATGAACAATGGTAAACGGCTTGATCAGCAAGTACACTAGATGGCATGCGATTACCTTGCTTAGGCGGGGAACGGGCTTGATCAGGAAGTCCATTGACGGGTCCATGGTCTTCATGGGCAGCTTCTTATCCGTCGATTTTGGGGCCTACAAAATCATATAGGTTAGGAAGTTGGAAAGAACAAACAAACGGAAGATCAAGGCATCGTTAACCCTAAACCCACCCGGGGGAGACAACGTCCACCTCGTCCGTTGGTGCGCAGAAAGAGAGGACGGCTTCGGCCTGACTGATTAGGCTGCTTGCATGGAGATCTGCCTGCCGGCAGGTTAACTCCTTCCTCTTCGCCGCCCTAGTCTTGACCCCATCGGTCTTCAACGCCGGTCGGGTCCGCTTCTTGGGAGGCATGGCTTCGTCGTAGAATGGAGGAAGGGGCAAGGAAGGCAGGAGGAAGCAGAGGAAGTGGGTTTCTGCAGAATAGTGCTACACGGTCAAGACCAGCTTCAGCTGACCAGCGTGTCCTTGCCTCCTGGGCACCATCTCAAGCAATCTCGGCCGTCCGTTTGAATCTAAGCGTAGCCCTTGGTACCTTGTCGACGAGGGTCACCGTAGGTACGAACGAATAGGATGCAGTAGCCCCTTGCTTTTTCACTGCGCACTGCCACGATGGGACTGGGCATTGAACTCGATGGGACTCTGCATTGGGTCGAAGCTAGCGGCGACACGACGCGCACGCCCAGCTGTACATGTACATCTATCTCCTCGCCCGGCGTGCAACCATGCCCGTGATTTTTGTAGAAGAAGAGGTAGAAGAAGAAGGATAGCTGATTGACTGTCTCTAGGCCAGGAACCGCCACTTAATCAAGCCATTTTGTGTCACTGATTAGTAGGGCCAACCACACGTGGGGCCTACTTTCAGTGACCCAAAGTCAGAAAGTTAGGGTGTGGAAGTTAGATGATCCACGGCGTGTTTTTTAAATAGTTTTTTTGAAAGGCCCACACACCTGTTTTGACACCTCCGGCCACTGGAAAAATGGAAAATGCAGCATTATTCTATTTATCAGGTATTTTTTCCTAGGTGGTGCATCACTCACCATGACTCCATGCAGTGTTTTTCCATTTTTTTGATTTTTTCTGAATTCCCCAGGCCCCCTCCGAGATCTAGGTCAGACTCGGCGGTGCCATCGATGTCTGCCAGGTTGGGTGGGAACCATGTTTTGGTCTTGGTTCTAGGGTCCCACACCCCCAGGGGACCTCCCTGTATTTTTTCCCAATTTTCCTGGTGTGCATTTCTTGTAGCCCCAGTGCAAAATTGGATTAAAAAGGATTTAGGGCAAAAATAATTCATTATATGGCAGCAGGCCCAGATAATTCCTAGCCTCCTGGATGTGGCACCCCTGGAAGGTCCCCCACCCATGAAAAATAGAGTGGTGATGTTCTGCACACTGCCCTTGGTGCCCCTTCACAAAAAAGCACCTGTTTCGACCCTCCGGGCACCCGAAAATG
This sequence comes from Dactylis glomerata, assembly GCA_007115705.1. NCBI lineage: Eukaryota > Viridiplantae > Streptophyta > Magnoliopsida > Poales > Poaceae > Dactylis > Dactylis glomerata. Next base: position 693,385 of record QXEO01000334.1, on the reverse strand, counting down.
GGAAATGCATTTTTTATGTGGAAAATGGAATAACACTAGTTGCAAAAGTGGTTGGGAATTCAAGATGCACATCTCCACCAAAAATGGGACCATGGTTCCAAAGTTTGCTGTGGAACTTGCACAAACCATGGTCATCTGCCAAGGAAGACCAAGAGAACTCCTACGTGGAAGCAGCTCTCTGTGAGAGAGTCCCACATGTGAACCCTTGGGATGGCATGTTTGGTATTTTTCCTAGGTGCTGCATCACTCCACCATGACTCCATGCAGTGTTTTTTCCATTTTTTTGATTTTTTCTGAATTCCCCAGGGCCCCCCTCCGAGATCTAGGTCAGACTCGGCGGTGCCATCGATGTCTGCCAGGTGGGGTGGGAACCATGTTTTGGTCTTGGTTCTAGGGTCCCACACCCCCAAGGGACCTCCCTGTATTTTTCCCCAATTTTCCTGGTGTGCATTTCTTGTAGCCCCAGTGCAAAATTGGATTAAAAAGGATTTAGGGCAAAAATAATTCATTATATGGCAGCAGGCCCAGATAATTCCTAGCCTCCTGGATGTGGCACCCCTGGAAGGTCCCCCACCCATGAAAAATAGAGTGGTGATGTTCTGCACACTGCCCATGGTGGCCCCTTCACAAAAAAGCACCTGTTTCGACCCCTCCGGGCACCCGGAAAATGGGAAATGCATTTTTTATGTTGAAAATGGAATAACACTAGTTGCATAAGTGGTTGGGAATGCAAAGATGCACATATCCACCAAAAATGGGACCATGGTTCCAAAGTTTGCTGTGGAACTTGCATAAACCATGGTCATCTGCAAAGGAAGACCAAGAGAACTCCTGCCTGGAAGCACCTCTCTGTGAGAGAGTCCACATGTGAACCCTTGGGATGGCATGTTTGGTATTTTTCCTAGGTGGTGCATCACTCACCATGACTCCATGCAGTGTTTTTCCATTTTTTTGATTTTTTCTGAATTCCCCAGGCCCCCCTCCGAGATCTAGGTCACACTCGGCGGTGCCATCGAATCTGCCAGGTGGGGTGGGAACCATGTTTTGGTCTTGGTTCTAGGGTCCCACACGCCCAGGGGACCTCCCTGTATTTTTCCCCAATTTTCCTGGTGTGCATTTCTTGTAGCCCCAGTGCAAAATTGGATTAAAAAGGATTTAGGGCAAAAATAATTCATTATATGGCAGCAGGCCCAGATAATTCCTAGCCTCCTGGATGTGGCACCCCTGGAAGGTCCCCCACCCATGAAAAATAGAGTGGTGATGTTCTGCACACTGCCCTTGGTGGCCCCTTCACAAAAAATCACCTCTTTCGACCCCTCCGGGCACCCGGAAAATGGGAAATGCATTTTTTATGTGGAAAATGGAATAACACTAGTTGCAAAAGTGGTTGGGAATGCAAAGATGCACATCTCCACCAAAAATGGGACCATGGTTCCAAAGTTTGCTGTGGAACTTGCACAAACCATGGTCATCTGCCAAGGAAGACCAAGAGAACTCCTGCCTGGAAGCACCTCTCTGTGAGAGAGTCCACATGTGAACCCTTGGGATGGCATGTTTGGTATTTTTCCTAGGTGGTGCATCACTCTCCATGACTCCATGCAGTGTTTTTCCATTTTTTTGATTTTTTCTGAATTCCCCAGGCCCCCCTCCGAGATCTAGGTCAGACTCGGCGGTGCCATCGATGTCTGCCAGGTTGGGTGGGAACCATGTTTTGGTCTTGGTTCTAGGGTCCCACACCCCCAAGGGACCTCCCTGTATTTTTCCCCAATTTTCCTGGTGTGCATTTCTTGTAGCCCCAGTGCAAAATTGGATTAAAAAGGATTTAGGGCAAAAATAATTCATTATATGGCAGCAGGCCCAGATAATTCCTAGCCTCCTGGATGTGGCACCCCTGGAAGGTCCCCCACCCATGAAAAATAGAGTGGTGATGTTCTGCACACTGCCCTTGGTGGCCCCTTCACAAAAAAGCACCTGTTTCGACCCCTCCGGGCACCCGGAAAATGGGAAATGCATTTTTTATGTGGAAAATGGAATAACACTAGTTGCAAAAGTGGTTGGGAATGCAAAGATGCACATCTCCACCAAAAATGGGACCATGGTTCCAAAGTTTGCTGTGGAACTTGCACAAACCATGGTTATCTGCCAAGGAAGACCAAGAGAACTCCTGCCTGGAAGCACCTATCTGTGAGAGAGTCCACATGTGAACCCTTGGGATGGCATGTTTGGTATTTTTCCTAGGTGGTGCATCACTCACCATGACTCCATGCAGTGTTTTTCCATTTTTTTGATTTTTTTCTGAATTCCCCAGCCCCTCCTCCGAGATCTAGGTCAGACTCGGCGGTGCCATCGATGTCTGCCAGGTGGCGTGGGAACCATGTTTTGGTCTTGGTTCTAGGGTCCCACACCCCTAGGGGACCTCCCTGTATTTTTCCCCAATTTTCGTGGTGTGCATTTCTTGTAGCCCCAGTGCAAAATTGGATTAAAAAGGATTTAGGGCAAAAATAATTCATTATATGGCAGCAGGCCCAGATAATTCCTAGCCTCCTGGATGTGGCACCCCTGGAAGGTCCCCCACCCATGAAAAATAGAGTGGTGATGTTCTGCACACTGCCCTTGGTGGCCCTTTCACAAAAAAGCACCTGTTTCGACCCCTCCGGGCACCCAGAAAATGGGAAATGCATTTTTATGTGGAAAATGGAATAACACTAGTTGCATAAGTGGTTGGGAATGCAAAGATGCACATCTCCACCAAAAATGGGACCATGGTTCCAAAGTTTGCTGTGGAACTTGCACAAACCATGGTCATCTGCTAAGGAAGACCAAGAGAACTCCTGCCTGGAAGCACCTCTCTGTGAGACAGTCCACATGTGAACCCTTGGGATGGCATGTTTGGTATTTTTCCTAGGTGGTGCATCACTCACCATGACTCCATGCAGTGTTTTTCCATTTTTTTGATTTTTTCTGAATTCCCCAGCCCCCCCTCCGAGATCTAGGTCAGACTCGGCGGTGCCATCGATGTCTGCCAGGTGGGGTGGGAACCATGTTTTGGTCTTGGTTCTAGGGTCCCACACCCCTAGGGGACCTCCCTGTATTTTTCCCCAATTTTCCTGGTGTGCATTTCTTGTAGCCCCAGTGCAAAATTGGATTAAAAAGGATTTAGGGCAAAAATAATTCATTATATGGCAGCAGGCCCAGATAATTCCTAGCCTCCTGGATGTGGCACCCCTGGAAGGTCCCCCACCCATGAAAAATAGAGTGGTGATGTTCTGCACACTGCCCTTGGTGGCCCCTTCACAAAAAAGCACCTGTTTCGACCCCTCCGGGCACCCGGAAAATGGGAAATGCATTTTTTATGTGGAAAATGGAATAACACTAGTTGCAAAAGTGGTTGGGAATGCAAAGATGCACATCTCCACCAAAAATGGGACCATGGTTCCAAAGTTTGCTGTGGAACTTGCACAAACCATGGTCATCTGCCAAGGAAGACCAAGAGAACTCCTGCCTGGAAGCACCTCTCTGTGAGAGAGTCCACATGTGAACCCTTGGGATGGCATGTTTGGTATTTTTCCTAGGTGGTGCATCACTCTCCATGACTCCATGCAGTGTTTTTCCATTTTTTTGATTTTTTCTGAATTCCCCAGGCCCCCCTCCGAGATCTAGGTCAGACTCGGCGGTGCCATCGATGTCTGCCAGGTTGGGTGGGAACCATGTTTTGGTCTTGGTTCTAGGGTCCCACACCCCCAAGGGACCTCCCTGTATTTTTCCCCAATTTTCCTGGTGTGCATTTCTTGTAGCCCCAGTGCAAAATTGGATTAAAAAGGATTTAGGGCAAAAATAATTCATTATATGGCAGCAGGCCCAGATAATTCCTAGCCTCCTGGATGTGGCACCCCTGGAAGGTCCCCCACCCATGAAAAATAGAGTGGTGATGTTCTGCACACTGCCCTTGGTGGCCCCTTCACAAAAAAGCACCTGTTTCGACCCCTCCGGGCACCCGGAAAATGGGAAATGCATTTTTTATGTGGAAAATGGAATAACACTAGTTGCAAAAGTGGTTGGGAATGCAAAGATGCACATCTCCACCAAAAATGGGACCATGGTTCCAAAGTTTGCTGTGGAACTTGCACAAACCATTGTTATCTGCCAAGGAAGACCAAGAGAACTCCTGCCTGGAAGCACCTATCTGTGAGAGAGTCCACATGTGAACCCTTGGGATGGCATGTTTGGTATTTTTCCTAGGTGGTGCATCACTCACCATGACTCCATGCAGTGTTTTTCCATTTTTTTGATTTTTTCTGAATTCCCCAGCCCCTCCTCCGAGATCTAGGTCAGACTCGGCGGTGCCATCGATGTCTGCCAGGTGGCGTGGGAACCATGTTTTGGTCTTGGTTCTAGGGTCCCACACCCCTAGGGGACCTCCCTGTATTTTTCCCCAATTTTCGTGGTGTGCATTTCTTGTAGCCCCAGTGCAAAATTGGATTAAAAAGGATTTAGGGCAAAAATAATTCATTATATGGCAGCAGGCCCAGATAATTCCTAGCCTCCTGGATGTGGCACCCCTGGAAGGTCCCCCACCCATGAAAAATAGAGTGGTGATGTTCTGCACACTGCCCTTGGTGGCCCTTTCACAAAAAAGCACCTGTTTCGACCCCTCCGGGCACCCAGAAAATGGGAAATGCATTTTTATGTGGAAAATGGAATAACACTAGTTGCATAAGTGGTTGGGAATGCAAAGATGCACATCTCCACCAAAAATGGGACCATGGTTCCAAAGTTTGCTGTGGAACTTGCACAAACCATGGTCATCTGCTAAGGAAGACCAAGAGAACTCCTGCCTGGAAGCACCTCTCTGTGAGACAGTCCACATGTGAACCCTTGGGATGGCATGTTTGGTATTTTTCCTAGGTGGTGCATCACTCACCATGACTCCATGCAGTGTTTTTCCATTTTTTTGATTTTTTCTGAATTCCCCAGCCCCCCCTCCGAGATCTAGGTCAGACTCGGCGGTGCCATCGATGTCTGCCAGGTGGGGTGGGAACCATGTTTTGGTCTTGGTTCTAGGGTCCCACACCCCTAGGGGACCTCCCTGTATTTTTCCCCAATTTTCCTGGTGTGCATTTCTTGTAGCCCCAGTGCAAAATTGGATTAAAAAGGATTTAGGGCAAAAATAATTCATTATATGGCAGCAGGCCCAGATAATTCCTAGCCTCCTGGATGTGGCACCCCTGGAAGGTCCCCCACCCATGAAAAACAGAGTGGTGATGTTCTGCACACTGCCCTTGGTGGCCCCTTCACAAAAAAGCACCTGTTTCGACCCCTCCGGGCACCCGGAAAATGGGAAATGCATTTTTTATGTGGAAAATGGAATAACACTAGTTGCATAAGTGGTTGGGAATGCAAAGATGCACATCTCCACCAAAAATGGGACCATGGTTCCAAAGTTTGCTGTGGAACTTGCACAAACCATGGTCATCTGCCAAGGAAGACCAAGAGAACTCCTGCCTAGAAGCACCTCTCTGTGAGAGAGTCCACATGTGAACCCTTGGGATGGCATGTTTGGTATTTTTCCTTGGTGGTGCATCACTCGCCATGACTCCATGCAGTGTTTTTCCATTTATTTGATTTTTTCTGAATTCCCGAGGCCCCCCTCCGAGATCTAGGTCACACTCAGCGGTGCCATCGATGTCTGCCAGGTGGGGTGGGAACCATGTTTTGGTCTTGGTTCTAGGGTCCCACACCCCCAGGGGACCTCCCTGTATTTTTCCCCAATTTTCCTGGTGTGCATTTCTTGTAGCCCCAGTGCAAAATTGGATTAAAAAGGATTTAGGGCAAAAATAATTAATTATATGGCAGCAGGCCCAGATAATTCCTAGCCTCCTGGATGTGGCACCCCTGGAAGGTCCCCCACCCATGAAAAATAGTGGTGATGTTCTGCACACTGCCCTTGGTGGCCCCTTCACAAAAAAGCACCTGTTTCGACCCCTCCGGGCACCCGAAAAATGGGAAATGCATTTTTTATGTGGAAAATGGAATAACACTAGTTGCATAAGTGGTTGGGAATGCAAAGATGCACATCTCCACCAAAAATGGGACCATGGTTCCAAAGTTTGCTGTGGAACTTGCACAAACTATGGTCATCTGCCAAGGAAGACCAAGAGAACTCCTGCCTGGAAGCACCTCTCTGTGAGAGAGTCTACATGTGAACCCTTGGGATGGCATGTTTGGTATTTTTACTAGGTGGTACATCACTCACCATGACTCCATGCAGTGTTTTTCCATTTTTTTGATTTTTTCGGAATTCCCCAGGCCCCCCTCCGAGATCTAGGTCACACTCGGCGGTGCCATCGATGTCTGCCAGGTGGGGTGGGAACCATGTTTTGGTCTTGGTTCTAGGGTCCCACACCCCCAGGGGACCTCCCTGTATTTTTCCCCAATTTTCCTGGTGTGCATTTGTTGTAGCCCTAGTGCAAAATTGGATTAAAAAGGATTTAGGGCAAAAATAATTCATTATATGGCAGCAGTAGTTGGTGGTTTATGGAGTTTCCTTCATTTATTCATTTGTTTACCCATGGAAGGGAACTCCTCGATCTACTGAACTAGTCGCCAGAGTAGTGTAAGCGATGATGATGCTACTGAGATCTCTTGAGCATGCCTTGTCAGACTGCGGTGTGTCTCGTCAATTTACTTGCCTTTCAAATCTCGATGCCCTGTCAATTCTCATCCCGCTGCTACGCACAATTTGCACTGGCCACGAATCATAACCCTAATGACATGTGGCCCCACTAAGGCCCGGAAAACTATTGATAAGTGGGGCCCCAGACACACGTTGGACCAAACCTTACCCAGACAAGTGGGTCCCCACACGCTTCAGATGCTAAACCTGGACTAGTTTGTCTCACTCGTTTGTCTCATGGAGCAGGTGACCTCGATGAGAAGCATTTCAATGGTAGGAGTAAGATTTTGTTCTCTATTCCTTCCGCGAGTCAGATGAGACCGGACCCCTTGCACGCTATCTCCTTTTTCAGACTGTCGCTCTGCTGCCCGTAGTCAAACAACGAGGGGCCCAAGAACCAGACTCTTTAATTGCTGCCTGTAGGTTAACATACGTACATCCTTACCCACGATACCAGCCTCTCACTTACAAGTGGGCCGCCGTACCGGGGCCCGCGGTGAGACGTCGGTCTAGCGCTCTCTCAGAAACAAAACGAAGCGACTGGTTCAATTTCCAAAGCGCTAGACTGGCATTTACCGCGGCGTGCCTGCAAAACAATTGCTACCCCAACTTCCTCTTCTCTGACGAAGCGACGTGGGTGGTTCAACTTTCAAAGCACCCCCGAAGCGCTACACTGCATTTACTTACGCGGCATGCCAGCGACACGTCGCGCACTATTTATCCCACGATCTCGCGGCCTAGAAAACAATTGGATCCCAAAACAATTGCTTCCCCAATTTATTCTTTTCTCATAAACGAAGCGACGGGGGTCCCACATGTCATGCACGACTACACGCTTCCACACCCACGCATCCACGAGAGGAAACCAAACCGCCAGCATCTATATAACACATCGGTCTCATCGTCTCTTCGGCCACTTCTTCCCCAATCTGCCGAAAAACTCCAATCCGCTCCACCACCGCACCACCAATCTCATTCCTTCGTACATCTGCAAGATGAAGCGCGCTCACGAAGACGAGCCGCAGTCTAGTGCGGTCGGAGGCTCTGGCGATGCACCCGCGGTCGTCGCCGCGGTGGCGGGCGAGTCTTCTTCGGGAGCACCAGCCGCTCCTCGGCGCGCCGTCGACGAAGTGGAGATGGAGGACCCCGTGGCTGTGGCGGCAGATCTGCAGAACCAGCATGCAGGCCAAGTCATCGTCGTGCCGGACGATGACTACTATGCCGGCGCCGGCTACGACCGTGACTCCATCGAGTACTTGTTTGAAGAAGGCCGCAAAGAAGCAGTACCGTTCAAGGAGGAGGCCTCCGACGACAGCACCGAGGTTCTGAGCTGTTCTGATCGATCCCCTCTGTTCGTCGTACTGTTCATATTGTTATTGCTCATATGATATCTATCAGTTAGTAGTTATCAGATTACATTCTGAATGTCATAATGTAGTCCCCTCTGTTCGTCGTACTGTTCACATTGTGATCTGACTCTAATTTGATTGTAGAGACTATGATAACAAGATTTTTATTTGGGAAAAAAATGATTGATCTGATGCATGGAATTTATAATTAACATTTTCCTAATTTGCTTCGCTTATTAATGTGATGATTCCATAGTGTGTCCTCGATTCATCAAATATTGGTCACACAACATTACTAGCCTCTGATAGTACTATCACCGCAACAATTTAGAATCATTTTGGCAGCATTGTTATTTTTTTACAGCTTATTTCCTTTGATCTTTGTTGTGCTCCTGTTGTTCTCACTTCTTATGTATTTCAAAATTCACAGGACGACTCTGACGACGTGGGCCACGACAAGGACGACAGGGACCGCAAGAGCCGCTATGTTCTTAAGCGGCTCAAGAGTGGGAAGATCCCTTTCCGGACCAGGTACGGGGAGCTAACTTGTCCATTCTGCGGCAAGGTCGTCAGCAAGAACTTAGAGAGCTTGATCCAGCACGCGAATGGCGTTGCCGTAGGCAGCAAACAGAAGCACAAGGGCCACACCATGGCGAAGCATGCCGCCTATGGCAGATTCCTCGAAAAGTTCGTCAAGACTGGCCTCATCCCGGTTATCGGTCCTGCTGTTGGCCCTCATGTTCTGTTTCCAAAATATTAGTTTAAGTATGTGTTGTCCCCCTGGAGAGTAAAATTGTGTGATGTTTGAAGACTATGTTTTTATTATGTATGGTGGAATCTGGACAATCATACCCAGATATTTAAGACTATGTTAATGTATGTGGACTTTGCTGTTGCATTACTGGTGCCCATGTTATCTGAATTCTCATGTTGGTGCACACTGTATTTGTTTACTAAATTAGATGGTTTGATTCTCGTGTTGGTGCACGTGTGACCTTCTGTATGGTGCAAACAATTTTACCGATTATTCCCACTGACCCCATGGATCAACACCATGTCGTCAAGATATAGCTCCTGTACTGTTAGAATAATTATTGTTTTAAAATTTTATTTACTTATCTAAAATTCTACTATTTGAGGTCTAATTTTAATGCTTTTTCGTGAAAACTCCCCTATGATTATGTATTTTCTGTTTTTTAAGAATAAGTCTTGTGTTCTATTCTGCCATGCTCATGGACCCACTCGTCATCGACACAGCTGTTGCAATGAGTCAGCCGCCGCTGCCGCCATCTGGTTAGCTGCCGCGTGGCAACGTGGCCTCCTCGCCCACCCTGCCATGCCCCTGACTTTATTTCACTGACATGTGGGTCCCACGCCTGGCAGGCCCCACCTGTCAGCCACTGAACTGCAGAGCTGGGCACGTAATAAGGGGATCCCCTTCCCTCTTGCCTTGCCTCCACTCCCCTGGCCCCACTGTTACCATCATTTCTCCCAAATCCTCTCGTGAGCTCTGCAGAAAACCGTCCCCTAGCAGCTCCGGCGACGAAATCCCCTGCGTGGCACCGTAATCCTGTCCCCGGAGAAGACCGTCCTCTCTCCTCCGCTGCAGGTAGGCTGGTAAGTGCCGCTCTATTCCTAGTCCACTTGTCTCGTCTCCCGCGCCCAGTAATGGCGGGGCAGCGAGCCATCGCATCGCAGCACGCGTCGGTGGGAAATGAATGCCATGTCGCGCGCTTCCCGCCCCTTCTCCTTCATTTTCCCGCCCCGTTCCCGGCTATAAATACCTCGTCGCCTCGAAGGTAGGTTCACATCCTCCAACCACCGGTAGAAAATGCCTCGCCGTCTCTCGACAACCTACGCCATGCTCCCTCGAGGTGGTTCCGGCGCGCCACCAGCACCGCCGCCGCCGCCGCCACCGCCGCAGGACCCAGCTCCGCCGCAGGGCAAGGAGGAGGAGGACTCCGACGACGAGGAGTTCCTCGCTGAGCTGCCGACAGACGCGGAGGCGGAGGAGGCCACCACGGAACAGAGAGCGATCGTAGCGTCGTTCGAGATGCAGCGCCGCGACCGGGCGGCGCAGGAGCTCATGGCCGCCGAGAGGAGGGCGGCAGCGGCAAGGCTGGCAGAGGACCATACTGCCGCCCGCGCCGACACCCACCGCCGCAACATCGAAGCGGCGAGGGCTGCGATGGCGGAGGATGAGAGACGCCTCTTCTGGGCGGACGTGGCCGTAGGGCTCGCGAAGGTGGCGGCGGAGCGCCAGCGCCGCGAGCATCAGTACCCTCTCCCCTCCTTCAACGCATCGGCGCAGCGAGCGCAGGAGCGCCGCACCTTCATCTCATCCCTCGAGGAGGCCGAGCGTGACCGCAGCCAGCGCGCGGAGGAGGAGAACCGTCGCCGCCGCGGGATGGTTTCCGGCCGCCTGTCTGATGACGGAGCTGGGCCGTCCAACGATTCACCGCCAGCACCATCGGCCGCATCGGTGAACTACGCCGCCGGCGAGGACTCCGATGAAGACCACCTCTTTTAGTCTATTTCATATTTCGCCGTATTTTGTAAAAACCATCTAAATTTCAATGAAATTCATGTAGTATGCTGAATTATGTCGAGTTTAAATTTTGGGATGGGCGGCACGGCTGGGGAACCTCTGTACGCACTCTATTGGGTAGTTGTCGCTAGATATGGTAGTACATTTCACTTCATACTGGATATGGAATGACGTACTGTCATTGCAAATTGTAGTAGCACATACTGCTAATTATAGCATAGTTTATTATTCCAAAGAAATAGATGCCTGCACTAAATATGTGCCCATTTCTTTCAGAAAAGCTTGCAAGTCTCCAGATGGACCCAACGATTGACCATATCGCCACTAAGGTGCAGGTTATACAAATTTCTATTTCTGGCAATTGTGTTTTTAGGTGCTACACAACATTGTAATAAGCATAATCTCTATTTTTAGGCTGATGCCTGTACTAGCCGGAAGAACCGTTCTGTCGATTATTTCAAGCTATTTAAAATCAAGTATTCTTATGCTATCAACAAATGCAAGAAAGCCACAACCAATAGGGATTACCCCCTCCCTTCATATCAAGGTACTGATCTAGATTGTGAGACTATCTCATCTTCCAAGACACCTAAATCTAAGGCACGTAGACTCACATCGGGCCCACTCTCATCCTATCGTGGCCCTGCTCAGACTATCTTCATTTGCAGAGGTGTGAATCTGTCTAACATGGGTCTGATGATCTTTTAATATATTCTTATGGAGATAAAGATCACTAAGTAGTGTATTTCTTTCTAGGTCCCAAGATAACTGGTGACTTGGAATTCGACAAGCACTGTGTGTTTGCAAGCAATATCAATCTCACTGGTCGCCAGATTGCCGATCTCAATGCAATGGTTGGTAAACTGAGGCCAATAGTTCCATACTATATCTGTGAGATGAAGAAGTCACATGTCCTTCGTGGGAAGGCAAAAATGGTAATCTGCTTGACTCTTTTAATCTTCTCATGCACATAAATCTGTGTTCAAAAACTGACTGTATTCTTGTACTCCAGTACTTTTCAGCAAAGTACAGCAATGCCCACCTCGCCCGCTATCTTCCATGCACCATTCCAACATATTGCAGTGAGCAAGATGGTTTCTATAATGTAAGCTTCACCCATCAGGGCAACGGTGTTGCCCAGATGACAGCAAACTGGCCTAAGGTTCTCCAAAAAGCGTCGATAGAAGAAGGGAATGTGTGCATCTTCACCTTCTTGAATGTGGGGCAGGAGGCTATGTCTGTTCATGTTGAAAAAATGTAGCCTATATATGTTGCGCAGTTGCTATCAGTTAGTTAATTATGTTATTATATTATTGTGTCACTTGGTAGTCTAAACCATATGCCAATATGTTGCGCAGGCTATGATTACTTGCATTCTTCTCTGCATGCTTATACTCTATTTACTAAAACCATCTTGTTATGATGAAGTGCCTTAACTCGTACATGATTTTGTGAATTGAATTGTTTGTATTAACTGATTGCAACGTGTTGTGCTTTCTGTGATGCACTGATGGTCAATATGTCTATAAATTAAGCTTAGTTGTATTCAAACGGAAACAAAATTGTCTGGTCCAGCGGGTAGACGGACTAGATAGATGGCATCCAAAATCTAGATAAGAGAATGCATAGCGTAATAGCATATAGAATAACATGTCATAGAAGTTTTACAACTCAAGCCTTAATGTATAGCATAAACCAGCCGATCAGAATTAGTACTAAACCCTTAATATCTGGCATACAAGTTGAGTTGGTGCAGATGCATACACCACCAGATTAGTAGTTCATGTTATCACTTAACTGGCTTACCTATCGGCACATTACTCATCAGATGGATAAACAGTACTTCCTCATCTGGTTCAAGCTCGAACACAGCCATGTCATCAACGGACATGCATGAGGTGGTCACAAGCGTGCTCCAGTTAGTTGTAATCTGGGCACGACCATCGTTGCCCATTCGAAGCTTGACGTAATGCACATCCTACTCAGTTTCACCTTCAGGTGCATACGGGTCATTGGCGCAGGCTGGCACCATAATATCTCCTGCTTCCAGGTACTGCTTGAGATAGAGCTGGCTGTACGGCTTCGAAAATACCTGATATGATAGTATAGATACTAGGGTGTCATGCAGTTGAGCAAACACGTTAGTATTCACTATGCACAATGAAATCTTACCATCTTTGACTTCCCTTTAGCTGTCAGAGACTTCTTGACAGAGCAGACATACAAAGGGATCACCGGATTAGCACTATCAAGCCTCCGTGAGAGCAATTTGAGAAGTCCTATCCTTACATAAGACATTGGTACATCATTTCCATAAACGATTTTATTTAGCTCCCAAGGTGCTAGGTCAAGAGCCCCCCCTTTTATACCCCTAACGATGGGACCTACATGAATTATTTCATGAATGAGATATATGTCCTATCTCTCAAATTCTATAACCAGACATGTATAAGTTATTACCTTCATCTGTCAGCGCCGGTCCTAGATGGGTGTGGTACTGGTAAGTCCTGGGACTGTGCCCAATCACACAGTTCTCATCGTCAGAGGGACAGTCGTAGCATGCTTCATGACGTTGCATTGTAACCTGTAATTGTGTGAGGGACAGTTCATTATCATTTTAAAACATGAACATGCCAATATAACCAATAGCATTACATAGCTTCCAATAGCAATTTCCACTATGATTCGAGCACCACAGCCTTCCTTCCTTCCACGAGCCGGGACCAATGACCCGTTCAAATGAACCGCCCACTTCGCGCCAGTCATCGATCGACGACGCTTCGGATTTCGATCGACATTCCGAGCAACGACGCTTCGTAGTCGCGCGCTGTGATCGGGAACCGGCGCCGGCGACCTTGAAACTCGCCAGCATTCACATCAACGCCGGCATGCTCCTCTCATCTTCCCTCTTTCACTATATAAAGCACTCATATTTGATCATCTTCTTCCCCCAAAACATGTCCCTAGCCTCTTCTTCCCCAAAACCTCTCCCACACATCACCACATACCGCCGGCGCCCGCGAGCTCTCTCTCCCTCGACGACAATGGAGGAGCAACTTTGGCCCCGAACTCAGATCTACTACGTGGTCATTGAAGAGATGAACTTCACCATCACGGAGACTCTCCGTACTTCGAGGGTGGAGAAGTGGATCCGTTTGGTCAAGCGCCGGTTCCTCGACGACGCACCGGTCAAGTGCGTGGGCTTGGACTGTGAGTTCACCACTCACGCGCGCCCTCAACGTGCCGCCGTCCTTCAACTCTCGGTGGCGTCCGAGATATTGGTCTTTCAAATTTGCAAGGCCAATGGCATGCCGCAACTACTCAAGGACTTCTTGAAGGACACCACCATCAAGTTTTGTGGTGCGGCTATCAACAACGATCTGCGCAAGCTAAGGCCATACGGAATTGTTATTCCGTCCGCATATGATCTTCAACAAGTTGTTCCAAACCCCACTAGCAAGCTAACGCTGAGTCTCTATGATTTGGCCAATGCTACTATTGGGACACATCTTGAGAAGAAGAAGAGGGACAACGACAAGAAGAAGAAGGACAAGAAGAAGAAGGAGAAGAAGTACAAGAAGAAGGGAGAAGAAGAAGAAGAAGAAGATGATGATGAAGAAGATGAACTAATTTTTGGTTGGGAAAAAGTTCCATTGAGCTTCAACCAACTAAAATATGCCGCTTTAGATGCTCACCTAGGATTTGAGATAGCTAGGAGATTCTGGAAGCTAAAGGGCTACAATAGCCATGTTGATCGTCTTAACCTTAATAATTAGGTGGATGATTATGTATGGAAAAATGTTGGATGAGCTTGCTTGGAAAATGTACTCCAATTTTTTGATTTTATTTGTATTTCTTTTGCTCACTTTTGAAATCTAGGTCAAACTCACGGTGCCGTGAGCCCTAAACCCCATAACCCATCACATCTATTTACTTCTTATAAATAATCAATTACTCCCTCCGTTTCAAAATATAAGATGCTTTAGCTTTCTGAAGCAAATGTATTTAGACATACTTTAGTGTGTAGGTTCACTCGAATACACACTAAAAAGTGTCTAGATACATTTGGTTCACAAAGCTAAAACAACTTATATTTTGAAACGGAGGGAGTATAAATCACCAAAAAGCATGATGTAGCTTGCAATGTTTGATATAGAAATAACCAATAGCATGGCTAAGCTTTCAATTATAATATGTATACTAGAACATGATTTTAAACCCAATAGCTTTACATAGCTTCCAATAGCAATTAAAAAGCTCCACCACGGTGCCGTAATATGTCCTAACTATGTATGATCATTGGAAACTGACCTCCATTTCAAAAGCATGTGGAAAAACTTGGTGAAACTCACGGTGCCGTAAGCTCCCAAAAGCATGCCAAATTTGTGAAGAGTGTGCCTATGAATCCTTGGCATGCCCTGTTTTCTATTTTTCCAAGATACTACATCACATACCATGACTCCATGCGCTGGTTTTCCAATTATTTGATTTTATTTTTATTTCCTTTGCTCAACTTTGAATTCTAGGTCAAACTCACGGTGCCGTCACCCCATAACCCATCACATCTATATTCTTCGTCTAAATAATAAATTAAAAATCACCAAAAAACATGATGTGGAATGCAATATTTGATATAGAAATCACCAAGAGCATGACATAGCTTTCAATTATCATTTAAAATTCATCTCAACAAGAACATGTCAATATATCCAGTAGCATTGCATAGCTTCCAACAGTGGAGCAATGTTGTGTCCGAGATACAACACAATTTAAACTGGAGCAATGTTGCTATTTTTTCAAGATACTACATCACATACCATGACTCCCCTCTAAAAGCTCCACCAAGAGCATGTCCTAGATTTCCCCTTTTAGCATAATGGAGCAATGTTGTGTCCGAGGTACAACACAATTTAAACTGGAATAAGAGCACCCATTCAATCATTTTAAACATTTTGACAACAAACCGAACCGAACAAATACTAAAATACAATAGGTAACCAATGTTTCGGCAGGGCATGCAAGTTTGGGCAACATACATAGCAACCATATGGTTCTGATTATAGAACAATCAAGCAGGCTCAGTGACCATATGAACCACTCCTTTTGCGAAATACCGATTATGAAATTACTGAACTATCATTACAGAAGTAGAAATATTTTTGGAACATTCCCCTTGAACTAGTGCCGCCCCTTGAACTAGTACTAGATCGGAGCATTGGGCAGGAAAACCCTACACTTACCTTGAGAAGGGATTCCTGCGTGCAGGACGCCGTGGGGGTCGAACACCACCACCCGGCCGGCGTTGGTTCGAGCAGTCGCTGTGGGCGGGGCGGCCAACCCCCAGCAGCCGCTGGTTTGGGAGGAAGGAGACTGGAAATTTGATTTAGGGTTGAGGTCGCTAGGGGTAGAGGTATCTATACTTTACCCATAAAGCAATCCCAGTCTAACTGACAGTGGACCCAGAAAAATGAAGTAAAAGCCCAAGTAGATCAACATGGACAACTGTTATTTTTTTTGGGCACGGGGCAGATTAAGGCTGCTACGCGTCTTCCTCCCCTGTCTCACTCCCCACTTCACAGTCCCAACCCTAAAGCTCGCCGTAGCTCATGGCACCGCTACCGCCGACGCTCCAATATCAAGCCCCCATCCGGCAGGCAATGACTTGCCTTGTCAAAGCCGGTGTGCAGGTGCCAATAGCGGCTGTCATGAACTTCCCCAAGTTGGCGTTGTTGGCGGGGGCATTGCAGGCGGGGAGGAGGGTTTCCCTAAGGTCTAGATGCTCACTGGCTCTATCCGAGGTAAGGGCTATGAAGCTGAAGTGGGGTAAGCTGGGGAAGCGTCGTCGTCGGCCATTCACCGCCTTCCCGGCGTCGAAGACCAACAAGAACTTGCGGCGGGCGAGGAAGCGGTCCATATCGAGTTCTACGATATGGCGTGCTTATGCGCCGCCGGCGAACCACAACTACACTGATCTATCATTGCGACTACGGTTCACCAGGAAATACGACACCTATCAAGATCTGCCGTACTACTCGTTTGAAGAATGCCTCGCGGCGGCGCTGCTGGTCAGGTTCAACCAGACGCTTTTCCGCCAGAAGAGCGGAAAGCCCTCCTCCCCCAAGGGCGAGCGCAGCCGCCCGAGGAAGGGGAAGCCACGACGTGCATGCTGAATGGAGAAAAGCAGCAGGAGTTAGGCGGGAAGGGAAATCGTTCAGTTCCGGATGATTTAGCAATGAACTTTAGCCCTTCGCAGCATTTTGGTATGCCAACTTCCAAGAAGGCTGCACTCCCCTAGTTTCTTCAGTTAAGTATAGTTAGTGTTAGACTAACTCTGAAGAATAGCTTTTGTATAGACAAGGCTAAAGCCGCCTTTTGTGTTACTAACTAGCTTCTGTAAGTTTGAAGCAACCAAATATTATGAACTTTCAGATTTTATGTTTCTCCTGTAAATTTCAGATCTGAAATCTACATTTATTGTTCTTCATTTTTGAGATTCGCATTTACAGAGATGAATTCGGTGAAAATTAACATAACAAGGAACAAGATGTTCATGAGGTTCCGTCACCAAGTCCACAGGAACGGCCACCGCCGCCGTCGCCATTAGAGACAGCTAGCCGATCTCCTCTGAGATTGTCGCGCTTCCATGGTGCCGCGCTTTCATAGGTGCCGCGCTTCCATTAGAGACATTAGAGGGAGCGATTCTAGATCTCCTATCTAGGGAGCTCAGATCTATGGGGGAAGGGAGGAGCCGGAACTGCGACCTGGGGAGCCCTTGCCCCTATGTGGGAGATCCTAGCACCAGGGTGGTTTCAGCGACGGGGAGCTCGATTCCGGTGAAGCGACGGCGAGCTCGATTCCGGCGTGGCGACGGCGAGGGGTCGACGGCGAGCTGGGCGGGTGGACAGAATAGGGGAGGACGACAGAACAGGGAAGAAGACGGTGGCAACGGAACTCTAACACTGACAAAGTCTAGTTCTGTTAGAATAACGGGTAAACCTGACAAGGTGGGCTCAGCAAGCGGCAGCGGAACGGGAATTATGAGTTTAAACATTTTTTCCCCAATTCAAACACTAGGATTCGGGCTCAAACAAATTTCACCAAAAAAAGACCCTCTGAGCAATTTGTTAAGGGCTTTTGGACCCCCAGGGTGATTGCAGCGAACTAAGGCACCTATGAGCCTGTGGCAAGGAACTTGGTGACCGCAAACTGAATCGCCCGTAGCGGGCAGGCCGCACGGACAGTGTCCACCTAGCCTGCTAGGCCCGTCCATCCTGCTAAGAAAAAAACTGGCAGCTCCCCCGACCGCAACGATAAGGCACGCCGCCATGTTGTTCGCCACCGTCGGCCGGCGCCGCGCTCGCCGTCGCCCAGAGCCAGCTTTATGACCGCCCTGCAACCTGGTCAACCTCAGGCTTGGATCTCTCCCAGCGCCCACCTGAGGAGAGGGACATTGCGTGCGGTGGCCGCGGTGAATGCAACGGCAGAACACGCGGCGGGGGAGGGGGGAAGAAGCCACCGCCGGAAGAAGTGGAGAAGAATCTGGCGGAGGAGAAGGACAAGAAAACAGCGGAGGAGGAGGACCGGATGGCGAGGCCGGCGGCACCCACATAAATTTTGCCAAGGCGCAGGTTTGATCCTTCTTCTCCCCCTCATCCTCATGAAGCAAGATCGTGTTTCTCTTTCACGAAGCAATTATTTCAGAAAGATTTTGTGTTTTGGTATCCTCGCTGGGAATCAGGTTTTGACCTTGATAGGTACTCCAGTTCTCGCCAGGAAAGTTAAATTGTAGTACGCAGTTGTTTGCCCTGAATTCATCGATGTTCAGTCCTTATACTGAAACAACTAGTTCTATTTATACTAATTTGAATATGAAATCAAAGCTTCCGATGAAGCAGTCTTGTTTCAGTTGTTTGCACTGAACTCTAAATCCTCAAACAGGTTGGATTGCAACGCTCGTTTCTTATTTAATCCTATAATCCTACTAAAGGTTGGACTCAGACTAGTATAATTTCTTAAAAAAAAAGAGCTACATGTACCTCGAGCTACTTTGTAGTTTCCGAATACCTTCCAGGGCTTATTTAGCTAGGTGAGGTTTCTAGCAGTGATTAGAAATATACAATGAAATATTGCACTTGCAGGGGGGAGTACAATGACACTGTTGCGACAACACCGTATAAGACACGTGGTACACTTACAATCTGTATAGTGTATTCTCTTGTATTTTAGTTTCTTTTTTAGGGCCTCAATGATTCAAATCCTTTATAAATTTTTCTACGATGGACGTTCGATTGTCAGGACCGAGTCACGTAAAAGTTTATCCTAAGGAATCCTTTGAACTATATGCCATAGAAAATCTAACAGCGGTTACAATCTCTTGCTTTTTGGGTAATGAATCAAACAAAAAATTGAAACATAAAAAATCTTGTAGGATTGGCTTGTATATGACATTGCAATTCATTTTATTTCTAATCCTCAGTTTTTTGAAACCTGGGCATCAAAGGGGCCCTTAGCATCTCTAGTATCACTTTGTTCCATAACAAGATGTTTTGCCATAAGAAATTACTGGCCAAAACGACTTATATTACAAAACAAAGAAAGTAGTAGGGAAGACAATGTAATCTTACCCACCGATCCATGTCATCTCAAGGTGACACAAAAATAGACCAACCATGAGCTATCATTAGGGCTGGGAAATGAAAGTGGATAATCCTTATTATTTGACATTCATATCAAGGAATTAAAAATGGTCACGATAATATCTGAATCCGTACGACATGAATATGGATGTGGTAAATATCTGGATTATTCTTGGATGTAGCTTAAAAATATGCATGAGGTTTTTTCAGGGATTAAAACATTATGCTAAAATATATATAAATACTCATGAGGTTTAAAATTCTTCATGAATGTAGAGAATAGGTTAAAAGATTTGAAAGAATGTTCATGGGGTTACAAAAATTATTCATAGATTCCAAAGAAAAGGTAAACAGATTTCAAAAAAGCAAAATAGCCCCCTACCACCGATGGTAGCTACACACCTAGCATCCACCATTTAATCCACTATAGAGAGCATGATATTTCCATCCGAGATCACAAGAACTAACAGACGGAAGCAACGGCGTTGCAATATCTCTCCATCTCGCACCACCTATCAACACAGCCACCCAACACACCACACCATGCAACCTATTTGCTTCTCTACCCAAGCTAACCACACACACGCTTACTACACCATCCACTCAACCCCTCCATCCAAAGCCACCATACCATACAACCATACAAACAAACCAGCTCATCTCCCCTCCATCCAAAGCCACCATACCATACAACCATACAAACAAACCAGCTCCTCTCCCCTCCATCCAAAGCCACCATACCATACAACCATACAAACAAACCAGCTCCCCTCACCGCTCCCATTTTGTACACAATCTGCCCTCCCCTTTTTTATTTAACATTTCACTGCATTCACAAATACATCATCGTTTTCATAGCAGAGCTCAGTAGGACGAACACCGTGATCAGAAAAAAATCCGTGGTGAGTGTTTTGTTGATTTCTGGGCGCCGCATGACATGTCTAGTAGGTTACTTGGTTAGGCAAGTGTACAAGGAAACACAGCATGGCATGTCCGAGATCACCACCGGCTCTAGCCACCGTGATCACATGGCATGTCTAGTAGGTTAATTGGTTAGTCAAGTGTACAAGGCAACACCGCATGGTATGTCCGAGATCACCACCGGCTCTAGCCATCCGCGATTGCCTTTCTAAGTAGCCTTTCAGAAGCACCATATGCATGCAACAAACGAAAGCTTTTTATCTGTTATCACCAACATGCTCATGCTCTCTACATCGCATGCGGTAGGAATAGCATGCTCCCACAATCCAAGGATTATGCATGCATGCATAGCTACCACCGGTGGTAGCAAATCCGTGTTGTTTCAAAAAATATGTTCATGGGCTAAAAAATGTTCATGTTATAAAAATAATCATTTTTTAGCATAATAGTAAACATTTTGTTGACCCATGGACGAGTCTTATAAAGTACCATGAACATTTTTATATATAGAAATACAAAAGAAATATTTAAAAGGGAAAAGTAAAGAAAAATAAAGGAACATAAATAAAAAGGAAACATAAAACGTAAGGAAAACAAGTTAATGGGCCAGCCCACTATGATTCCTTTCAGGCGGCGGGACTCACCTGCGCCACAACGGGTGGCCTATAGGACCTCTAGTTAGTAAGTACGGGCTCTTAAGCGGTGTGTGGCTACTCCTTTCCTTTTTACTCCCTTTCGTTTTAAAAAATAAGATGTTTTAGTGTGCATATTCGAGTAAACTTACACACTAAAAGATGTTTAGATACATTTTTTACTTTATAAAGCTAAAATATCTTATATTTATAAACAGAGGGAGTAGTTATCTTTGATAAATATTGTAGGAGAATTATTTTATCACTTTGTATTAGTTTGGTAGCCATGCATACATGCCATGCACTCATTCGGCGCGCGGTGTGGGGCGATGAAACTGCTAAATTCATCATCTTTCCCCCTGATTGTCTCTCTCTTTGCTACAGTAAAAGGACAGCGTCTCCCGAGAGTACCAGCCGATCCGAAGCCTTCCCACCGGCGATGCCGGCGGTGAGCGGCAGAGGAGAGGTCAGGCGGCTGTAATCTAGATGTAGATTAGGTCTTGGCATTTATCACCGCTAGCGGGGCCTCGTGCCCGGTGGCGACGGTGGCCCAGATCCATAGCAATCGGATCTGGATCTTAGGGGCTCGCCTTACCTCTCCTTGGCCTCATCGCGGTGGCAGGTTGCGGTGAAGCAGTCCGACGACACCTGAATAAGCGGCCATTCCTGCTTGTCTGCTCTTCTTCCCCCTCTTGCTCCGGCTGGCCGTGGTGGCAGGGGGACTGGAGGGTAGGAAGTCGAGTGTTGGCAGGAAGGTTTGGAGGTGTCTTCTCCGCTGCGGTGGTGTGCAGTGGAGTGGTTGTCGCCCGGAGCGGCTGTTGGCGGTCCATGGCAGACGGCAGCGGCTTCTCCCTATGGCAGACCTCCCTCAAGTTTGCCCCCAGCTCCGTCTACTCTGGCCGGCGGGTATGGTGCTGTGTAGGAGCTGGCCCTCGAGTGGGTGGTCCTGCTGACCAGCCTTTGCTCTTGGCCGGCCGTGGTAGCGAGGAAAACTGGTAGCTTGGCGGTGCTCGTAGCTGTGCTCTTCCCCGACCGGCCGTGGAGGCGAGGGGGGAAGTTTTGCTACTGCGATGCCCTCGTCTGCGAATCGTTGGGCCAGCACAGTTTATGTCGCCGAGGCTCCCTGATGCGTGGTGAATGACCAGCCCGTTGGGAACCCCAAGAGGAAGGTATGATGAGTATAGCAGCTAGTTTTCCCTCAGTTAAGAAACCAAGGTTTATGTCGATCAGGAGAGAAAAGCAGACAATGTCACTAAAGGTGATGTTTGCAAGCTTGCGATAGCTTCGGACAATTTATATATGGCGCCTTGTCCAAGCTTTGCTTGCTAGCTGCAACGTGGAACCTGCAGAAACACAACCAAGTACTTTGTTCCCAACTTATGATGATGTTGTCAATCTCACCGGTTTGTTTGAAATAAAGGTTATGAGCGTATCGAGTGGAAAATAGTAGAAGTATGCGAGTAAAGTAAACAGTGCGAGTAAAGTAAACAGGTCATAGCAATATGATGGAAATAGGACCGGGGTCCATAGTTCACTAGTGGTGTCTCAACATAAGATAAATAACACATGCTGGGTAAACAAATTACAGTTGGGCAATTGATAGAATAAAGATAAAAGTGATATGTCAAGAAGATCACTATGAGATTTACTCTGGGCATTACAACAAAATACATAGACCGCCATCCAACTGCATCTATGACTAATAATCCACTTGTGGCGAATCAATCTGAGAACTCCACAAGTATTAAGTTGTGAACAACAGATAATTACATTAAGCAAAGTGTGTAATGTAAACAAAGCATATGCCCTTGAGCATATGAAGGTTGTCTTCTCCCTAGTAGCAACAGCACATCTACAACCTTAGAGGTTTCTATCACTCCCCCAGGTTAAATAGAGGCATGAACCCACTATCGAGCATAAATACCCCCTCTTGGAGTCACTAGCAACTACTCGGCCAAGATAGCTACTAACAATGGAGAGCATGCAAGATCATAAACAACATAGAGATAACAAAAGATATATTTCAGTATAGCAACTCAATCATAACACCAATATTCATCGGATCCTAACAAACCAAACATGTAGAATTACATAACGGTGATCTCAATCATGTAGGGCAGCTCATAAGATCTAAACATGAAGCACATGGTGGAGAAGACAACCATCTAGCTACTGCTATGGACCCATAGTCCAAGGTAGACTACTCACTCATCGCTCTGGAGGCAAGCATGGCGATGAAGAAGACCTCTGTGGCGATTCCCCTCTCCGGCAGGGTACCGAGAAGAGCTTCTGGACCCTCCCGATCTTCGGGTCGACGGCGGCGGCGGATCATGATGTGTTCTGGAAAATTGATTGGGTACTTAGGTTTTTCTTGTCGGGGGGTCTTTATAGGCGAAGGGGCGATGTTAGAGGTGGAGCCAGGCGGCCTCACACTAGGGCGGTGCGGCCCAAGCCCTGGCCGCGCCAGCCTGGTGTGTGGGGCCCCTAGGGCCCCCCTCCTACTCCTCTTCGGATCTCTGGAAGCTTCTGGGTAAAATAAGACTTCAGGAACTTGTTTCGTCCAATTCCGAGAATATTTCCTGTGTATCACTTCTGAAACACAAAAACAGCAGAAAATAGGGAACTGGCACTGTGGTGACTTCTTAATAGGTTAGTTCCAGAAAATGCATAAAAGTGCCATGAAGTGTAACAAAACAGTAGGCTGCTGGTGCCAAGTTGACGCGTAGCAGATGGTCCTGGTGCGTGGTGAATGACCAGCCCGTTGGGAACCCCAAGAGGAAGGTATGATGAGTATAGCAGCTAGTTTTCCCTCAGTTAAGAAAGCAAGGTTTAATCATTCTTGGAGAGGAGAGACAAATGACTGAAGGTGATGCTTGCTAGCTTGCGACAGCTTCGGACAATTTATATATGGCGCCTCGTCCAAGCTTTGCTTGCTAGCTGCAACGCGGAACCTGCACACAACACAACCAAGTACTTCGTTCCCAACTTGCGATGAGGTTGTCAATCTCACTGGTTTGCTTGAAACAAAGGTTATGAGCGTATCGAGTAGAAAACAATAGAGTATGTGAGTAAAGTAAATAGTGCGAGTAAAGTAAACTGGTGATAGCAATATGATGGAAATAGGACCGGGGTCCATAGTTCACTAGTGGTGTCTCTCCATAAGATAAATAACACATGCTGGGTAAACAAATTACAGTTGGGCAATTGATAGAATAAAGATAAATGTGATATGTCAAGAAGATCACTATGAGATTTACTCTAGGCATTACAACAAAATACATAGACCGCCATCCAACTACATCTATGACTAATAATCCAATCACGGGGATATCGTCCGAACACCCCATGAGTATTAAGTTGCGAACAATGGATAATTGCATTAAGCAAAGTGTGTAATGTAAACAAAGCATATGCCCTTGAGCATATGAATGTTGTTTTCTCCCTAATAGCAATAGCACATCTACAACCTTAGAAGTTTCTGTCACTCCCCCAGGTTAAATAGAGGCATGAACCCACTATCGAGCATAAATACCCCCTCTTGGAGTCACTAGCAACTACTCGGCCAAGATAGCTACTAACAACGGAGAGCATGCAAGATCATAAACAACATAGAGATAACAAAAGATAATATTCAGTACAGCAACTCAATCATAACACCAATATTCATCAGATCCCAACAAACCAAATATGTAGAATTACATAACGGTGATCTCAATCATGTAGGGCAGCTCATGAGATCTAAACATGAGGCACATGGTGGAGAAGACAACCATCTAGCTACTGCTATGGACCGATAGTCCAAGGTAGACTACTCACTCATCGCTTCAGAGGCAAGCATGGCGATGAAGAAGACCTCCGGTGGCAATTCTCCTCTCTGGCAGGGTGCCGGGAAGAGCTTCTGGACCCTCCCGATCTTTGGGTCGACGGCGGCGGTGGATCGCGATGTGTTCTAGAAAAGTGATCTGGTACATACGTTTTTTCCGTTGGGGGGTCTTTATAGGCGAAGGGGCGATGTCAGAGGAGGGGCCAGGTGCCCTACGTGTGGGGCCTTGGTGGCCCCCCTCCTACTCTCCTTCGGATCTCTAAAAGCTTCCGGGTAAAATAAGACTTCAGGAATTTGTTTTGTCCAATTCCGAGAATATTTCCTGTGTATCACTTCTAAAACACAAAAATAGTAGAAAACAGGGAGCAACTTGTTAATAGGTTAGTTCTGGAAAATGCATAAAAGTGCCACGAAGTGTAACGAAACAGTAGGCAAATGGTGTAAAAACAAGCATGGATCATCAAAAATTATAGATATGTTGGAGACGTAGCAAGCATCCCCAATCTTAACTCCTGCTCGTCCTCGAGTAGGTAAGTGATAACAAAAGAATAATTTTTGAGGTGACATGCACCTACACAATCTTGATCATATATGTAAGCATTTGTGAGCTGGGATCAAAAGAACTTAAAACATGGGCATGAAAGATATAATCTTGACAATAAAAACTTAGCAACCATGTTGTAAACATGCAAATGAACACAAACAAAAGCTCATGAAAATGAAACAATGAAAGTCAAACGTGTGTTCAAATCATAAGGAAAAACATACAAATGGTTTTCAGCTTGTCCTTCAAAGAGAGCAAAACATAAATGCATAGGACACCTTCAAGTTTAAGAGGGCGACTAGATACAAATAATTTAAGAACAAGTGAAACCAACAATATGAATCAATCAATGAAAATTTGGGACAATGCACATTATACTAAGAATGACAACTATGCTCTCTTAATGGTGCATAAAGATAGAAGGTGGTGACTCAACATAAAAGTAGAAGAAAGGCCCTTCACAGAGGGAAGCAGTGATTGCAAGTTTTATAACCTTCAAAAATTATGCTACTTACCGGCTTTGAGCTCTCATTGCCCCCATCATAAGCATCTTGAATGGTTAAAGTTAATGCGAGAACAATTATGATGCATATGCTTGACAAATCATAAGTTGAAAACCTCGTGCCTCGTGAATACGAGTATCCAAACCTCATGCTACTTTACTTAGAGTCCCAAGCAAGGCTCTTGTCATTGTAAGTATATGCATATCATTGAGAACCGCCAATGGGGTACCTCCGTGCCCGATGACATGGAACAAGCCCACACCAAAATGACAGGACAAGCAGACAATGAACACCTCGATATCTCTTTTATTTGCCATTTGTTTAGCTTTTTATTGTGAGATGCGTCATCGAATGTTCACCATGGGTATGCTACAAATTTCTACCATGAATTATGCATGGCTTAGATTAGCGGCCCGGTGTTTCCCTAACACATATACAAACTCCATGATCCCCATAAGATTCCCAATTTATTTCACACCACGGGCATCCATAAACAAAAGATCATGATATCAACTCAAATAAGAAGTGCAATGTTGAAAGCTTGCCCATGACTGCATGGTTGGGCTAGTCTCCAACTTACAACTTGCAAGCATAACAACTCAACATAAGAGACCACAATGTCAAATTTTTAAGAACAGGAAAAAGTAAAGTGTGCCTTCCGTTTCGTGAGAGCTTTACTGACCGAATTTTGCATAACACTGGTAAGAGTTTAATTTGAAGAGAAAATAAAAGCAAGTCAAATTTACTTGGAATAGCAAATTGCTAGTAGGTATGTATGGTGGACACTTTGGAAAACTTTGGCTTTTAGGAGTTGGATGCATGAGTAGAGCTCATACTCAGTACAAGGCGAGGGCTAGCAAAAGACTGGGAGTGACCAACTAAGAGAGCAATAATGGCCATAATCATGCAAAGCGACAAAGCGACATTAAAAGAAGCATAAGATGGCATCAAAAGTCAAAAACTAAATGATCATAGAGGCTATTGGTGACTTTGTAAGAGTCTAACATGTGTGAGCATACGCCAAGTCAACCCAAATAAAGCATCAAGGAGAAAACCAAAATAATGCTTCCATACAATAAAAAACAACGCATGATTTTTTCAAAGGCTCATTAAGCAATCTCAGTTATTTGAGACAAGTCAGGCTACAGAAAAACCACTAAGCATACTATCAAAAAGACATCAAGCATGACATGAAAAAGCCTAAGCCACAGTCTACACAAGCTCCTTCTTGTACCACTATTTTGCACAAAGCTTTTTCTCTTTTCCAACACCATTTGAAATTTTTAAAGACACCTCTTTTGATGAAAACCAATAAAGATCAGAGGCAAAAAAACACCTTGATGAAAAGATATGACAAAGTCTGAATGCAAATCAAGGCAAAAATGAAAACCAAAAGCAGTAGCAGAAAAAGAAGAACACCCGGTGAAATTGTAAGAATGAAAAACGGAGTGTTCTTTGCAAATGAAAACGAGTACATCTCCTCCAAAAGAAATTTGTTGGGGTCCAACCATTTATTGCAGCAAACAAACAAACTAAACTAACTAAGAAAACTAAAACAACTGATGCTCTAAGAAAAACACATAGTGCATGAAGCAATAAAAATATAGTGTTTTGAAAGGTGACCTGATTTTTGCCAATGAAGAAGGGGTGCCTCGGGGGCATCCCCAAGCTTTGACACTTGTACTTCTTGGATATTTATTGGAGTGATGCATGGGTATCCCCAAGCTTGAGCTTTTGTCCATTCTTCAACTCATCTCATCATTCTCCAATCCCTACACTTGAAAACTTCGTTCATACAAAACTAAACACAATTCTATTAGCAACATTAGTGTAAGCATAACATATAATCAATCCTCTTTTTGCTTCAGGTTTCAACTCAAAACCACCACATATATAGCAAATACTACTGTAGCAACTTCTACAAAAGTTCCGTGATCAAAAGAACTCAAAAGAAGGCGATAAAGTGGCAAACACAAATATTGGCAGAAATCTGTCAAAGCTGAATAGCTGACAAAGGTCGAATTTTTGAGGGGTTTTATGTTGCTCAAATCAAAAAGTTCTCAACTAAAACAAGTTTGGATATAACCTGGGGCATATGCACAAGAAATTTCAGGACCAAAAGATATACAAAGAATTTATACGAATTTTTACGGTGCAGCACCAAAAACAGTTTCAGGACAGCAACATCCCCAAATCTTTACCTCACTCGAATTAGAGGCTTCTCTTGGCACAAAAACAAAATAAACAAGATAATGAGCAGTCATTACAGTAGTAATGACTTCCAAGACTCAAATAAGAGAAAAAGTACTAAAAAGAAACATTGGGTTATCTCCCAAGAGTGCTTTTCTTTAACGCCTTTGAGCTAGGCGCAGAAAATTGCGAATCAAGTAATATCAATAGATGAAGTGCTAGTTACCTTAGTAGGCTCTTTGAAGGTTCCCGAAGATGATTCAACCTGCAAGTCACCCTTAGTGGAACTAAGAGTCTTACCAATTTTAAGAATATATTGAGATTTGAGCACAGAAACCTTGGGAACATACATAAATGTTTGCTCTTTTATAACAAGGTTCAACAAAGCAAGCTTAATCTCATAAAAGTTTGCAGCAGGAGCAGGTGGTGCAATAGGAGTGTAGATAAAATTACTAATGTTTGTGCTAGTGAAGTCACACAACTTGGTGTTTTCAGGATTGGCCATTTCAGCAAAATGAAAGTAAACAAGTAAAAACATCTACCAAGGATTCTAATTTTTTTTGGGTTTTTTTGATATAAAATGATGTAGGTAAAATAAATAAAGTAAAGCAAAATAATAAAACAAATTAAAGGATGTGCATGTGAAAACTCCCCTCGCAGAAGTCTTCTACTTCCTCCCCGGCAATGGCGCTAGAAAAGAGGCTGCTGGTGCCAAGTTGATGCGTAGCAGATGGTCCTTGTGCGTGGTGAATGACCAGCCCATTGGGAACGCCAAGAGGAAGGTATGATGAGTATAGCAGCTAGTTTTCCCTCAGTTAAGAAACCAAGGTTTAATCGTTCTTGGAGATGAGAGACAAACGACTGAAGGCGATGTTTGCTAGCTTGCGACAGCTTCAGACAATTTATATATGGCGTCTCGTCCAAGCTTTGCTTGCTAGCTGCAACGCGAAACCTGCACACAACACAACCAAGTACTTCATTCCCAACTTGCGATAAGGTTGTCAATCTCACCGGTTTGCTTGAAACAAAGGTTATGAGCGTATCGAGTGGAAAAAAATAGAGTATGCGAGTAAAGTAAACAGTGCGAGTAAAGTAAACAGGTGATAGCAATATGATGAAAATAGGACCGGGGTCCATAGTTCACTAGTGTTGTGTCTCCATAAGATAAATAACACATGCTGGGTAAACAAATTACAGTTGGGCAATTGATAGAATAAAGATAAATGTGATATGTCAAGAAGATCACTATGAGATTTACTCTGGGCATTACAACAAAATACATAGACCGCCATCCAACTGCATCTATGACTAATAATCCACTCACGGGGATATCGTCTGAACACCCCATCAGTATTAAGTTGCGAACAACAGATAATTGCATTAAGCAAAGTGTGTAATGTAAACAAAGCATATGCCCTTGAGCATATGAATGTTGTTTTCTCCCTAGTAGCAACAGCACATCTACGACCTTAGAGGTTTCTGTCACTCCCCCAGGTTAAATAGAGGCATGAACCCACTATCGAGCATAAATACCCCCTCTTGGAGTCACTAGCAACTACTCTGCCAAGATAGCTACTAATAACGGAGAGCATGCAAGATCATAAACAACATAGAGATAACAAAAGATAATATTCAGTACAACAACTCAATCATAACACCAATATTCATCGGATCCCAACAAACCAAACATGTAGAATTACATAACGGTGATCTCAATCATGTAGGGCAGCTCATGAGATCTAAACATGAAGCACATGGTGGAGAAGACAACCATCTAACTACTGCTATGGACCCATAGTCCAAGGTGGACTACTCACTCATCGCTCCGAAGGCAAGCATGGCGATTAAGAAGACCTCCGGTGGTGATTCCCCTCTCCGGCAGGGTGTCGGGAAGAGCTTCTGGACCCTCCCGATCTTTGGGTCGATGGCGGCGGTGGATCACGATGTGTTCTGGACCTGGGCCATGCCAGCCCTACGTGTGGGGCCTTGGTGGCCCCCCTCCTACTCTCCTTCGGATCTCTAGAAGCTTCCGGGTAAAATAAGAATTCAGGAACTTGTTTCGTCCAATTTTGAGAATATTTCCTATGTATCACTTCTGAAACACAAAAACAGCAGAAAACAGGGAACTGGCACTGTGGCAACTTGTTAATAGGTTAGTTCCGGAAAATGCATAAAAGTGCCACTAAGTGTAACGAAACAGTAGGCAAATGGTGTAAAAATAAGCATGGAGCATCAAAAATTATAGATACATTGGAGACATATCATAGGCAAATGGTGTAAAAACAAGCATGGAGCATCAAAAATTATAGATACATTTGAGACGTATCACTCCCCCCTTCTCTGCTTTGCCAGGCGGCTGAGGTGGTGCTAGTCTAGTAGAGGAGGTTGGTGCTTCTGCGTCCTTCCTGGGAGTTTCCCTCCGATGACCTGCTGGCGGCTTGATCCGTCGCCTCGCTGGAATCCAAGACTGTAGGGCAGTCCTCCCGCCTACTTTTGCACCTCGCAGTTGTGCTTTCGCTGCCCTGGCTTGCCAGAGTGGCCTGGAGGCTTGCGCGCTGCTGTTTCTGGTGGATCTAAAGCTAGACCTAGGCCAGGGACCTGATCGCATTTCATGCTTCATTGCAAGGACCTCTCTATAGTTTTATAGGACCTAGATGTAATTTTCTTTCTTTTTGGGTCTCTTTGTAATTGTGTACCACCGACAGCAATATAAGCAGTTTTTGTGGTGCTTTGCACCCACTACCGTTAAAAAAAGACATGTAATTTTTTTCATATCCCTTCGATCCAAAATACCTCTATCCTAAACACGCCAACCTACATGCTAAAAAGTCCATAGATATATATCCTCTGACATGCCTATCCTGCCATGCCCCTAACTTTCTTTCACTTACATGTGTGCCTCATGCCTAGCGGGGTCCACCTGTTAGCAACTCAACTGTAGAGTTGGACATGTCAGGGATCCCTGTCCATGTATGATCACATGCACGCACAAGCAAACTTTGGAAAATATCAATAATGCTAGACCTACGGATGATGTGCTACGGAATTGAGTTACAGGATGAGTTGTAAGCAGGCAATTGGTGCAAATGATTTCTCCTCGTGTGAATTTAGGTCTCTAGTTGCTTTGCGTGAGCACCATGTCAATTCGTAAGCGATATTTTGTAAGAAATCATCTATAGATGTAGCATTACTGGGAAAATATCGCCGGTCGTATGCATATGAAATATTGGTCAACGAGGGATCATAAACCAAAATCCCATTTAAAGGTATACATTTCAAACTTTGCTCCTCAAGGAGTCCTATTGTTGCATGACATCATTTGTGTGAACTACCTAAAATAAAGGGAGTTCAAAACCTTTGCAAAATGGTTTAAAATGCACCCACATAATGAATGCTTTTGTAAATATTCACTAGTGGAAAAAGGCCCTATGGTCCCGGTTCATTTGGGCCATTGGTCCCGGTTGCCGAACCGGGATCCATTACTCGGGACCAATGTTGGTCCCGGTTCCAGCACGAACCGAGACCGATAGGTCTCCACGTGGACGTGCTCAAGCGCGAGGGGCCCCATGTCATTGGTCCTGGTTCGTAGCACGAACCGGGATCGTTGATCTCTGGGTTTTTTTTTATTTTTTTTATTTAGGGTTTAGGGTTTTATTTGGTGTGTTTTGTATTCAATTTAATGGTACTATATATATACAGCAATAATGAAGGAACCATACTATATATATATATATTACACATCATGGTCACAAATATATTATTCACCGTCTCATCCATCGTGCTTGGTCGCTATTACAAACGGTAACTCACATAAATTTGATTTTACATCTTCTTTTTTACACTTCACCATTTGAAATGAACCGGGTAATAGTATTCTCCTGTCGGATCTATGACTTGTTCTAATAAGAATCCGGCAAGTTCCTCTTGAATTGCTTGCATGCGTTCCCATGGTAGAAGACCGTCCCGCATCCGTTCGATCTAATTTAAAGAAGGGGATCAATATATATGAATGAAACTAAACACAGTTGATGGTAATAAAATAAAGTTGTGATTATTGTTTATCGTACTTCAAGTTTTTTGAAGTTTCGGTCTGCGCCCTTCTCTTTGGTCGTCTGGCGAATGAACTCACAGATATAGTAAGTTATTCCCAGCTTCCTGCCTCAAGCACTTTACGAGAATGGAGTTCAATCAAAATAAGAATCAAGCATGATAATGTTGCTAAAACTAGAATCAAAGAGATTTGCGGATCTAGCAAGTAGTACTTACATTCAATGGTTGAAATGTAAGCTCTGGCTTCCAAACACCCCTAGTGTTGGCGGTGAACCGTTTCCAAGCCTTCTGGAGGCATTCCTGCATGTTCGCCCAGTTTTCTAAAGGTGTGCATTTTGAGTCCATGACTTTGACTACTCCTTCATCAATACTAATGATTAACAGAATAAAGTGGAAGCTGCACAGACATAACGAGTCAATTATACGCTTAACATCGAGTAAGCGAAAATAGAATGTGTACAAGATAGTAACACTCACTCGAAGTTGTAAGGAAATAGTATTTCCCTTCTGTTGCTGAAATACTTCAACGATTGTACCAAGTTATCCTCTGTCTCTCTGGGTTTTTTTTTGAGAGTATCTTCATGAACGAAATTGCAGTCAACGAACCCAAGGTCATAGATTCCTCCTTTTTTGCATTCACGAATCTTCATTCTGCATATATAATTAGTATAATGATGAGTAAGATTATACAAGCAACGAATGAGCTGAGCTAGAAAGACTTAATAATACTTACAGATAATAGGCACTAAGCATAGTTTTGTCGAGGGCGTCTTGTTGGTAAAACTGAAATAATTCTAGAAATTCAATCAGTAAGAAGCCATCTCCATGACCATAATGGTTGTGTTTATATCCAGCATAGATCCAGTTTGTGGATTCAGCACAGGCTTGCATGTACCAGTTATGCAATCTCCGCATTTTTGTTGGTAGATCTTTGACTAACTCGGGTTTGACGAGAGGAGTCCTATACCGGTATATGTACGCTATTTGCTGGTACCCCTCGAACTCATCTAGACGGCTCATGTACTCAGCAATAGACAGTCCATATAACTTGGCCTTTTCTCCGTAGAGTTGAATAAACTCCGGATCAATGTTTGGATCATGCCGCTCCTGGGCTCTCCACTCATTGGTATCGTACACTTTGAGCGGTTTGATAGATTGATTTTTGTGTTGTCCGAGTTGGGCAACTTCTTTTCTGACTCTCCACTCTTTTGCCTCAGCCGACTTGGTAATAGAGTGATTATAGTCAGGTGTGAGTGCTATGGGTTGGTGAAGCTGAATCTTAAGCGTGGCTACTTTGGCTTTATCTTCTGCGATGACCGAGAAGATCAATGGCTCAGTCGGCTTTGGCTTTTTCTTGTTAGCCATGTCAGTCTTCCACTATTGATAATGGGCATCTGCGGCCGCAACATTTTCCTCATCTGTCTTCTCGTAAGGAAGCTTCTTCATATTCTGATGAGGTACTCTTGGGAGGGGCGATAGCTTACGTTTTGGTGATTGGAACGTGCTCTTGCTGCTGCTGGTGGTGCTGCCCCTCTTTGTATACTTCCGCTTTAGTCTCTGAGGCTCAGGGGATGGAGACGGCTGAGGCGGTGGCAGAGACGGCTAAGGCGGCGGTGGAGATGGCTGCGTTGAGTGGTAAGGTGGTGAAGGCGACGGTTTTGCTGAGTGGTGAGGCGGTGAAGGCGACGGTTGCACTGGAGAATGGTGAGGTGGCGGCGAAGGTGGATTGCTGCTCTGAGGAGTGGGTGGCCTTGGCGGGACATAATTTGGAGTACAATGTGCTCCTTTGGCCTGCTTCTCCTAGTTCAATCTGGTCCCTATCTTCCCCTGCAGGGTGGTCCAACTTCAGCTCCTCAAAATCTTGCTTGACATCATCCACCGTGACGACTGCGTACCCTTTTGGAACTGGTCTGCAATGCCAAGTTGCGTTAGGTGCAATTGGTATGGCCATGCCGACCGCCGCCGTCACCCTTAAATTCATAACTTGCACCTTTAGCTCATAAGTTGTGCTCTCCATGATATCATCCACTGGGTAGCGTTTAGGAGGAGCTGTCGTCAGTGCATCATCATCACCATCCTAGAGCTAGGTGCAAGCGACGCTGCTTTTCTTATTTGATAGGGCGCCGGTACCATCGAATGCAGCCTCTGTCGTGTGCCACTGAGATTGGCCACTAATACCTTGCTGGCTAAGTTTGTCGAGTTGATCCTGCTGCCGCTTTAATGCTTCTTCTACATTATATAGCCGGTCTGCAGCTACCGCTTTCTCAGCTGCCTCCTTTTCCTTTCTCCTCTGATGACTTTTATC
The DNA here is from genome assembly GCA_007115705.1 of Dactylis glomerata. NCBI lineage: Eukaryota > Viridiplantae > Streptophyta > Magnoliopsida > Poales > Poaceae > Dactylis > Dactylis glomerata. The sequence goes on along the minus strand of QXEO01000334.1, from coordinate 659,211 downwards.
GGGATATCTCTTCATTTTCGCGGGGAAGGCAATATTCCATGGCTTGGAGCCTAGTGTGCCTCATGCTCGTCCGGTGTGTTCATCATTTTAAGGGCGCGTGTGAGCTCGTTGTTCTCTCTATCGGGAATGAACCATCCCGCAGCAACATCTTGTACGGCACTTCTAATATCTTCGATGGATCGTAGGGGATGATCTTTTCCAAGGCGGAGCTTCCGAAGATGCCGTAGGGCGTGAGCACCAATGACATCTTCGAGAAGCTCCACCACGGGAGATTTCCCAACCCTTTACCCAATACTGTTAGAGGAGATAGAGTCTTTCACGGGCTTGCAGGGAAATTTTTCCGAGGCGGAGCTTCCGAAGATGCCGTAGGGTGTGAGCACAAACGACATCTTTGAGAAGCTCTGCCACAGGAGATTTCCCACCCCTTTACCCAACCCTGTTAGAGGAGATGGAGTCTTTCACGGGCTTGCAGGGAAATTTTTCCGAGGCGGAGCTTCCAAAGATGCCGTAGGGCGTGAGCACCAACGACATCTTCGAGAAGCTCCACCATGGGAGATTTCCCAACCCTTTACCCAACACTGTTAGTGGAGATGGAGTCTTTCATGGGCTTGCAGGGAAATTTTTCTGAGGCAGAGCTTCCAAAGATGCCGTAGGGCATGAGTACCAATGACATCTTCGAGAAGCTCCACTACGGGAGATTTCCCAACCCTTTACCCAACACTGTTAGAGGAGATGGAGTCTTTCATGGGCTTGCAGGGAAATTTTTCCGAGGTAGAGCTTCCGAAAATGCCGTAGGGCATGAGTACCAACGACATCTTTGGGAAGCTCCGCCACGGGAGATTTCCCAACCCTGTCCTCCATCCATGGGGATGAAACTCTCCATACCTTCTAGGTTTGGCTTGTTGAGTTGCTTGCCATGGCGTATTGATGCTCCTTTTATAGGCATGGCGCCGCTTATACTTTGTCTCGGTTGCACCCACGCGTCCTTATCCTGCCGACAGCTTTAGTCTCAGTTGCACCCACCAGTCGGGACTAAAGGTTACCCACATGTCCTTATCCCACCGACAATTTTGTTAGATGACACAAAAACCACCGTTAGTCCCGGTTGTAACCACTAGCCGGGACTAAAGGTTAGATGGTTTCCCGCACCACTGCGTTCCCGCCTATTTTCTTCCCGCGCTTTCCACCGCTTCCCGCCTCCGTCTTGATACGTCTCAAATATATCTATAATTTTTTATGCTCCATGCTTGTTTTTACACCATTTGCCTACTGTTTCATTACACTTAGTGGTACATTTATGCATTTTCTGGAACTAACCTACTAACAAGTTGCCATAGTGCCAGTTCCCTGTTTTCTGCTATTTTTGTGTTTCAGAAGTGATACACAGGAAATATTTTCAAAATTGGACGAAACAAGTTCCTGAAGTCTTATTTTACCCGGAAGCTTCTAGAGATCCGAAGAGGAGTAGGAGGGTGGCCACAGGGGCTCCACACACCAGGCCGGCATGGCCAGGGCCTGGGCCACGCCAGCCAGGTGTGAGGCCACCTGGATCCACCTCTGACATCGCCCCTTCGCCTATAAAGACCCCCCAATGGGAAAAACCTAAGGACCCGATCAATTTCCAGAACACATCGCGATCTGCCGCCGCCATCGACCCAAAGATCGGGAGGGTCCAGGAGCTCTTCTCGGCACCCTGTCGGAGAGGGAAATCGCCACCGGAGGTCTTCTTCATCACCATGCTTGCCTCTGGAGCGATGAGTGAGTAGTCTACCTTGGACTATGGGTCCATAGCAGTAGCTAGATGGTTGTCTTCTCCACCATGTTCTTCATGTTTAGATCTCATGAGCTGCCCTACATGATTGAGATCACCGTTATGTAATTCTACATGTTTGGTTTGTTGGGATCCGATGAATATTGGTGTTATGATTAAGTTGCTATACTGAAATATATCTTATGTTATCTCTATGTTGTTTATGATCTTGCATGCTCTCTGTTGTTAGTAGCTATCTTGGCCGAGTAGTTGCTAGTGACTCCAAGAGGGGGTATTTATGCTCGATAGTGGGTTCATGCCTCTATTTAACCCGGGGGAGTGACAGAAACCTCTAAGGTTATAGATATGCTGTTGCTACTAGGGAGAAAACAACATTCATATGCTCAAGGGCATATGCTTTGTTTACATTACACACTTTGCTTAATGCAATTATCTATTGTTCGCAACTTAATACTTGTGGAGTTCTTGGATTGATTTGCCACAAGTGGATTATTAGTCATAGATGCAGGTGTATGGCGGTCTATGTATTTTGTTGTAATGCCCAGAGTAAATCTCATAGTGATGTTCTTGACATATCACGTTTATCTTTATTCTATCAATTGCCCAACTGTAATTTGTTTACCCAGCATGTGTTATTTATCTTATGGAGAGACACCACTAGTGAACTGTGGACCCTGGTCCTATTTCCATCATATTGCTATCACCTGTTTACTTTACTCGCACTGTTTACTTTACTCGCATACTTCTATTATTTTCCACTCGATGCGCTCATAACCTTTGTTTCAAGCAAACCGGTGAGATTGACAACCTCATCGCAAGTTGGGAACAAAGTATTTGGTTGTGTTGTGTGCAGGTTCCGTGTTGCTACTGGCCGAAGACGAGTCAACAAGGATCGATTAAACGGCGCCCTTGTTGGAGTATTATTAAGCCAGTCCGCATCACCTTCAGTCGTATTGTCTGCTTTTGTCCTGATCGACATAAACCTTGGTTTCTTAACTGAGGGAAAACTAGCTGCTATACTCATCACACCTTCCTCTTGGGGTTCCCAACTGGCTGGTAATTCACCACGCACAAGGAATCTTCTGGTGCCATCACCCACGCACCAGCAGCTAATTTTCTGGCGCTGTTGCCGGGGACTGAAGAAGAAGAAGTTCTGACGTCAACTATATTTTCCCACGTTAACTACGCGCCAGCAAACAATTTTCTGGCGCCGTTGCCGGGGAAGAGTGGAAGACTTCTGCGAGGAGAGTTTTCGCACGCACATCCTTTACTTTGTTATTGTTCTGCTTTACTTTATTTATTTTACCTGCATCATTTTATATTAAAAACCCAAAAAAATTAGAATCCTTGGTAGTTGTTATTTCTTTACTTTTAGTTCATCATGCTGTTCCCTAAGTTCGTTCTGAAGAAATTCTCAGTAGGTAGTGGTTCAATTATTGGAAAAAGTAACATTGAGGAGTTCTTTAATCACATTAGTATGCATAAGGAAGTTGAGAAAAAAATCTTTGGTTGAGCTAGCTCCTAGTATTGAAGTTGCTTCTGCTTATTTAATTCACATGTTGGAAACTAGGTTTGCTAGTCTTAACCCTTTTATGCAATACATGTTCCTTAAGCTTCACAAAATTGAGGATCCCAAAAAGAAAGCTTTTATTTTGGAAACTTTGCGCATAGAATTTAAAGATGTCGTTATTGAAGCTAGAAAAGTTCTTGTCGTGGGGATGACTTAGGGGGCGCGCCACGGGCCGGGCAATATGCCGGCTGGCATCCCAGGAGTTCCCACGAGTTTGACACGAGAAGACCGGCTCCACCCAAATGGCCGGCTGCACTAGCAGCCGGCTGGCGACTCCACCGAGGAGAATTGGAGCCGGGCGATAAAGACAAGGCCTCTCAATGGCTGTCTGGCCAAAAGCAGAATGGCCCCGACAAGACTGGCAGGGGCGCAGGACAGGAGTGATGAGCGCCACGACCATGTCCAACCAATGAGAGATCGAAGACCCTTCCCCATGACGGGATCTGAGGCAGAGGAGAGGGGATATGCCCTCCAGATGACGGTCCAGGGAAAAGACACTTTATAAAGTGTCTTTGCCAGAGCAGGGTCAGAGGATCACGCCAAGGACGCCGCCGCCGAGGAGTCGGCAGCTGGCCGAATCGCTACCTAAACCTATAACCAGGCCCCCACCTATATAAGGGGGCCTGGACCCTTAGCATAGGGGAGATCCGATCTTCTTCTTCCTTCTCTAGCCGAACAGCTCGAGGAGCATTGTACTTGCTACTACCTAATCAATACGAAGCAGGCAGGAAGTAGGGGTTTACCTCCAACCGGGAGGGCCCTGAACCTGGGTAAACCGAGGTGTCTCTGTTGGCACAATCCCGAGCTGGACCCATCGTCACCAACGTCGAGCCCCTCCGATAAGCCTCCCCATGGCTACTGTCTCCAAATTCCCAAGACAGTTGGCACCCACCGTGGGGCAAAGCGCAGTGGCGAGCGGAGTCAAGTTCCGGCCAGGACCCTCCGATGAGAAGGTCACCTCCGGCCTTGTCTGGAGGTTCAGCACCTTTGACTGCGTCGATGACAACTTGGCCCACTTCAAGAACGGCTTCGGCAATAGTGGCTCCTTCCTCGACGTCGGCAGCCATCGCTTCTACATCGCCAAGCCCTTCCTGGAAGAGGTAACCGATGTGCTTGACCCACTCTGTGACACAGACTCTGATGACGGCGAAAGCAGCGACTTTTGCAACATGGTCAAGGTGCGGGCCCTAGAGGAGGATGGTGGCGGTGGCCTACCGCGCTCCGCGCGCCCGCCGCTCGAACGCCCACCTCCACCGGAACAAGATCTTCCACCTCCAGAGCGGGATGTGCTAGACGTGGCCATCACGGACCTGCGCGCTCCGCTCGACATCTCCGCGGATCCGATCAAGGCCTCCGAGGATCTGGAGCGGACGCGCCTCAACCTCCTCAAGGAAGTGGTCGACGTCGATGACACCCGCCGGCACGTCCTCTCCATGATCAACGAATACAACGTCGCCCATGGCTTCACCCCAGTGGGAGATGGCCCAAGCCGGGCGGGACAAGTTCGTCAGTGAGGCCGCGAGCTAGGTGCGGAGCTGAACCAGGCGGCGCCCTCGGTGAAGCTGCCTCTGATCATCAGCAAGCCCACCTACAGCATGCCTACGAAGAATCTTCACGCCGCGTGCTACATTACCTCTGAACTGGATGGACTGCAAGGCGAGGACCTACGGGAGAAGCAAGCCCAAATCCAGGAACTCCTGGACGCTGCCGATCTACAACAGCAAGCGATGGAGCCATGCGGAGAGGCAAGTGGCACTCGAGGCGAGAACCGTATCATCGTGGCCGGTCAGAACAAGTCGCATGGAGAAGCCTCGTCGCCAAACCATGGCCCGGCGGAGCACAGCCGGAGCAATTGAGCTCCAGGCAAAAGCGGTGGAAACCACCGTACCCAGCAGTATGGCCACCACAACCAGCAGCCTCGAGATCCCGCCGCGGTTACCAGCAAGCCGCGTCACCCTCCTCAGGCGGACGTGGTGGAACCAGTGCGTGGCAAGTTTGTGGCGCCAGCCTGATCCGGCTCAGGGAGCTAGCCAGGGCACTCAAGGCCATCACCCAGCTCGTTTGCACGTGAGCCAGAGGATCGGGGAACATGTCGACCCGCCGAAGGACGACGCACACCATCGGCTCAACCTGCTGGCAGACTCCAAGTTCGACGAGAAGGAATCCTCGGTAGGGCCGGTCTGCTTTGGCCCTCGCATCCGCAACGAGCCTTTCCTGGCCAAGTTCGCGCTCCCATGAGACATGCCCAAATACACTGGGGCAGTGAAGCCGGAAGACTGGCTGTCAGACTACGTCACAGCCGTCAACATCGCGGGTGGCAACAAGAGGACAGCGGTGCGCTACGCACCACTCATGCTGACGGGATCTGCCCGGACGTGGCTCAACAGCCTACTGGCTCTACAGATCAATTCCTGGCATGATTTCCAAGAGGCATTCATCAAGAACTTCACAGGAACCTACAAGCGACCACCCCGCCCATGACAGCCGGCCCTCTGCAAGCAAGGCCCTGATGATCTAGATCGAGACTACCTCACGAGATGGTCTGAGCTGCACAACTCATGTGAAGGAGTGGGCGAGGAGCAAGCCATCGGCTACTTCATGGACGGATGCAGGGAAGGAACCCTACTTAAGCACAAGCTCCACTGAGCCGAGCCGAAGTCAATGGCGGACTTCATGGCGATAGCGGACAAGTATGCTTCTACCGACTCTGCCGCAAGGGTGTAGTGCATCGAGCCAGCGCCAGCAGGAGGCCAACCTCAGCCGGTAGCCGGCCAAGGAGGACATCACCACCGTGATCGACACAGCAAGAGGAAAGATGAGCGCCGTGACAACAAGTACGGCTCTCAGCAAGTGGCTGCCATTCAAGGAAGCCCGGGGGCTGCAGGTGGAAGCCAGAAATGCAAAGGGGACAAATTCGACAAGGACAAGTACACCATCCAGGTGATGCTAGACCAACCCTGCAAGTTCCATAGCGTTTCAGGCAAGCTGGTAGCGCATACCACACGCCAGTGCAGCTTCACCAGGGATCTAGAGCAGGGGAATCACCAACTGCCTGGACCACCGCCAGGCCTGCCGGCTGAAGTGCATGGAAATAAGAATCGGCAACCGGCCAAGGCCGCGGGGGACTACCCCGAGGAAGCGAACATGGAACAATACCATGTATTCACTTCCCAGGTGGAAGAGCCAAAGGACGAACCGTGGTTCAGTGTCGAGGTGAATGCAATCGTGCAAGTTGGACCTCAGTACATGCATTGGTCTGACATGTCGATTACTTGGGGATGCGAGGATCACCCACCGCTCTTGCCGAGGCCCGGGGACTACACGCTGGTCTTGAACCCAATCGTGTTCTCTGAGACGCATACCTGCCGATTTTCACGTGTACTCATTGATGGAGGCAGCAGCATCAACCTTCTCTACCACACTTCAATGGAGAAGCTCGGGATCCCAGAGATCCAACTGAAGCCAACCAAGCTCACCTTCCATGGGATTGTGCCTGGGCACTCCTGTACGCCGATGGGAAGGATTAAGTTGGAGGTGCTGTTTGGCGAGAAGGACAATCATCGTCATGAGCCAATCTGGTTCGAGGTGGTAGACCTCAACAGCCCCTACCACGCGCTGCTTGGCCGACCAGCCTTGGCCAAGTTCATGGCGGTCCCGCACTATGCTTACTTGAAGATGAAGCTCCCAAGCCCTCGCGGGGTGATTACTGTCACTAGATGCTACAAGAGCCAGCTCCAAACTGGCGGAGGCCTTGGTCATTGCTGAAGAGAAGCGTCAACTGCTGCGGAGGGTGGCGGTAGTCCAGCCGGGCTGCCTGGCATCGGGACTACCGGCTCCACACCTCAAGCCGGCAAGCCTGTCCAAGGAAGTCCCATCCGAAGCGGGCAAGGAGTCAAAAGCTCTTGTCTCGGGGGCTGGCTCCTCCTTGAGGTAGGGGGAAGCGTTTCACAGCTTCGCCTGAGACAAGTCCAAGATCGCTTAAGACCTTCGGCTAAGCCAAGGCAAAAACCTTGTATCTCGAACAAGTGTCATTGAATAAAAGAAAGTTGGGCGGCATACGGCTGATCCCTGGAAAAGTGCTCTGAAGTACCTTTTACCTTTCTAAGCGTTATTCACAGGGGCTGGAAACCAGCTCCGAACGGGAGCCGGTAGGCCCAACCTGATGAAATGATCCTCTCGTCAGCCGAACGAGTACTGTGTGCGGACCGGACCCCGAGCCTAACCTCTACCCTACACCGCGTGGGATGGAGCCGGCAGGTCACCCACCTAGGAAAGTCGCTAAGAGGAAACGCCCGCAACCCGACGAAATGATCCTCTCGTCAGCCAAACGAGTACTGTGTGCGGACCAGACCCTGAGCCCAACCTCTACCCTACACCGCGTGGGATGGAGCTGGCAGGTCACCCACCTAGGAAAGTCGCTAAGAGGAAATGCCCACGACACGACGAATCGAATCCCTTGTCAGACGAATGAGTACCGTGTGTGAACCGGACCCCAAGCCAAACCTCCAACCCAAGTCGAGGGCGATGGAGCCGGCAGGTCACTCACACTAGAAAATCGCTAAGAGGACAGAACGCGGAGCTGTTAACAAACACTCTCCCAAAAAACCACGCGCGTTGGTTAATAGTTGTGCGTGGGCCGGACCAAGCCAGATCTCTTATACACTGAAGTACTACTCCTCATCCCGCGGCACGCTCCCGCCCTAAACCGACATTCGGCTGTCAGTCCAAGGGAGACCAGTTGGCACCAGGCTGCCGGCTGGGGGTAGAAGGGCCAAAGGATGGGAAGATAAAGGAAAAAGCCGAAAGGGGTCAGGTCAAATCTGGTCCATAAACATCTAGAAATCAATACGTAGGGAATTCGGGGTGAAGCATCATTAGTACAAAGAAACAAAATGTTGTTGGGCATGACATGAGTTCAGTGTACATAAAAACGAATAAGAAAACCCTGACACGCTCAGGGGGCGCTTGGCGAGCCAGCCAGCTCCAGTGGAGTAGTGTCGCCAGCTCGAGAGGCCAAGACGAAGTCATCGCCGCTGGGGAATGGTGGAATGGTGCGACCAGCGAGATCCTCGGGGGTTTTCTGAGGTTCTTCCGTAGAGTCGGGCTCTTCAAAATCCATGCCATCCAAGGATTCGTCACTATCCCCAGCGTTGAAAAGCGCGTCAGTCTCGGCACACTCAGCAACGGCACAGGCGCGCTAGCGGAGCTTGGCTTTGTCGAGGCCTGCTAACCCGCCTTCACGAAGATTCTCCTGCTGGTCCAGGTTGACGCCTGGATACCAGGAGAACATGAACTCCAGAGCCTGTTGAGCACCGGCCCGAGCCGCGGACTCCTTCCAGATGTCGAGCCGGTTGGGCGTGAGAAGGACCCACTGGAGGAGCGCCTGGATCTCGCCAGGCACCGCCCTTCCCGGCCACAAGGTTTCAAAAACGGAAACAAGGGCTTCATGGAGATCCTTGCCCAGCTTGGCAACCGGATGGAGTCGGCCTTTGGCCAATGCTACTAACTCCCCTAAGGAAAGCTCGGCCTTGGGATCACTGCAGGGGACGATCTTCTGTTTCGCCCTGTATTCCTTCAGTGCCGCCACGGTAGTCTTGTCAGAGTCAGGGAAGGCTCCTGCAAGGGCAATCAGAGAGTGAGGGGACGGCATGAAAGGGCAAGAGCCGAGAAACAGGAAAAGAAGTATACCATGAAGAGCTTCCTCCAGCCCCAGCAGGCCAGATTGAACCTTGCGGTCGCGGGCGCGCCAAATGCCGATCTCCTTGTCATAACGCTCGCTGTCGAGCCCCCGCAGAGTCTACAGCTCGTCAATTTGGGTGCCACGGCTCTCGACTTCGCTCTCCAGGGTGGCGCGAAGCTCTTTCACCTTGCTGTCAAACTCCACGGAGAGGATTCTCTTCTCTTCAGCCAGCCGACGATCAAACTCCAGCTGCAGCGACGACTCCGCCTCTCGAGCTTTCGCCAGCTCAGTTTCCAGCTCCTGAGCCCAGGCAGCCTGGGCTTGCAGACCCTGAAGCTCCTCTGCGTGCTTTCATTTGAGCGACTCAACAGCGTCGGCCGACATCAAGTTGGCCAATTGGGACTCAAGCGAAGCAATGAGCGAGGCGGAATCTGGAAACGGAGATATGAGAGCGGGAACGACAGCAGCAGAGTCTGCGAAGCAAGGGGTCTCAAGCTTACCCGATAGCTTCTCCAGTTTTCTCTTCAAGTCCTGGTACTGAATCTTGCCGGTGTGGTACTTCGTCAGCAGCTTCTGAAAGACGTTGGCTCAAAGCGCGTTCAGTTCCTGCGGAAAGTGGAAAGGCAGTGACGCTCAGCAAAGTTCATTTTCGAGCTCGCTGTCTCTACAGCCACCTCGAAACTCGGGGGCTAGGGTGTATGGCAAAATGGACCATGAAATCGCAGATTACATCTCCCAATTAGCAGAAAGAACCAGGGGCTAAAGACGCAGCACTCATGTTGGTTGTCTATATAGCATCAAGGAGTCGGAGGCCAGCATTCTAAAGCGACCCCTTGGCAGCAGTAAACTATTTGTCTAGCTCCACTAGAGTTGGCTTGCTGCCCTGCACCTTGAGCTGCTCTCCGAGATCAGCACTCGAGGTGGTGTCTGCCCATTCCTACTGAAGCCGGCTGGCGGAGCTCAGACTTCCAATGTTGGACTTAGCCGCGGCGACAAGAGCCTTCCCACTAGAGGCGCCTTTGGTCGCTACCTCAGGGGCTGGCGAGTCATCACCACGTTCACTCCTTGTCGATTGAGTGGTGAGGAGCCCTTGCGAAGCTTCGCCAGAGCTGGAGACTAGCCCAAGGAGCAGGGAATCAGCAATCGCGCCAGCCCTCGACCCGGCCACAGGCACCGTAGCTTGCACGCTCGGCATGAGCTCGAGATTGGAAAGAGCCTCGACAGCCGGCACCGGGGCCTTTTCCGTTTCCCCCGCCACGGTCTCACGCGCACTTTCTTGATTGGGTGAGTCAGGGGAGGCGCAGATGGCGGCATCGTTCCTCGCCGTGGCATCGTCGATAGCAGGAGGTGGGGACAGGTCAGCCCCGACTGGCACAGTTTCCTTGACGGGCGTGAAGCCAGTCTTAGGTGAGGCGAGGTGGGGAACAACGTCCGCGGGCACCTCCAGACGCGCAGGATCCTCTGTCCCAGTGTCGCCCACCACAAGCTTCAACCGTGGGGAGCGGCGAACGTCCTCAACGTGACCCGAGTCGCCGCCCACTTCTTCCCCGCGCGCCCTCTCATGGCAGGAGGGCTCGGGAGCCGGGGTCATGATTCCCTCGGAAGCGACGGCATGAGGAGGTTGGGCAGCCGGATCGACAGAAAGAGGCGACCTGCAAAGAGGGCGTCACACGACCGAGTCAATTGGGACCGCAACGGTAAAATGAGGGCGAGAAGCAAGGAAGCGGGAAGCTCACCCGGCTACGGCAATAGCCCACCGTTTGGCCACCCTCTTCACCTTGGGACAGCGTAGGTCCCACGCTGCCGGCTCCGTTTTCTTGCGCTTGTCAGCCATCTCGGAGGAGGCCCGCTGGGCCTTTCTTTTGGTGCTGGCCAGATCATCTCCAGCCTCTTCCGGGTCTGCCGGCTCCAGGGCGGCAGAGCATCGCCCGGGAGACTCCGGCAGGTCCATGGTTGGGGGAGCCTGAGCTCCAGCAGTGGCAGCGGTGGCTACATGGAGAGCTACGCCCCCGAGGGTGGCGGCTAATCCTGCGTCACCATCGTCATCTTTGGACCGATCTCTTGGGAGAGAAGGACTGGGGAACTTACTGGAGTGGTCATGGGGTTCACCCGAGTCTACGAGCTCATCGTTTCCTTCATCACCTTGAGTAGTGCTTGAGCTTTCGATGGCGGCCTGAGAGCTAGCATCCTCTACCTCCTCGGCTTCATCCCAGATGACTTTATCATCCGATTCGGTTCTGTCAGCGGCAAAGCCAGCTTGACGCTGAGTCAAATTCTCCGCCGCCTGCAGAGCAAACAAGTTCTACCCGAACCAAGTGGACAGAGGTCAGTAGACTGGAGTTACAAAGGAGGAAAAGGCTTGAGGCCAGGACCGATGAGCTCACCTCAGCAATTGGATTGTCCCGGTCGTGAGCTTCCAATCCCCACGTCCACGAGGCCTGAAGCTTGACGTCGGCGATGCGGTTCGCCTTTTGAGCCACCTCCAGTGCGGACAGCGCCTTGGAGGAATGACGAGTAGGATCCCTGGCGGACCCCAGGAAGCACATCTTGTGCGAGCGGCGCTGGAGTGGAGACACGCGGGCGCCCAGGAAGGCGAGGAGAAGGTCGGTCGGCTCCAGGCCACCCTCCGTTTGCAGCGTGGCAACCCGCTGAAGAATCTTCTCCATGTCCGGTGATGGGCGAGGAGGAGCGGCACTCCAGTTCTCCCGCTCAGGCCCGCCTGCCTCAAAGGGCGGCAAGTTGATGTGGTCTATGCCCTCCCTTAGGTTCTTCATGTAGAAGAAGTAGCGCTGCCATTTCTAGCAAGACTCCTTCCCTTTTATGCCGGGGAAGTCTGCGGATTTGTGGGCGTAGAAGGAGGCGGTGCCACATATCACCGGAACGGTGTCCACCATCTGGGTCTTGAAGAAGATCAGCCGGCGGAATAGCTTGACATTGGGCCAGATGCCCAAATACGCCTCGCAAAGGGTTGCAAACGCGGACAATACCATCATCGCGTTCACCCCAATGTGATGCGGTTGCAAGTGAAAATGGTCCAGGAATTGGCGCATGAAGCTGCTAGCGGGCAGCGCGAAGCCCCGGGGGAAATGGTCATAGAAGACCACCGTCTCCCCAGGCGCAGGAGCGGGGACCAGTTCGCCGCCGGCGGGACGCCAGCTCACGAGGTTCGCGGGTGGAAGCACTCGGCCTCGGCGTAGCAGCTCGATCTGTTTGTCTTTCACCCAAGAGCCTTCCCAGGATCCCTTCGGCAAAGTGGGTAGAGAGGCATCCTTACCCACCACCGTGCCCTTCCCTTTGGTCCGGGATGCTTTGGGAGCCATCCGGGTGCGGATCTGGATGAGCGGAATGGCGGCGGAGCAAGCGAGGAACCCTAATCCCTTGAAGGTGAAGCTCGGGAGCAGGGGATTCGAAGTGGAGCGAATGTGGATGGAAGAAGAGAAGCGGGCAACCGATGCTCTGTTTCTGGAACGGTCCCTGGTTTAAAAGTGAAGGGGCGGGTCAGTTGCTTATTTCAGCCACGATGGGTCGGCAACTGACCCCTCTCATCATGAACCACGATCGCGTAAAGATCGGGCAACCGCCATGGTTGCCGCAAAAGATCGTGGGCCGGGGCCGATTGGATGTGACACGATAACGTGCGGACAAGTGGTGCCTCGGTCCAGCCCCCGAGGGAACAAGTTCCCAGGAAGCAGCATGCCGGCTCGCGGCCGCCAGCCGGGCCACCACTAGAGCCGGTTCATCCCGAGACAGCCGGAGAAACTCCACAAGGCCCAGCCTTGATGACTAAAGCGACCAAGCCGGACCAGAAATCCTGGGACTTCGACGAGAGCGAGCAAGACTTCGGCGAGAAGAGGAACCCACCAAGGCCCCATGCTAGCCCATGAGACTTCGCCAGTTTCGGGGGCTAGTGTCATGGGGATGACTTAGGGGGCATGCCACGGGCCGGGCAATATGCCGGCTGGCATCCTAGGAATTCCCACCGAGGAGAATTGGAGCTGGGCGATGAAGACAAGGAATCTCAACGGCTGTCTGGCCAAAAGCGGAACAGCCCCGACAAGACCGGCAGGGGCGCAGGACAGGAGTGACGAGCACCATGACCACGTCCAACCAATGAGAGATTGAAGACCCTTCCCCACGACGAGATCCGAGGTAGAGGAGAGGGGATATGCCCTCCAGATGCCGGTCTAGGGAAAAGACACTTTATAAAGTGTCTTTGCCAGAGCAGGGTCAGAGGATCATGCCAAGGATGCCGCCGCCAAGGAACCAGCAGCCGGCCGAATCGCTACCTAAACCTGTAACCAGGCCCTCGCCTATATAAGGGGGCCTGGACCCTTAGCATAGGGGGGATCCGATCTTCTTCTTCCTCCTCTAGCCGAATAGCTTGAGGAGCATTGTACTCACTACTACAATCAATACGAAGCAGGCAGGAAGTAGGGGTTTACCTCCAATCGGGAGGGCCCTGAACCTGGGTAAACCGAGGTGTCTCTGTTTGCACAATCCCGAGCCGGACCCATCGTCACCAACGTCAAGCCCCTCCGATAAGCCTCCCCATGGCTACTGTCTCCAAATTCCCACGACAGTTCTTAAATGTTTTAATAAACTTGGTTCACCTATAAAGGTTATTAGTACAAATGATGAAGGAGCCAAAATACCTATACCTAGCAAGCTCTTTGGATTGTGTGAAGCTTTCAAAAATAATTTTGACTGGATCTGTCCCAAAAATCTTTTTTATGATTTGAGTGAACCAAAGCATGATCATAAAGGGTCTTCTAAAACTTATGTGGATGAAATACAATGCCTTATTGACAAGACCTCTGCAGTTGATCTTAATGCTTCTTCTGAAAATACTTGATTCGCAATTTTCTGCGCCTAGCTCAAAGGCGTTAAAGAAAAGCACTCTTGGGAGATAACCCAATGTTTTCTTTTCAGTACTTTTCCTTTTATTTGAGTCTTGGAAGTCATTACTACTATAATGACCGCTCCTTATCCTTTTTATTTCGTTTTTGTGCCAAGAGAAGCCTCTAATTCGAGTGAGGTAAAGATTTGGGGATGTTGCTGTCCTGAAACTGTTTTTGGTGCTGCACCATAAAAATTCGTATAAATTCTCTGTATATATTTTGGACCTGCGATTTCTTGTGCATATGCCCCAGGTTATATCAAAACTTTCATTAGTTGAACACTTTTTGATTTGAGTAACAGAAAACCCCTCAAAAATTCGACATTTGTCAGCTGTTCTGTTTTGACAGATTTCTGCCACTATTTGTTTTTGCCGCTTTATCGCTTTCTTTTGAGTTCTTTTAATCATGGAACTCTTGTGGAAGTTGCTACAGTAGTATTTGCTATATATGTGGTGTTTTTGGGTTTGAACCTGAAGCAAAAAGAGGTTGATTATATGTTATGATACACTAATGTTGCTAATAGATTTGTGTTTAGTTTTGTATGAAGGAAGTTTTCAAGTGTAGGGATTGGAGAATGATGAGATGAGTTGAAGAATGGAAAAAAGCTCAAGCTTGGGGATGCCCATGCATCACCCCAAGAAATATCGAAGAAGTACAAGTGTCAAAGCTTTGGGATGCCCCCGAGGCACCCCTTCTTCATCGGCAAAAATCAGGTCACCTTTCAAAACACTATATTTTTATTGCTTCACGCACTATGTGTTTTTCTTGGAGCATCAGTTGTTTTAGTTTTCTTAGTTAGTTTAGTTTTGTTTGCAGCAATAAATGGTTGCACCCCAACAAATTTCCTTTGGAGGAGATGTACTCGTTTTCATTTGCCAAGAACACTCCATTTTTCATTCTTACAATTTCACCGGGTGTTCTTCTTTTTTTGCTACTACTTTTGGTTTTTGTTTTTGCCTTGATTTGCATTCAGACCTTGTCATATCTTTTCATCAAGGTGTATTTTTTCCTCTGATCTTTATTGGTTTTCATCAAAAGAGGTGTTTATAAAAATTTCAAATGGTGTTGGAAAAGAGAAAAAGCTTTATGCAAAATAGTGGTACAAGAAGGAGCTTGTGAAGACTGCGGCTTAGGCTTTTTCATGTCATGCTTGATGTCTTTTTGGTAGTATGCTTAGTGGTTTTGCTGTAGCATGACTTGTCTCAAATAACTGAGATTGCTTAATGAGCCTTTGAAAAAAATCGTGCGTTGTTTTAATTATTTGGAAGCATTATTTTGCTTTACTCCTTGATGCTTTATTTGGGTTGACTTGGCGCATGCTCACACATGTTAGACTCTTACAAAGTCGCCAATAGCCTCCATGATCATTTAGTTTTTGACTTTTTATGCAATCTTATGCTTTTTTTAATGTCACTTTGTTGCTTTGCATGATTATGGCCATTATTGCTCTCTTAGTTGGTTGCTCCCAGTCTTTTGCTAGCCCTCGCCTTGTACTGAGTATGAGCTCTACTCGTGCATCCAACTCCTAAAAGCCAAAGTTTACCAAAGTGTCCACCATACATACCTACTAGCAATTTTCTATTCCAAGTAAATTTGACTTGCTTTTATTTTCTCTTTAAATTAAACTTTTACCAGTGTTATGCGAAATTTGGTTAGTAAAGCTCTCACGAACCAGAAGGCACACTTTACTTTTTCCTGTTCTTAAAAATTTGACATTGTGGTCTCTTATGTTGAGTTGTTATGCTTGCGAGTTGTAAGTTGGAGACTAGCCTAGCCATGCAGTCATGGGCAAGCTTTCAACATTGCACTTCTTATTTAAGTTGATATCGTGATCTTTTGTTTATGGATGCCCGCGGTGTGAAATGAATTGGGAATCTTGTGGGGATCATGCAGTTTTTATATGTGTTAGGGAAATGCCGGGCCGCCAATCTAAGCCATGCATAATTCATGGTGGAAATTTGCAGCATACCCATGGTGAACATTCGACGACGCATCTCACAATAAAAAGCTAAACAAATGGCAAATAAAAGAGATATCGAGGTGTTCATTGTCTACTTGTCCTATCATTTTGGTGTGGGCTTGTTCCATGTCATCGGGCACGGAGGTACCCCATTGGCGGTTCTCAATGATATGCATATATTTACAATGACAAGAGCCTTGCTTGGGACTCTAAGTAAAGTAGCATGAGGTTTGGGTACTCGTATTCATGGGACACGAGGTTTTCAACTTATGATTTGTCAAGCATATGCATCATAATTGTTCTCGCATTAACTTTAACCATTCAAGATGCTTTTGATGGGGGCAATGAGATCTCAAAGCCGGTAAGTACCATAATTTTTGAAGGTTATAAAACTTACAATCACTCCTTCCCTTTGCGAAGGGCCTTTCTTTTACTTTTATGTTGAGTCACCACCTTCTATCTTTATGCACCATTAAGAGAGCATAGTTGTCATTCTTAGTATAATGTGCATTGTCCCAAAGTTTTCATTGATTGATTCATATTGTTGGTTTCACTTGTTCTCAAATTATTTGTATCTAGTCGCCCTCTTAAACTTGAAGGTGTCCTATGTATTTATGTTTTGCTCTCTTTGAAGGACAAGCTGAAAACCATTTGTATGTTTTTCCTTATGATTTGAACACATGTTTGACTTTCATTGTTTCATTTTCATGATCTTTTGTTTGTGTTCATTTGCATGTTTACAACATGGTTGCTAAGTTTCTATTTGTCAAGATTATATCTTCATGCCCATGTTTTAAGTTCTTATGATCCCAGCTCACAAATGCTTACATATATGATCAAGATTGTGTGGGTGCATGTCACCTTAAAAATTATTCTTTTTGTTATCACTTACCTACTCAAGGATGAGCAGGAGTTAAGCTTGGGGATGCTTAATACATCTCAAACATATCTATAATTTTTGATGCTCCATGCTTATTTTTACACCATTTGCCTACTGTTTCATTACACCTAGTGGCACTTTTATGAATTTTCCGGAACTAACCTACTAACAAGTTGCCACTGTGCCAGTTCCCTATTTTCTGCTATTTTTGTGTTTCAGAAGTGATACACAGGAAATATTCTCAGAATTGGACAAAACAAGTTCCTGAAGTCTTATTTTACCCAGAAGCTTCCAGAGATCCGAAGAGGAGTAGGAGGGGGGCCACAGGGGCCCCACACACCAGGCTGGCGTGGCCAGGGCCTAGGCCACGCCAGCCAGGTGTGAGGCCACCTGGCTCCACCTCTGACATCACCCCTTCGCCTATAAAGACCCCCTGACGGGAAAAACCTAAGGACCCGATCAATTTTATAGAACACATCACGACCTACCACCGTCGTCGACCTGAAGATCGGGAGGGTCCAGAAGCTCTTCTCGGCACCCTGCCGGAGAGAGGAATCGCCATCGGAGGTATTCTTCATCACCATGCTTGCCTCCGGAGCGATGAGTGAGTAGTCTACCTTGGACTATGGGTCCATAGCAGTAGCTAGATGGTTGTCTTCTCCACCATGTGCTTCATATTTAGATCTCATGAGCTGCCCTACATGATTGAGATCACCGTTATGTAATTCTACATATTTGGTTTGTTGGGATCCGATGGATATTGGTGTTATGATTGAGTTGCTATACTGAAATATATCTTATGTTATCTCTATGTTGTTTATGATCTTGCATGCTCTCCGTTGTTAGTAGCTATCTTGGCCGAGTAGTTGCTAGTGACTCCAAGAGGGGGTATTTATGCTTGATAGTGGGTTCATGCCTCTATTTAACCTGGGGGAGCGACAGAAACCTCTAAGGTTGTAGATATGCTGTTGCTACTAGGGAAAAAACAACATTCATGTGCTCAAGGGCATATGCTTTGTTTATATTACACACTTTGCTTAATGTAATTATCTGTTGTTCGCAACTTAATACTTGTGGAGTTCTCAGATTGATTCGCTACAAGTGGATTATTAGTCATAGATGCAGTTGGATGGCGGTCTATGTATTTTGTTGTAATGCCCAGAGTAAATCTCATAGTGATCTTCTTGACATATCACGTTTATCTTTATTCTATCAATTGCCCAACTGTAATTTGTTTACCCAGCATATGTTATTTATCTTATGGAGAGACACCACTAGTGAACTGTGGACCCCGGTCCTATTTCCATCATATTGCTATCACCTATTTACTTTACTTGCACTGTTTACTTTACTCACATACTTCTATTGTTTTCCACTCAATACGCTCATAACCTTTGTTTCAAGCAAACTGATCAGATTGACAACCTCATCACAAGTTGGGAACAAAGTATTTGGTTGTGTTGTGTGCAGGTTCCGCATTGCTACTGGCCGAAGACGAGTCAACAAGGATCGATTAAATGGCGCCCTTGTTGGAGTTTTATTAAGCCAGTCCGCATCACCTTCAGTCGTATTGTCTGCTTTTCTCCTGATCGACATAAACCTTGGTTTCTTAACTGAGGGAAAACTAGCTGCTATACTCATCACACCTTCCTCTTGGGGTTCCCAACTGGCTGGTCATTCACCACGCACAAGGAATCTTCTGGTGCCATCACCCACGTGCCAGCACGTCTTCCCGCCATTTTTTCACTATATATATGTAGGCACAAAAATATTAAACTTTGAAAATTGCAAACATCATACAAAATCCTTCACAAAATGACATGTCATAGTTTTCATACATTACATAGATTTACATAGGGTTTAGGGTAAGAATCCTTCATCACGTATTTCGATCCCTTGCCTATGATCGCTTCTTAGGCCGTAACCATGGAGCATCTTTGTTATTTAACGGGCTGCAAGGGTCAGTTTTCACGGTGGAGGGCGGAATTTCTTCAAACTTATCATAATCTGCTGACATGTCTGTCTTGTCCTCAACTCCCGCGATGTTTCTTTTCTCTGAAAGAACTATGTGACACCTAGGCTCATCGTCTGATGTATACATTTCCTTATTTTTTCTTTTTTTTGGTCTGGAGGACATGTCCTTCACATAGAAAACCTGAGCCACACCATTGGCTAGGACGAATGGTTCATCTCTGTAACCAAGATTCTTGAGATCCACTGTTGTCATTCTGTATAGCTGGTCTACCTTTACCCCTTCTCCATTCATGTTGACCCAACTGCACCGAAACAAAGGGACCTTAAAAGTAGGTCCATAGTCAAGTTCCCATATCTACTCTATGTAACCATAGTATGTGTCCTTTTTTCCCATTCTCACATATTGCATCAAAGCGGACACCACTATTTTGGTTAGTGCTCTTTTTATCTAGGGAGATCGTGTAAAATGTATTCCCATTTATCTCGTACCCTTGGAAAGTCAACACAGTCGCAGATGGTGTCGCAGCCAACAAGAAGAGCTGATCTCCAATAGTGGTGTCATTCATGAGATGTAATTGCAACCAAGTGCTAAAAGTCTCCATGTGGTTTTCTTTAATCCAGTAGTAATCCTTCCCCGGGAACTTGGAGCGTACAACATTCATGTGTTCCTTGATATATGGAGCCTGATACGTCTCTAACGTATCTATAATTTTTGATGCTCCATGCTTGTTTTTACACCATTTGCCTATTGTTTCATTGCACTTTGTGGCACTTTTATGCATTTTCTGGAACTAACCTATTAACGAGTTGCAATAGTGCCAGTTCCCTATTTTCTGCTGTTTTTGTGTTTCAGAAGTGATACACAGGAAATATTCTCGGAATTGGATGAAACCACATCCTGAAGTCTTATTTCACCGGGAAGCTTCGAGAGATCCGAAGAAGAGTCGAAGGGGGGCCACCAGGGCCCCACACGCCAGGGCGGCGCGGCTAGGCCCCTGGCCACGCGGGCCCCGCGTGAGGGCGCCTGGCTCCCCCTCTAACCTCGCCCCTTCTCCTATAAAGACCCCCCAATGGAAAAAACCTAAGTACCCGATCAATTTTCTAGAACACATCGCGATCCGCCGCCGCTGTTGACCCGAAGATCGGGAGGGTCCAGAAGCTCTTCCCGACACCCTGCCAGAGAGGGGAATCGCCACCGGAGGTCTTCTTCATCGCCATGCTTGCCCCCGGAGCGATGAGTGAGTAGTCTACCTTGGACTATGGGACCATAGCAGTAGCTAGATGGTTGTCTCCTCCACCATGTGCTTCATGTTTAGATCTCATGAGCTGCCCTACATGATTGAGATCACCGTTATGTAATTCTACATGTTTGGTTTGTTGGGATCCAATGAATATTGGTGTTTATGATTGAGTTGCTGTACTGAATATTATCTTTTGTTATCTCTATGTTGTTTATGATCTTGCATGCTCTCCGTTGTTAGTAGCTATCTTGGCCGAGTAGTTGCTAGTGACTCCAAGAGGGGGTATTTATGCTCGATAGTGGGTTCATGCCTCTATTTAATCTGGGGGAGTGACAGAAACCTCTAAGGTTGTAGATGTGCTGTTGCTACTAGGGAGAAAACAACATTCATATGCTCAAGGGCATATACTTTGTTTACATTACACACTTTGCTTAATGTAATTATCTGTTATTCGCAACTTAATACTTGTGGAGTTCTCAGATCGATTCACCACAAGTGGATTATTAGTCATAGATGCAGTTGCATGGCGGTCTATGTATCTTATTATAATGCCCAGAGTAAATCTCATAGTGATCTTCTTGACATATCACGTTATCTTTATTCTATCAATTGCCCAACTATAATTTGTTTACCCAGCATGTGTTATTTATCTTATGGAGAGACACCACTAGTGAACTGTGGACCCCGGTCCTATTTCCATCATATTGCTATTGCACTATTTACTTTACTCGCACTGTTTACTTTATTCGCATACTCTATTGTTTTCCACTCGATACGCTCATAACCTTTGTTTCAAGCAAACCGGTGAGATTGACAACCTCATCATAAGTTGGGAACAAAGTACTTGGTTGTGTGTGTGCAGGTTTCGTGTTGCAGCAAGCAAGCAAAGCTTGGACGAGGTGCCATATATAAATTGTCCAAAGCTGTCGCAAGCTAGCAAGTATTACCTTCAGTCGTTTGTCTCTCCTCTCCAAGAACAATTAATCCTTGCTTTTTTAACTGAAGGAAAACTAGCTGCTATACTCATCATACCTTCCTCTTGGGGTTCCCAACAGGCTGGTCATTCACCACGCACAAGGACTGTTTGCTCCACGTCAACTACACACAGCAGCTAATTTTCTGGCGCCGTTGCCGGGGAGGAAGTAGAAGACTTCTGCGAGGGGAGTTTTCGCACGCATATCCTTTACTTTGTTATTGCTTTGCTTTACTTTATTTATTTTACCTGCATCATTTTATATCAAAAACCCAAAAAAAATTAGAATCCTTGGTAGTTATTATTTCTTTACTTTTAGTTTATCATGTTGATCCCTAAGTACGTTGTAGAGGACCTCTCAGTAGGTAGTGGTTTGATTATTGGCAAAAGTAACATTGAGGAGTTCTTTAATCACATTAGTATGCATGAGGAAGTTGAGGAGAAATCTTTGGTTGAACTAGCTCCTAGTTATGAAGTTACTTCTGCTCATTTAGTTCACATGTTAGAAGCTAGGTTTGCTAGTCTTAATACTTTTATCCAATAAATGTTCCTTAAGCTTCATGAAATTGAGGATCCCAAAAAGAAAGCTTTCATCTTGGAAACCTTGCGCATAGAATTTAGAGATGTTGCAATTAAGGCTAGGAAAGTTTTTAAGAAGTTTGATAAGCTTGGCTCGCCTGTTGAAATTGTTGGTATACCCAACGAAGAATCTAGATTGCCAATACCTTGTAAGCTTGTAGGAATTCATAATGCCTTGGTAGCTAATACTAGTTGGATTTGTCCTAAAAATCTTTTTGATGAAAATAGTGTGCCAACGCGTGACTACAAGGGATACGCAAAACCTCAATTGGATCGTATTCATTTTCTTTATTCCTATAGTGGATCATGATCCCCCTTTCATTATTATTTGATTCGCAATTTTCTGCGCCTAGCTCAAAGGCGTTAAAGAAAAGCACTCTTGGGAGATAACCTAATGTTTTTACTTTCAGTACTTTTTATTTTATTTGAGTCTTGGAAGTCATTACTACTGTAATGACCGCTCCTTATCTTGTTTATTTCATTTTTGTGCCAAGAGAAGCCTCTAATTTGAGTGAGGTAAAGATTTGGGGATGTTGCTATCCTGAAACTGTTTTCTGTGCTGCACCATAAAAATTTGTATAAATTCTCTGTATATCTTTTGGACCTGCAATTTCTTGTGAATATGCCCCGGGTTATATCCAAACTTTCATTAGTTGAATACTTTTTGATTTGAGCAACAGAAAACCCCTCAAAAATTCGACCTTTGTCAGCTGTTCAGTTTTGATAGATTTCTGCCAATATTTGTGTTTGCCACTTTATCGCTTTCTTTTGAGTTCTTTTGATCATGGAACTTGTGGGGAGGTTGCTACAGTAGTATTTGCTATATATGTGGTTGTTATGAGTTGAAACCTGAAGCAAAAAGAGGGTTGATTATATGTTATGCTTGCACTAATGTTGCTAATAGAATTGTGTTTAGTTTTGTATGAAGGAAGTTTTCAAGTGTAGGGATTGGAGAATGATGAGATGAGTTGAAGAATGGACAAAAGCTCAAGCTTGGGGATGCCCAGCACCCCAAGAAATATCCAAGAAGTACAAGCGTCAAAGCTTGGGGATGCCCCCGAGGCACCCCTTCTTCATCGGCAAAAATCAGGTCACCTTTCAAGACGGTATATTTTTATTGCTTCATGCACTATGTGTTTTTCTTGGAGCGTCAGTTGTTTTAGTTTTCTTAGTTAGTTTAGTTAGTTTGTTTTCTGCAATAAATGGTTGGACCCCAACAAATTTCTTTTGGAGAAGTTGCCTTGCTTTTCATTTGCCAAGAACGCTCTAGTTTTCACTCTTATTAAAAATTGAGTGTTCATCTTTTTCTGCTACTGCTTTTGGTTTTTGTTTTTGCCTTGATTTGCGTTCAGACCTTGTAATATCTTTTCATCAAGGTGTATTTTTGCCTCTGATCTTTATTGCTTTCATCAAAATAGGTGTCTTTAAAAATTTCAAATGGTGTTGGAAAAGAGAAAAAGCTTTGTGCAAAATAGTGGTACAAGAAGGAGCTTGTGGAGACTGCGGCTTAGGCTTTTTCATGTCATGCTTGATATCTTTTTGATAGTATGCTTAGTGGTTTTGCTGTAGCATGACTTATCTCAAATAACTGAGATTGCTTAATGAGCCTTTGAAAAAAATCATGCTTTGTTTTTATTGTATGGAAGCATTATTTTGGTTTTCTCCTTGATGCTTTATTTGGGTTGACTTGGCGTATGCTCACACATGTTAGACTCTTACAAAGTCGCCAATAGCCTTCATGATCATTTAGTTTTTGACTTTTGATGCCATCTTATGTTTCTTTTAATGTCGCTTTGCATGATTATGGCCATTATTGCTCTCTTAGTTGGTCGCTCCTAGTCTTTTGCTAGCCCTTGCCTTGTACTGAGTATGAGTTCTACTCGTGCATCCAACTCCCAAAAACCAAGTTTGCCATTGTGTCCACTATAAACTCCTATGCATGGTATTTGTAAGCCATTCCAAAGTAAATTTTCATGTGCTACCTTTGAAAAAACCTTCAAAACACTTCTCGTTTTGTGACACTGTTTTTAGCTCATGGGGACGTAGTGGTCGGATTTGCTATCTTCCATATTGCTTATTCCAAAAAGAAAAAAAGAAAAAAAAGAAAGAAAAAAAGGCACTCCTCTATGGAATGTGAATGTTGGTGGGCACCCGATGGAATCGGTTAGCCATGGTTTGTGAAAGGAAAAAAAGGTGGGGAGGAGTGCCAAGCTTTATAAAAGAGCACAAAAGTGCCAATCTCTCTCTCAAAAACTTGCTTCATTTTTGTATGGAAGATAGTAAGAACCCCATTGCTAGTCGTTGACAAAAGCAACCACCTCTCAAAACTCAAGTTTCATCTCTCTGTTTTACAAATGAAAAGCTCTAGCACATGTTTAATCACTGCATCCCTCTGCGAAGGGCCTTTCTTCTACTTTTATGTTGAGTCACCACCTTCTATCTTTATGCACCATTAAGAGAGCATAGTTGTCATTCTTAGTGTAATATGCATTGTCCCAAAGTTCACTGATTGATTCATATTGTTGGTTTCACTTGTTCTTAAATTATTTGTATCTAGTCGCCCTCTTAAACTTGAAGGTGTCCTATGCATTTATGTTTTGCTCTCTTTGAAGGACAAGTTGAAAACCATTTGTATGTTTTTCCTTATGATTTGAACACATGTTTGACTTTCATTGTTTCATTTTCATGATCTTTTGTTTGTGTTCATTTGCATGTTTACAACATGGTTGCTAAGTTCTTATTATCAAGATTATATCTTTCATGCCCATGTTTTAAGTTCTTATGATCCTAGCTCACAAATGCTTACATATATGATCAAGATTGTGTAGGTGCATGTCACCTTAAAAATTATTCTTTTTTTATCACTTACATACTCGAGGACGAGCAGGAGTTAAGCTTGGGGATGCTTGATACGTCTCCAACGTATCTATAATTTTTGATGCTCCATGCTTGTTTTTACACCATTTGCCTATTGTTTCATTACACTTCGTGGCACTTTTATGCATTTTTCGGAACTAACCTATTAATGAGTCGCCACAGTGCGAGTTCCCTATTTTCTGCTGTTTTTGTGTTTCAGAAGTGATACACAGGAAATATTCTCAGAATTGGATGATACCACATCCTGAAGTCTTATTTCACTGGGAAGCTTCCAGAAATCCGAAGAAGAGTCGGAGGGGGCCACCAGGGCCCCACACGCCAGGGCGGCGCGGCCAGGCCCCTGGCCATGCGGGCCCCAAGTGAGGGTGCCTGGCTCCCCCTCTGACATCGCCCCTTCTACTATAAAGACCCCCCGATGGAAAAAACCTAAGTACCCGATCAATTTTCCAGAACACATCGCGATCCGCCACCGCTGTTGACCCAAATATCGGGAGGGTCCAGAAGCTCTTCCCGGCACCCTGCCGGAGAGGGGAATCGCCACCGGAGGTCTTCTTCATCACCATGCTTGCCTCCAGAGCGATGAGTGAGTAGTCTACCTTGGACTATGGGTCCATAGCAGTAGCTAGATGGTTGTCTCCTCCACCATGTGCCTCATGTTTAGATCTCATGAGCTGCCTACATGATTGAGATCACCGTTATGTAATTCTACATGTTTGGTTTGTTGGGATCTGATGAATATTGGTGTTTATGATTGAGTTGCTGTACTGAATATTATCTTTTGTTATCTCTATGTTGTTTATGATCTTGCATGCTCTCCGTTGTTAGTAGCTATCTTGGCCGAGTAGTTGCTAGTGACTCCAAGAGGGGGTATTTATGCTCGATAGTGGGTTCATGCCTCTATTTAATCTGGGGGAGTGACAGAAACCTCTAAGGTTGTAGATGTGCTGTTGCTACTAGGGAGAAAACAACATTCATATGCTCAAGGGCATATGCTTTGTTTACATTACACACTTTGCTTAATGCAATTATCTGTTGTTCACAACTTAATACTTGTGGAGTTCTCGGATCGATTCACCACAAGTGGATTATTAGTCATAGATGCAGTTGGATGGCGGTCTATGTATCTTGTTGTAATGCCCAGAGTAAATCTCATAGTGATCTTCTTGACATATCACATTATCTTTATTCTATCAATTGCCCAACTGTAATTTGTTTACCCTTATCTTATGGAGAGACACCACTAGTGAACTGTGGATCCCGGTCCTATTTCCATCATATTGCTATCGTACTGTTTACTTTACTCGCACTATTTACTTTATTCGCATACTCTATTGTTTTCCACTCGATACGCTCATAACCTTTGTTTCAAGCAAACCGGTGAGATTGACAACCTCATCGTAAGTTAGGAACAAAGTACTTGGTTGTGTGTGTGCAGGTTCCGCGTTGCAGCAAGCAAGCAAAGCTTGGACGAGGTGCCATATATAAATTGTCTGAAGCTGTCGCAAGCTAGCAAGCATCACCTTCAGTTGTTTGTCTCTCCTCTCCAAGAACGATTAAACCTTGGTTTCTTAACTGAGGGAAAACTAGCTGCTATACTCATCATACCTTCCTCTTGGGGTTCCCAACAGGCTGGTCATTCACCACGCACAAGGACTGTCTGCTCCACGTCAACTACATGCAGCAGAGCCACGAAGGTAGAACTTTGTAAAACTGTGTAGTGTGCTTGATTCAAAGAATGTCCGTCCCTAAATATCATTGCTTTCTTTCCTAGCATGCCTTTTCCACTCAGTCTCCCCTCATACCGTGATTTAGGAACACCAATCGGCTTAAGGTTAGGAAGAAAGTCAACACAGAACCCAATGACCTCCTCTGTTCCATAGCCCTTGGAGATGCTTCCTTCTGGCCTAGCACGATTACAAACATATTTCTTTAAGACTCCCATGAACCTCTTAAAGGGAAACATATTGTGTAGAAATATAGGACCGAGAATGGAAATCTCTTCGACTAGGTGAACTAAGAGATGCATCATAATATTGAAGAAGGATGGGGGGAACACCAACTCAAAACTGATAAGACATTGGACCACATCCTTTTGTAGCCTTTCCAGACTTTCTCGATCGATCACCTTATGAGATATTGCATTGAGGTCACAATGGGTACTCAAACATTTTCTAGTAGAAGCCCCCTCAATGCAACTGGAAGCAACTACGTCATAATCATGTGACAATCATGAGACTTTAGGTTCTAGAATTTTTTCTATGCCATATTTATAATTCCCTTTATATTTGACGAGAACCCAGCCGGGACCTTGATACTGCTCAGGCATTTAGAAAAGATTTCCTTCTCTGCTTTGGTAAGAGTGTACCTGCTTAAGTATTGATGGCCTTTATCAGTATGCTTGTTGTATGGGTCTTTGATATGTTGCTAGTCCTCTCGTGCTTCTGGTGTATCTTTTGTCTTCCCATAAACGCCTAGGAAGCCTAGCAGGTTCACGCAAAGATTCTTCGTCACGTGCATCATATCGATTGAAGAACGGACCTCTAGGTCTTTCCAATACTCAAGCTCCCAAAATATAGATTTCTTCTTCCACATGGCCGTGTGTCCGGTAATGGGGTCTTTTGGAACAGATTGGCTGCCAGGACCCTTTCCAAAGATTACTTCTAGGTCCTTCACCATACCAAATACATCAGCACCTTTAGGGAGCTTAGGCTTCTTGCCTCACCGTTGAAATGCTTGCCTTTTTTCTTACTTGATGATTGGTTAAAAGAAATTTAGGACACTCCAGGTACACAACCTTCTTACATTTATCCAAATATGTACCTTTAGTCTTATCTAAATAGTGCATGCATGCATTGTGTCCCTTGTTTGACTATCCTGAAATGTTACTAAGAGCAGGCCAATCATTGATGGTTATGAACAACAACGCTCGTATGTCAAATGGCTCCTGTTTGTGCTCATCCCACACCTTTACACCTGGTTCTGCCCACAGCTGAAAAGTTCATCGACTAATGGCCTTAGGTACACATCAATGTCGTTGCCGAGTTGCTTTGGTCCTTGGATGAGCACTGGCATCATAATGAACTTCTGCTTCATGCACAACCAAGGAGGAAGGTTGTAGATACATAGAGTCATGGGCCAGGTGCTGTGACTGCAGCTCTGCTCCCCAAAAGGATTCATGCCGTCTGTACTTAGACCAAACCATAAGTTCCTCGCGTCACCTGCAAAGTTTGAGTACTTTCTCTCGATGTTTCTCCACTGCAACCCATCGGCGGGGTGTCTCAGTTTCCCGTCTTTCTTACGCTCTTCTTTGTGCCATTACAACAACCTGGCATGCTCTTTGTTTCTGAATAGATGTTTCAACCGTGGTATTATAGGAGCATACCACATAACCTTAGCAGGAACCTTCTTCCTGGGAGGCTCGTCATCGCCCTCAACATCACCAGGGTTATCTTGTCTAATCTTGTACCGACATGCAGTGCATACCAGACATTTATCCAAATTTTTGTACTTCTCACCACGATACAGGATACAGTCATTAATGCATGCATATATCTTCTCCACATCTAATCCTAGAGGGCAGATAGTCTTTTTTTGCTTCGTACGTTGTCTCGGGCAGCTCGTTATCCTTGGGAAGCTTCGGCTTCATTATTTTTAGTAACTTCTCAAATCCCTTGTCAGATTAACTAGCCTCTGCCTTCCATTTCAGCAGTTCAAGTGTGGTACCAAGCTTTGTGCTGCCATCTTCACAATTTGGGTACAACAACTTTTTGTGATCCTTTTGCATGGCCTCCAACTTTAGCTTCTCCCTTTCTGTATTGCATTGTTGCTTTGCATCAGAAATGACCCGACCAAGACCATCACCGGGCTCATCTGATGCCCGTTGTTCTTCTTCATTGCTGCCTCCCTCTTCTTCATTGTCTTCCATTGCAGTATCACCATATTCTTCAAGCGACATAGGATAGCTGTCTTCTTCATTTTCTTCCAGCCTAACCCCTCTTTCTCCGTGCATGGCCCAACAATAATATCCGGGCATGAAACCTCTCCGAAGCAGATGGCTTTGAAGGATTCTCGGGGCAGAGTGCTCCGTCACATTTCGACAGTCGACGCAGGGACAAGGCATAAAATTATCCACTTTGTTTGCCTTAGCCACATCGATAAATTTATGCAGGCCTGCAATAAAATCAGAACCGCGTCGGTCGTTGTACATCCATCGCATTCGCGCATCGATCTGCGTTATAATAATTAACTATTACAATAACATCGTGAATAGTGAAATGACCACCCTACATGGACACATGCAAGATTTTTGTATCAGTTACAGATGAAGAAGATAAGGTTACTAACCTCGGTAGAGGATACCGTGTTGTGCAAACTTAAATATGGCATGGACATTTCATTGAACAACTGGTGTGCAATCAAAGGAAAAAAAAGCTAGCACCCACACCTCACACACAATCCAGCAAATTTTTGTGGCAAAGGGCTGGGTACCAATTTATAGCCAGGAGAGGGTCTTTGATCCTAGTTCATGGCATGAATCGGGACCAATGCTCCGCAGAGAGCCACGTGTCACGCTGGGGAGGCATTGGTCCCGGTTCATGCCACAAACCTGGACCGGTTCCCCGAAATGAACCGGGACCGGCCCCCAAACGGCACGAACTGGGACCAATGCCTGTCATTGGTCCCGATTTGCCTACTGAACCGGGATAGATGGCTTTTGTGTCCTGGACCAAAGACCCTTTTTCCACTAGTGATTCTCCAAAAACACTGAAATAGTTATCAAATGTTATAGTAGGTGTGAGGAGAATACCCGAAAATTTTCAGAAAATTTGGATGGATGAGACCACGACCGAATTGACAAAAATAACTATAAACAATCATAACACTACAAATATAGCATGTGTGAATGGTACATTGTCTCTTACTTTAAAAGAAAGTTCTTCTTTTTCAATAACATAGGGAGTATTTTGTAGGATACCAAGAAATTGCTATTCCTGGGTTGACTAGATGGCACATTTTGATTTCTGGAGATGCACACAAAATTTACGCATCTTTTAGGTTAAAAATTTGCAACAACGACTTGGTTGCACAAAGTGGCTCAAAGTTTAGAGATAGGTAAATACCTAATTCTCTGCGCTATACAAAATAAATCTTCATTTGTACATCGAGATCATGGTCTATTTCTCATATAAGTAAGGGCCTCTTTGATTTGTAGGAATATTTGAGAAAAAACATGTGAATATAATTTTTTGTTTGATGCTGCTAGTCATCCATTTGATTTAAAGAGGCTGGAGCATGGAGAAAAAGGGGTAATTTTTTACCTTGATTCGATTTCAAAGAGAAAAAAAAGAGGACATCTACAATCAACTCGATTTTAAATCTTGCAAATAAAAAAATGCTCTGCCGGTGACACGGTATATATACACGAGACCTATATACACTCACAGGTCATAGGTGCATGTGGGTCTATGAAAAACTACCAAAACTTCAGAAAACAATGATCGAGACCGACCCTGGGACAAAAACGATGGGCTGCTAGCTAGCGGCATGGATCACTCTGCTGGTTGTTTTCCTTGGTGCATGTGGCATGGTGTTGGCATGCCAGGAGCAGGAGCACGAATGGGCGGCGCCATTTGAGCACCCTGAAAAGCTTACGAACCCAGGGATCTTTAGCACCGGTTCAAGCTGCCAAAAAGCTATATGGAGCCCGTGAAGCTTTAGCATCAGTTCATTAGAAATCATTAGCACCGGTTCATGCCACGAACCAGTGCTAAAGGTGTCGCATCTACCGCGTGGCAAGCGCCAGACCTTTAGCACCGGTTCGTGGTATGAACCGGCGCTAAAGGCTTTCCTATTGCACCAGTTTAGGGCACAGACCGGTGCTAAATGTCCTGCCTACAAATACACCCACCCACCAGTCCTCTCCTCTACTTTTTCCTTTGGAAGGTTTGAGAGAGGGTGTGCTAGTTTGATTTTTTTCCCTATACACAAGAGGTGTTTGATAAAATGCCTAAGAGCATGATGCTACTTAAGCTCACACAAAATAAAAATGATATGAGGTGCCCGAGTGATACTTAGGTCTTATCCTCGTTCTTTCCTCCTCGATCGAGGTTAGCAACTCTATCCTTTCATTTGTCATTGATACAGATGCATGTTTCGATATACAGTGGTCATTTCACTATTTATGATGTTCTGTAATAGTATTGGTAAACCTAATTATATGACGCAGATGAACCAATGACAATGGATGTACAGTGACCAACGCACTTCCGAGTTCATTGAAGGTCTTCATAATTTTGGCGATGTGGCATGGGCAAACATTCGGAATGGTTTTATGTGTTGTCCATGTGTTGACTGTGGGAACAAGAAGGAATACTCTTCCTGGAAAATCCTTCACTCCCACCTGCTTCGGAAAGGTTTCATGCCTAGCTATAATTGTTGGACCAAGCACAGAGAGAGAGGGGTTATAATGGAAGACAATGAAGAAGAAGATGATGATGATATGTACCCTGAATACGGTGATACTGCAACGGGGAAGCTAAAGCTGAAGGGATAGGAGAAGCTGAAGATGAAGATGAAGAGGCATCAGATGAGCCTGATGATGATCTTCGTCGAGCCATCATCGATGCACACAGAGAAGCAGAAAGTGTAAATGAGAAGTGGAAGTTAAAGGGTATGTTAGAGGATCACAAAAAGAAGTTGTATCCAAATTGTGAAGATGGGAACACAAAGCTTAGTACCACACTGGAGTTGCTGCAATGGAAGGCAGAGACTGGTTTATCTGACAAGGGATTTGAGAAATTACTAAAAATAATGAAGAAGAAGCTTCCAAAGGATAATGAATTGCTTGACAGTATGTTGAAGCAAAGAAGGTTCTCTGCCCTCTAGGATTAGAGGTGCAGAAGATTCATGTATGCATTAATGACTGCATCCTCTACCACGGTGAGGAGTACAAGAATTTAAAAGCATACACGGTATGCACTGCACTGCGGTATAAGATCAGACGAGATGACCCTGGTGATGTTGATGGCGAGTCCCCTAGGAAGAGGGTTCCTACCAAGGTCATGTGGTATGCTCCTATAATACCACGGTTGAAATGTCTGTTTAGAAACAAAGAGCATGCCAGGTTGTTACCATAGCACAAAGAAGACCATAAGAAAGACGCGATGTTGAGACACCCCACTAGCCGATGATGGGTCGCCGTGGAGAAAAATTGAGAGAGACTACCCGGACTTTGCAGACGATGCAAGGAACTTAAGGTTTGGTCTAAGTACAAATGACATGAATCCTTTTGAGGAGCAGAGCTGCAGTCATAGCACCTGGCCTGTAACTCTATGTATCTATAACCTTCCTCCTTGGTTGTGCATGAAGCAAAAGTTCATTATGATGCCAGTGCTTATCCAAGGCCCGAAGCAACCCGGCAATGATATTGATGTGTATCTAAGACCTAGTTGATGAACTCTTACAATTGTGGGCCAAACCAGGTGTACGTGCATGGGATGAGCACAAACAGGAGCCATTTGACCTATGAGCATTGCTTTTCATAACCATCAATGATTGGCCCGCTCTTAGTAACCTTTCAGGACAAACGAACAAGGGATACAATGCATGCACGCACTGTTTAGAAAACACTGACGCTATATTTTGAAAAAATGCAAGAAGATTGTGTACTTGGGGCATCATCTATTTCTTACAACCATGCATTCCGTAAGAAAGAAAGGCAAGCATTTTAGAGGTGTGGCAGATCACTGGCCAAAGCCTGAACTCCATACTAGTGATGATTTAATTGATATGGTCAGGGACTTAGAAGTAATCTTTGGAAAGGGTCCTATCGGTCAATCTGTTCCAAATGACGTTGCTACCGGACACGCACCCGTGTGGAAGAAGAAATCTATATTTTGGGAGCTTGAATATTGGAAAGACCTAGAGGTTCACTCTTCAATCGATGTGATACACGTTACGAAGAATGTTTGCATGAACCTGCTAGGCTTTCTGGGCATGTATGGAAAGACAAAAGATACACCAGAAGCACGGGAGGATCAGCAATGTATGAAAGACCCAAACAATATGCATCCACAAAACAAGACGGATAAAGGGCATCACTTAAGTCCTGCCAGCTACGCTCTTACCAAAGCAGAGAAGGAAATCCTTTTTGAAGTCCTTTCAAGTATCAAAGTGCCATCTGGCTTCTCGTCAAATATAAAGAGAATAATAAATATGACAGAGAAAAAATTCCAAAACCTGAATTCTCATGACTGTCACGTGATTATGACAAAGTTGCTTCCGGTTGCATTAAGGGGGCTTCTACCAAAAAATGTTCGCGTACCCATTGTTAAGCTATGCGCATTCCTCAATGCAATATCTCAGAAAGTAATTGATGTGGGCAGATAACCACCCAGTTGGGAACCCCAAGAGGAAGGTATGATGAGCACAGTAGGAAGTTTTCCCTCAGTAGAAATTGAGGTTTATCGAACCAGTAGGAAAAACCCAAACGTCAGAAGGTGATGCCTGCTAGCTTCGCAACAGCTCTGGACAATTTATAAGGTGCCTCGTCCAGGATTTGCTTTGCACCAGTAGCAACGTGGAACCTGCACACAACACAACCAAGAACTTTGCTCCCAACTTACGATGAGGTTGTCAATCTCACTGGTTTGCTGTAAACAAAGGTGTGAGCGTATCGAGTGGAAAACAATAGTAGTAAGCGAGAAAGTAAACAGTGCGAGTAAAGTAAAACAGTAAAGCTATTTAAAGCAAATTGGACTGGGGTCCACAGCTCACTAGTGCTGTCTCTCCATAAGATGAATAACAACATGCTGGGTAAACAAATTATAGTTGGGCAATTGATAGAATAAAGATAATGTGCATATGTCATGAGGATCACTATGAGATTTACTCTGGGTATTACAACAAAATACATAGACCGCCATCCAACTGCATCTATGACTAATAAATCCACTCACGGGGATATAGTCCGAACACCCCACGAGTATTAAGTTGCGAACAACAGATAACTGCATTAAGCAAAGTGCGTAATGTAAACAAAATCAATGTCCTTGGACACAAGAATGTTGTTTTCTCCCTAGTGGCAATAGGACATCTACAACCTTAGAGGTTTCTGTCACTCCCCCAGATTAAATAGAGGCATGAATCCAACTATCGAGCATAAATACCCCCTCTTGGAGTCACTAGTATCTACTTTGCCAAGATAGCTACTAACAATGGAGAGCATGAAAGATCATAAACAATATAGAGAAAACATAAGATAATAATCAGCACATCAACTTAACATAACACTAATATTCATCGGATCCCAACAAACACAACATGTAGAATTACACAAAGGTGATCTCGATCATGTAAGGCAGCTCACGAGATCTAAACATGAAGCACATGGTGGAGAAGACAACCATCTAGCTACTACTATGGACCGATAGTCCAAAGTAGACTACTCACTCATCGCGCTGGAGGCAAGCATGGCGATGAAGAAGACCTCCAGTGGCAATTCCCCTCTCTAGCAGGGTGTCGGGAAGAGCTTCTGGACCCTCCCAATCTTGGGTCGATGACAGCAGCCGATCGCGATGTGTTTATGGAAAATTGATTGGGTGTTTAGGTTTTTCCCGTTGAGGGGTCTTTATAGGTGAAGGGGCAGCGTCAGAGGTGGACCAGGGGGCCCTCACCATAGGGCGGCGTGGCCAGGGGCTGGGCCGCGCTCCTGGTGGTGAGGCTAGCCCCTGGCCCCTCTCTGTCTCCTCTTTGGTCTTCTGGAAGCTTCGGTAAATATTAGGAGGTTCGGCTTTTGTTTCGTCTAATTCTGAGAATAATTCCTGTGTAAGTTTTCTGAAACACAAAAAATAGCAGAAAATAGGGAACTGACACTGTGGCATCTTGTTAATAGGTTAGTTCTGGAAAATGCATAAAAATGCCATGAAGTGTAACAAAACACTAAGCAAATGGTGTAAGAATAAGCATGAAGCATCAAAAATTATAGATACGTTTGAGACATATCAAGCATCCCCAAGCGTAACTCCTGCTCATCCTCGAGTAGGTAAGTGATAACAAAGAGTAATTTTTGAGGTGATATGCACCAACACAATCTTGATCATCTATGTAAAGCATTGAGTGCTAGGATCAAAAAAACTTAAAACATGGGCATGAAAGACATAATGTTGATAGAAGAAACTTAGCAACCATGTTATAACATGAAAAAGACACAACGAAAGATCATAAAAATGAAACAATGAAAGTCAAACGTGTGTTCAAATCATATGGAAAAACATAGCAAATGGTTTTCAGCTTGTCCTTCATGGAATAGCAAAACATAAATGCATAGGACACCTTCAAGTTTAAGAGGGCGACTAGATATAAATAATTTATGAACAAGTGAAACCAAAATCATGAATCAATCAATGATAAACTTTGGGACTATGCACATTAAACTCAGAATGACAACTATGCTCTCTTAGACGGTGCATAAAGGTAGAAGGTGGTAACTCAACATAAAAGTAAAAAGAAATGCCCTTCGCAGAGGGAAGCAGTGATTGCAAGTTTTATAAACCTTTAAAAATTATGGTACTTACTAGCTTTGAACTCTCATTGCCCCATCATAGGCATCTTAAATGGTTAAAGTTAATGCAAGTACAATTATGAAGCATATGCTTGACAAATCGTAAGTTGAAAACCTCATGTCCCGTAAAGTACGAATACCCAAACCTCATGCTACTCGACTTAGAGTCCCAAGCAAGTTCTTGTCATTGTAAGTATATGCGTATCATCGAGAACCGCCAACGGGGTACCTCCGTGCCCGATGACATGGAACAAGCTGACATCAAAATGACAGGACAAACAGACAATGAAAACCTTGGCATCTCTTTTATTTACCATTGGTATAGCTTTTTATTTTGAGATGTGTCATCGAATATTCACTATGGGCATGCTGTAAATTTCCACCATGAATTATGCATGGCTTAGATTGGCAGCCCAGGTGTTTCTCTAATACATATAAAAACTCCATGATCCCGCAAGATTCCAAACTTATTTCACATCGCGAGTATCCATAAACAAAAGATCACGATATCAACTCAAATAAGAAGTGCAATGTTGAAAGCTTACCCCATGATGACATGGTTTGGCTAATTTCCAACTTATAACTTGCAAGCATAACAACTCAACATAAGAGAGCCACAATGTCAAATTTTTAAGAATGAGAAAAGTAAAGTGTGCCATCAGGTTCGTGAGAGCTTTACTGACCAATTTTCGCATAACACCAAAAAGAGTTTAATTTGAAGGATAGATAAAAGCAAGTCAAATATACTTTGGAATAGCAAATTGCTAATAGGTATGTATGGTGGACACATTGGAATAACTTGGTTTTTGGGAGTTGGATGCACGAGTAGAGCTCATAATCAGTATAAAATGAGGGCTAGCAAAACACTGGGAGCGACCAACTAAGAGAGCAATAACGGCCATAATCATGCATAGCGACAAAACATCATTAAGAGAAGCATAAGATGGCATCAAAAGTCAAAAACTAAATAATTATAGAGGCTTATGGTGACTTTGTATGAGTCAAACATGTGTGAGCATGCGCCTAGTCAACCCAAATAAAGCATCAAGGAGAAAACCAAATTAATGCTTCCAAATAATAAAAACAACGTATGATTTTTTTAAAGGCACATTAAGTAATCTCAGTCATTTGAGACAAGTCATGCTACAACAAAAATCACTAAGCATACTATCAAAATGACATCAAGCACGACATGCAAAATTCTAAGCTGTAGTCTAAACAAGCTCCTTTTTGTACTACTTTTTTTGCATAAATTTTTTTCTCTTTTCCAACACCATTTAAACCTTTTTGAAATAACTCATTTGATGAAAACCAACATGGACCAAAGGTCAAAATACACCTTGATATAAAGATATAACAAGATCTAAAAAAAATCAAGGTGAAAAAAGAAAGCTAAACGCAGTTCTAGAAAAAGAGAACACTTGTTGAATGATAAGAGTGAAAAACAGAGTGTTCTTGGCAAATGAAAAGCAAGGCCACTTCTCCAAAAGAAATTTGTTGGGGTCCAGCCATTTATTGCAGCAAACAAAACAAAATAAAACTGAAAACTGAAGTAAAGATGCTCCAAGAAAAATGCATAGTGCATGAAGCAATAAAAATATAGTGTGTTGAAAGGTGACCTGATTTTTGCTGATGAAGAAGGGGTGTCTCGGGGGCATCCCCAAACTTTGACGCTTGTACCTCTTGAATATTTCTTGGGGTGCATGGGCATCTCCAATTTTGAGCTTTTTTCCATTCTTCAACTCAACTCATCATTCTTCAATCCCTACACTTGAAAACTTCCTTCATACAAAACTCAACACAATTCTATTAGCAACATTAGTGTAAGAATAATAATGAATCAACCCCTTTTTGCTTCAGATTTTAACTCAAAAACACCACATATAAAGCATATACTACTGTAGCAACTTCCCCAAAAGTTCTGTGATCAAAAGAACTCAAAAAGAAAGCGATCGAGAGGAAATACAAATAGTGGCAGAAATCTGTCAAAACAGAACAGCTGACAAAGGTCGATTTTTTTGAGGGTTTTCTGTTGCTCAAATAAAAAAGTATAAAACTAATGGAAGTTTTGATATAACCTGGGGCATATGCACAAGAAATCGCAGGTCAAAAAGATACACTGAGAATTTTCACGAATTTTTACGGTGCAGCACTGAAATCTGTTTTAGGACAGCAACATCCCCAAATCTTACCTCACTCAACTTAGAGGTTTCTCTTGGCACAACAACAAAATAAAAAGGATAAGGAGCGGTTATTACAGTAGTAATAACTTCCAAGAATCAAATAAAAGAAAAGAACTGAAAATAAAACAATGGGTTATCTCCCAAGAGTGTTTTCTTTAATGCCTTTGAGCTAGGCGCAGAAAGTGCGAATCAAGTAATATCAAGTGATCAAGCATTAGGATCAACGGGTACCTTACGCCTTCCTTTCTTACCTTTGCTATTGACTCTAGGAAAGACGTGATTATTGCAAGGTGGATAGATGAATCTTATATTGCCTTTTCCCACATCTATAACGGCGCCCAGGAGCTTCAGTAGAGACCTTCCAAGTGTGATTTATCCTTTTCCTACACATTCAATAACAAGATAATCAGTAGATACCATCTTTCCTAGGACTTTTGTATAGACTACTTCAAATATTCCAATGGGAAATATAGTAGCATTATTAGTAAGAGGAATTTCTTCTCCCCCCTCAGAAAGTTTCCAAAGACTCAAAGATTCATAAACATCCTTTGGCATAAGACAAAATTCAGACATAATATCACAACGAGGATGAAAAGTTTCACCACTAATGGTAATTTTTACCATAGGGTACCAACTCGATGGTTCAGAATTTGTTTGCACAAAATCAAAATACTGGCTCAAAGTACTGTAGCAATTATTCAAACAAGCAGTGTGAGTCTCAAGAGTATTAAGTCTATTAAAAATGCTCACAAGAGAGGAATCAAAATCAGTTGGCATGCTATAAATTGTAATCAACTTTTTTATAATATTGAAAGCTTGATCTCCATCACAATGAAGGAAATCTCCTTCTACTATAGCATCCAAAGCATATCTATAATGAAGAGCAAGTCCAAAGTAAAAGCAACTAAGAAGCAAACTCAAACTCATTTTCGGTTCAGTTTTTCCATGCCAATCATAAATTCTAGACCAAGCTTCTTTGAAACTTTCCTCACTCTTTTGTTTGAAAGTGAAGATCATTTCCTCGTGCGACATAGTAGTAGCAACTAAACTAGACATAATAAACAACTATAAAGGAAACTAATTTTTTTGTTTTTTTGATAAAAACGATAAAAGTAAAAATAAAGTAAAGCAAAACTAAAATAAAATAAAGGATGTGCGTGCGAAACTCCCCTTGCAGAAGTCTTCTTTTTCCCCGGTAATGATGCCAGAAAATTAGCTTGATGTGGGTGATACTCTCCAACATATCAATAACTTTTGATGCTCCATGCTTGTTTTTACACCATTTGCCTATTGTTTCGTTACACTTCGTGGCACTTTTATGCATTTTCTGGAACTAACCTATTAATGAGTTGCCACAGTGCCAATTCCCTATTTTCTGCTGTTTTTGTGTTTCAGAAGTGATACACAGGAAATATTCTCGGAATTGGATGAAACCACATCCTGAAGTCTTATTTTACCCGAAAGCTTCCAGAGATCTGAAGAGGAGTAGGAGGTGGGCCACCAGGGGCCCACATGCTAGGGCAGCGCGGCCAGGCCCCTGGCCATGTGGGCCCCATGTGAGGGTGCCTGGCTCCCCCTCTGACATCGCCCCTTCTCCTATAAAGACCCCTCAATAGAAAAAACCTAAGTACCCGATCAATTTTCTAGAACACATCGCGATCCACCATAACCGTCGACCCGAAGATCGGGAGGGTCCAGAAGCTCTTCCCGGCACCCTGCCGGAGAGGGGAATCGCCACCGGAGCTCTTCTTCATTGCCATGCTTGCCTCCGGAGCGATGAGTGAGTAGTCTACCTTGGACTATGGGTCCATAGCAGTAGCTAGATAGTTGTCTCCTCCACCATGTGCTTCATGTTTAGATCTCATGAGCTGCCCTACATGATTGAGATCACCGTTATGTAATTCTACATGTTTGGTTTGTTGGGATCCGATGAATATTGGTGTTTATGATTGAGTTGCTATACTGAATATCATCTTTTGTTATCTCTATGTTGTTTATGATCTTGCATGCTCTCCGTTGTTAGTAGCTATCTTGGCCGAGTAGTTGCTAGTGACTCCAAGAGGGGGTATTTATGCTCGATAGTGGGTTCATGCCTCTATTTAACCTGGGGGAGTGACAGAAACCTCTAAGGTTGTAGATGTGCTATTGCTACTAGGGAGAAAACAACATTCATATGCTCAAGGGCATATGCTTTGTTTAAATTACACACTTTGCTTAATGCAATTATCTGTTGTTCGCAACTTAATACTTGTGGAGTTCTCGGATCGATTCACCACAAGTGGATTATTAGTCATAGATGCAGTTGGATGGCGGTCTATGTATCTTGTTGTAATTTCCGGAGTAAATCTTATAGTGATCTTCTTGACATATCACGTTATCTTTATTCTATCAATTGCCCAACTATAATTTGTTTACCCAGCATGTGTTATTTATCTTATGGAGAGACACCACTAGTGAACTGTGGACCCTGGTCCTATTTCCATCATATTGCTATCACCTGTTTACTTTACTCGCACTGTTTACTTTACTCACACTGTTGCAGCAAGCAAGCAAAGCTTGGACGAGGCGCCATATATAAATTGTCCGAAGCTGTCGCAAGCTAGCAAGCATCACCTTCAGTCGTTTGTCTCTCCTCTCCAAGAATGATTAAACCTTGGTTTCTTAACTGAGGGAAAACTAGCTGCTACACTCATCATACCTTCCTCAAGGAATCAACTGGGGCCATCAAACGCATCAGCTAATTTTCTGGCGCCGTTGCCGGGGAGGAAGTAGAAGACTTCTGCGAGGGGAGTTTTTGCACGCACATCCTTTACTTTGTTATTGTTTTGCTTTACTTTATTTATTTTACCTGCATCATTTTATATCAAAAACCCAAAAAAAAATTAGAATCCTTGGTAGTTGTTATTTCTTTACTTTTAGTTTATCATGTTGATCCCTAAGTACGTTCTAGAGGACCTCTCAGTAGGTAGTGGTTCGATTATTGGCAAAAGTAATATTGAGGAGTTCTTTAATCACATTAGTATGTATGAGGAAGTTGAGGAGAAATCTTTGGTTGAGCTAGCTCCTAGTTATGAAGTTGCTTCTGCTTATTTAGTTCACATGTTAGAAGCTAGGTTTGCTAGTCTTAATCCTTTCATGCAATACATGTTCCTTAAGCTTCACAAAATTGAGGATCCCGAAAAGAAAGCTTTTATCTTGGAAACTTTGCGCATAGAATTTAGAGATGTTGCGATTGAGGCTAGGAAAGTTTTTAAGAAGTTTAATAAGCTTGGCTCACCTGTGGTGGTTGTTGGTACACCCGATGATTTTAAAGTACCAATACCTTATGAACTT
The DNA here is from genome assembly GCA_007115705.1 of Dactylis glomerata. Classification (NCBI taxonomy): domain Eukaryota; kingdom Viridiplantae; phylum Streptophyta; class Magnoliopsida; order Poales; family Poaceae; genus Dactylis; species Dactylis glomerata. Next base: position 618,731 of record QXEO01000334.1, on the reverse strand, counting down.
ATAGGAATCCATGATGCTTGGGAAAAGAATTCCAGTTGGATTTGCCCTAAAAATCCTTTCGATGAAAGTAGTGTGCCCAAGCGTGATCATAAAGGATTTTCAAAAACTCAATTGAACACATTTTCCTTCATTGTTGAAAAGATCTCTGCAGTTAATCTGAATGCTTCTTCTGATATTACTTGATTCGCAATTTTCTGCGCCTAGCTCAAAGGCGTTAAAGAAAAGCACTCTTGGGAGATAACCCAATGTTTTTACTTTCAGTACTTTTTCTTTTATTTGAGTCTTGGAAGTCATTACTACTGTAATGACCACTCCTTATCTTGTTTATTTTGTGTTGTGCCAAGAGAAGCCTCTAATTCGAGTGAGGTAAAGATTTGGGGATGTTGCTGTCCTAAAACTGTTTTCAGTGTTGCACCGTAAAAATTCGTATAAATTCTCTGTATATCTTTTGGACCTGCGATTTCTTGTGCATATGGCCCAGGTTATATCCAAACTTTTGTTAGCTGAACACTTTTTTATTTGAGCAACATAAAACCCCTCAAAAATTCGACCTTTGTCAGCTGTTCAGTTTTAGCAGATTTCTGCCAATATTTGTGTTTGCCACTTTATCGCTTTCTTTTGAGTTCTTTTGATCATGAAACTTGTGGGGAGATTGCTACAGTAGTATTTGCTATATATTTGGTGGTTTTGAGTTGAAACCTGAAGCAAAAAGAGGGTCAATTATATGTTATGCTTGCACTAATGTGGCTAATAGAATTGTGTTTAGTTTTGTATGAAGGAAGTTTTCAAGTGTAGGGATTGGAGAATGATGAGATGAGTTGAAGAATGGACAAAAGGTCAAGCTTGGGGATGCCCATGCATCACACCAAGAAATATCCAAGAAGTACAAGCGTCAAAGCTTGGGGATGCCCCCGAGGCACCCCTTCTTCATCGGCAAAAATCAGGTCACCTTTCAAGACGCTATATTTTTATTGCTTCATGCACTATGTGTTTTTCTTGGACCGTCAGTTGTTTTAGTTTTCTTAGTTAGCTTAGTTTGTTTGTTTGCTGCAATAAATGGTTGGACCCCAACAAATTTCTTTTGGAGAAGTTGCCTTGCTTTTCATTTGCGAAGAACACTCGTTGATTTTATAAGAGTGAAAACGGAGTTGTTCTTGTGTTCATCTTTTTCTGCTACTGCTTTCGGTTTTCTTTTTGCCTTGATTTGCATTCAGATCTTGTTACATCTTTTCATCAAGGTGTATTTTTTCCTCTGATCTTTATTGGTTTTCATCAAAAGAGGTGTCTTTAAAAATTTCAAATGGTGTTGGAAAAGAGAAAAAGCTTTGTGCAAAATAGTGGTACAAGAAGGAGCTTGTGTAGACTGCGGCTTAGGCTTTTTCATGTCATGCTTGATGTCTTTTTGATAGTATGCTTAGTGGTTTTGCTGTAGTGGTTTTGCTGTAGCATGACTTGTCTCAAATAACTGAGATTGCTTAATGAGCCTTTGAAACAATCATGCGTTGTTTTTATTGTATGGAAGCATTATTTTGGTTTTCTCCTTGATGCTTTATTTGGGTTGACTTGGCGCATGCTCACACATGTTAGACTCTTACAAAGCCGCCAATAGCCTTCATGATCATTTAGTTTTTGACTTTTGATGCCATCTTATGCTTCTTTTAATGTCGCTTTGTCGCTTTGCATGATTATGGCCATTATTGCTCTCTTAGTTGGTCGCTCCCAGTCTTTTGCTAGCCCTCGCCTTGTACTGAGTATGAGCTCACCTGTGGGCTTGTTCCATGTCATCGGGCACGGAGGTACCCCATTGGCGGTTCTCAATGATATACATATACTTACAATGACAAGAGCCTTGCTTGGGACTCTAAGTAAAGTAGCATGAGGTTTGGGTACTCGTATTCACGGGGCACGAGGTTTTTAACTTATGATTTGTCAAGCATATGCATCATAATTGTTCTCGCATTAATTTTAACCATTCAAGATGCTTATGATGGGGGCAATGAGAGCTCAAAGCCAGTAATTGCAATCACTGCTTCCCTCTGCGAAGGGCCTTTCTTCTACTTTTATGTTGAGTCACCACCTTCTATATTTATGCACCATTAAGAGAGCATAGTTGTCATTCTTAGTGTAATATGCATTGTCCCAAAGTTCATTGATTGATTCATATTGTTAGTTTCACTTGTTCTTAAATTATTTGTATCTAGTCGCCCTCTTAAACTTGAAGGTGTCCTATGCATTTATGTTTTGCTCTCTTTGAAGGACAAGCTGAAAACCATTTGTATGTTTTTCCTTATGATTTGAACACACGTTTGACTTTCATTGTTTCATTTTCATGATCTTTTGTTTGTGTTCATTTGCATGTTTACAACATGGTTGCTAAGTTCTATTGTCAAGATTATATCTTTCATGCCCATGTTTTAAGTTCTTATGATCCCAGCTCACAAATGCTTACATATATGATCAAGATTGTGTAGGTGCATGTCACCTCAAAAATTATTCTTTTGTTATCACTTACCTACTCGAGGATGAGCAGGAGTTAAGCTTGGGGATGCTGGATACGTCTCCAACGTATCTATAATTTTTGATGCTCCATGCTTGTTTTTACACCATTTGCCTATTGTTTCGTTACACTTCGTGACACTTTTATGCATTTTCCGAAACTAACCTATTAACGAGTTGCCACAGTGCCAGTTCCCTATTTTCTGCTATTTTTTGTGTTTCAGAAGTGATACACAGAAAATATTCTCGGAATTGGATGAAACCACATCCTAAAGTCTTATTTTACCCGGAAGCTTCCAGAGATCCGAAGAGGAGTAGGAAGTGGGCCACCAGGGGCCCACACGCCAGGGTGGCGCGGCCAGGCCCCTGGCCGCGCAGGCTCCGCATGAGGGCACCTGGCTCCCCCTCTGACATCGCCCCTTTGCCTATAAAGACCCCCGATGGAAAAAACCTAAGTACCCGATCAATTTTCCAGAACACATCGCGATCCGCCGCCACCATCGACCCGAAGATCGGGAGGGTCCAGATGCTCTTCCCGGCACCCTGCCGGAGAGGGGAATCGCCACCAGAGGTCTTCTTCATCGCCATGCTTGCATTCGGAGCGATCAGTGAGTAGTCTACCTTGGACTATGGGTCCATAGCAGTAGCTAGATGGTTGTCTCCTCCACCATGTGCTTCATATTTAGATCTCATGAGCTGCCCTACATGATTGAGATCAACGTTATGTAATTCTACATGTTTGGTTTGTTGGGATCCGATGAATATTGGTGTTTATGATTGAGTTGCTATACTGAATATTATCTTTTGTTATCTCTATGTTGTTTATGATCTTGCATGCTCTCCGTTGTTAGTAGCTATCTTGGCCGAGTAGTTGCTAGTGACTCCAAGAGGGGGTATTTATGCTCGATAGTGGGTTCATGCCTCTATTTAACCTGGGGGAGTGACAGAAACCTCTAAGGTTGTAGATGTGCTATTGCTACTAGGGAGAAAACAACATTCATATGCTCAAGGGCATATGCTTTGTTTATATTACACACTTTGCTTAATGCAATTATCTGTTGTTCACAACTTAATACTTGTGGAGTTCTTGGATCGATTCACCACAAGTGGATTATTAGTCATAGATGTAGTTGGATGGCGGTCTATGTATCTTGTTGTAATGCCCAGAGTAAATCTCATAGTGATCTTCTTGACATATCATGTTATCTTTATTCTATCAATTGCCCAACTGTAATTTGTTTACCCAGCATGTGTTATTTATCTTATGGAGAGACACCACTAGTGAACTGTGGACCCCGGTCCTATTTCCATCATATTGCTGTCACCTGTTTACTTTACTCGCACTGTTTACTTTACTCGCACTATTTACTTTACTCGCATACTATATTTGTTTTCCACTCGATATGCTCATAATCTTTGTTTCAAGCAAACCGGTGAGATTGACAACCTCATCGTAAGTTGGGAGCAAAGTACTTGGTTGTGTGTGTGCAGGTTCCGCGTTGCAGCAAGCAAGCAAAGCTTGGATGAGGCGCCATATATAAATTGTCCAAAGCTGTCGCAAGCTAGCAAGCATAACCTTCAGTCGTTTGTCTCTCCTCTCCAAGAATGATTAAACCTTGATTTCTTAACTGAGGGAAAACTAGCTACTATACTCATCATTCCTTCCTCTTGGGGTTCCCAACGGGCTGGATATTCACCACGCACAAGGAATCAACTGGGGCCCTCAAACACATCAGTGGGCAGATAACCACCCAGTTGGGAACATGTAACAACTCAGAAAATTGTAATCCACTTTCTATTAATTAAAGTGCCAAATTTTGCACCTAGATAAAACTTTTTATCTATTATTGCATGTATTTTTCCATTATGTGTATGTTATGATTTCATGTGTGTGATTAATTGTTGTGCAATAGTTAGTTAGTTATAACTTAACCAATAGGGACATTAGAGAAGGTTGACCCAAACCAAAGAAACCAGAAATAAAAATCATGAAGAAAAAGAGAAGAATAAGATGATCTATGAAATCTTATTGATTACCCTACTTTGAGCCTTTAGAATAAGAAATCTGTAACTCAACTGAGGGTTTGGCCAGTTAGTTGAGCTTGACCAAGTTATATACTAACTCAACCAAGAAGTTTCTAACAAAATTTCAAATCAAAACATCACTCAAACATCAGCCAAACTTTGAATCTGAAATAGTGACAATACCAAAATTTGAAATATGATTTCTGCAAAACTTAACCTTTCTTGGTAACAAAAATATCACTGGAACCCTTGGTCAATATGTTGATCACCCAAAGGGGAAATTTTCAAAATTTCGAATTTTAATCTCTTGCGGGCATTTCGTCGAACACCTGGCAGACGAAAATCGGAAAAATCGTGATCACTGTGAAGATCACTGCTCTCGTTCGTCTCATGCCTGTAGCCATGCTCGTTGACGACGCCGCGGTCGACCCCAGCCCCCTCTGCCCCGACCTGAGCCGTGAGAAGTGGAGGAGAAGGAGAAGAACGCGCCCAGGACCCCCTCTCTTCTCCCTCTGCTTCCTGCATGTCGCCGACCATCAAGACCTCGCCAGCACCGACCCACAGCACTTCGCGGCCGGGACCAAACCCCTCCAGCACGCGAGCAAGGCCGTCGAGGCCGGTGTCACCCGTGCACATCGCCAGGGCCCCCGCATCGGCAAGCTTCTGGCCTCCCTTGCCCTTAGCCTTCTGAGCCTATAAAACCCCTCCCATCGAACCCTAGAAGCAGCACGCACCCACCGCAACCGATCCCCACACTTTTATCTTCCTCTCTCCCTCAGAAGCGTCCGACCACTGGGAGCGTGCGCCGCCGCGTTCCAGGAGACTCCGGCCGCCGCTGGAGCTGCTGCTGGTGTGAGGTGGAGGAGCTGAGCCACCGCCGTCGATCTGCTACCCCGCCGTCAAGCTCTGCTTCCTCTCCATCATGCCCTCGCCATCGAACAGTCGTCCTTGCAAACGCCGGTGAGCTCCAGCCCTAGCCAATGAGGACGATGCCTCTGAGCCGTTAGATCGCGATCCATCGGTCGCGTACTGATTCGGTGCGTTAAGTGACCTGACCAGTGGGCTCCACCTGTCAGGTTTAAAAACAGAAACTTATCCTGCCCCGTGTGAAGCAGTATGGGCCGGCCCGTTCAGGTTTCAGTTGGTTTCGGCCCAGCTGGTTTTGAATTCGGTCCGTTCCGTTTTTAATTAGTTTCCCGCCGTTTGAATTAATTCAAATATGATTCAGATATGATTTTCAAACCTTAATTCCAAGAGTTTTACAAATCCATTTCTAACAGATAAATATGCGATGGAAAGCTTAGGATTCGCTCTACACTGTAGAGCTGGTTAGAATTCAAATTGAGTTAGGGATTTAAATAAATAAGAATAGTGTGACCATAGCTTTATTAATCATAGAAAAATTCTATAAAATTGTTGAAACCTCCTAAAATTATGAAATTTGATTTGTGAACTTACTAACTAACTCCCCTACTGTTTAGTGAACCTTAACCAACTCCAACCTTGTTAGTGTTATCCATTAGACCCTAATCCAATCCTAGTGTGTAGCATAAAATGATAGATTTCTATTATACCCTTAGAATTAAATTGCCCTCTTTACCAATTAACTTAGTAAGTCAATCCTCATTGGAACTAGTACTAATACCCTTAGTTCAATACCCATACTTACAAGGTAAACCCCACATGGTATATGATAGAAAAGTTAACTTGCACCCTCAATGCAAACTTGGGAGAAAACTTGCAAATCAATTCAAATAAAATCCCACAGGAAGGTTATTGTTTGAAAACAAGTATGTGTGCTTGGTGTGTTATTAGCATGGTGTAGTGATGATGTGCTTTGTGTTTATTTGTTATTAGACGCTAGTGTTGCTGAGGAGGATATTGAGGGGGAATATTATCAAGAAGAAGAAGAACACCCCGGACACTTTGCCAACCAAGGCAAGCCATCTTTTGAATCATACTCCCAATGCCTAGTTTTACTATTGCATTCTACTTGTTTTAGGTAAATTGCATGATTGAATTGCTAGAGTAGAATGATAGAAGTTTAGTGATATCTTGCGTAGCAAGAGCATCAAGTTGAGTTTATCCAACCATAGCTTAGTGGTATCACCCTCCATATAGTTGCTTAGTCGCAAATAAAATTTAGGCCATCTCTAAGTGGAACCCCATTTGAACTTGGTGACTTGAACTTGAAAATTTGAAATGGAGATTCTCCTACATGATGGTCTTATGAAGGAAAATAATATTGACTAAGAACTATGGAATGTATTTTCCAAATGATAACAAGTGATGTACCATGTGAGCCAACCATTACCGTACGACCACACTACCCCTGAATGGGAAGGGGCGTAGTCCGTAGTTTGTTTGCTTTAGTATGGGAGACCTCATTGAACTTATAGGGGATGGATCCTTTGGGATGCCCCCGAAGCCGGGACTGGCCATAGCTATGATGGAGGATACCACAGTCTATGGGAGTCCAAGATATAGCATCCTATAGCCAGAAAAACTATGAGTGCCATGCCGTATCTGGACTCACAGGGAGGATCCCTATACTAAAGTAGGCAAGTGAAAGATTTGTTTGATTATCTGAACCTCGCATACTTTGCGTATGACAAACCGTGGATTTCTCCCAACAGATGTATCAAATCTTGTGGGTAAAGTGTACCCCTCTGCAGAGGTTTTCAAACTATTCGAATAGCCGCGTCCTCGGTTATGGACAGTTGGCAAACTATACTTGACTTTTGTCAAGAATGATAATAACTTACGGTGACTTGGTGAATGACATGACTTGGCTTGACAATGATGTTGACACACTTGAAGTTCCTTTAGATTGAACTTAGAGAACTAAACCTCTTTTCTATCAATGAACATTCTTGGGAAATAAAACTAGCTTTTGCAACTAAACTTAGTGCTTAGTCCACCATATCAACCTTGCATATCTACTTCAACTTTTCAATTGTAAGATGGTTTGCGAGTGCATCCAATGTACTCACGGCTGTGTCCCTGGCTATCAACTTGGTCAGACTATGGGGAAGAGTATCAGGAGGAAGGGTATGAAGAAGAGTATCAGAACTAAGATCTTCTACTAAGTCGCCATTGCCTGTAGGGTGAAGGCATGGACCCGAAGACGTTATTTCCGCTGCTATATTGTGTTGTAATATGGACTTGGTCTCTATGACCATTGTATTTGAACCATCGTATTGTAAGGTCTATGGAACTGGGTACCAACTACGTTATGTGTATCACAACAATGATTCTGGGATTGTGGTGGAATGCATAACGGGCACTTCGAATTTGTGATAAATTCGGGGTCGTCACAAGTTGGTATCAAAGCCTAGGCTGACCATAGGAGACCTTAGTTAGAATGGGCGATGAATGAAACTTTTTACAAAAACAAAGGGGTAAGTAATGGTTTGAAATTGCTTAGTCTTCTCCTCTCTATTTGCAAAGTTTTATACATGCTTCAGTTTTTGCCTACTTAAAATTTTGCACACTTGAGTTGATCACTAACTTAAGCTAATCTAAAATTTTATCGATGGCCCCGGTATTCACTGAGCAGTACCAGTTGGGCCATGGTGGCAGCCTTTGTTTCGAGCGTGACCTCACCACCCTGACCTTGTTCCTGGATCATCTGTATCCAGAGTTCAAGGGAGCCGTGCTCAATGAGCACCCGGATGGAGAGCTACGGTGGCTGATCAGGGCCAGTTGCCGTGGCAAGAAGGGAGATTTGAGTTCTCCAAGGATCAAGTTTGAGCTTGTGGAGAACATTTGGGCCGATGGTTTAGTCCGAGGTATGCAGGAGATGCACGCCCGCTTGTGCGGACTGCATGTTGAGGAGGTCCAGGGGGAGCGCTTTAGGAACTTTGCTCGGCATGATGCGGACGGACGTCCCGCAAACATGCCAGGGCAAAATGAGCCGAGTACCTACATCAACACATGGACTTCTTGCTGTACTCCACTCAGCAGGAGGCTGATCATGCCTATACCAAGGCCAACCTTGAGCACTTCGCACTGGTTGAGGCGAGGAGCACTATCAGGATGCTTGCGAAGGATCGCAAGAGTCTTTGTCGCCAGCGCGATGAGAGGGATCAGGACATTGAGGAGTTGAAGGCCAATGTGGCTGAGCTGACTGAGTACATTGAGAGTCTAGAGGACCACCTGGGTGAGGAGGAAGGCATTGATCTCCACAAGGAGGATAATGCCCTCATTAGTGATGAGGATGACTTCATGGAGGACCTTGATGATGAGGAGGATCCCGAGGAGAATGGATTCATTGTGGATGATGAGGAGGAAGACCCCGAGGAGCCCGGAGTTTAGAGTTGGAGAGCTCTGTGTTATCTAGTTATGAGTTTACTTAAGTCACTTCGTGTAGGTGTGAGTTGTATTCCCCTCTCGAGTAGACGAGTCGCAATGGTTGGATGTCAACCATTTGTAATGTGTGAACTCGTATGTATGATATGTTTGATGCTTGTTGAATGAAATATGAATTTGGCCCTTAAGGCCTTAGTAAGACCCAAAAATTGCATCATCCATGTTACATTTAAATCCTAGCAAAATTAGCTTTTCCCTCTTGTCTTACACACCTTATCTTCAGATACCGCGAGCACCCCCACCCCCGAATCCGGAAATGGCCGAACTACTAAGGTTGATCATGGAAGACCGGGAAGCAGCCCGAGCTGAGCGCCAAGCTAACTTGGCCACTCTTCAGCAGCTAACCCAGATGGCAATGAACCACAACAATGGCAATGGAAATGGCCATGGTGAAGGAGAGAACAATGGCCATGGTGATCACCAATCCAAGTTAAGGAGCTTCCAAAACACCAACCCACCTATATTCACTAAGTCTGAAGAACCCCTAGATGCTGATGACTGGCTTCGCACTATGGAGAACAATTTGGCAGTAGCCGAAGTAGGTGACAATGAGAAGGTCTTGTACACCACCCACTATCTTGCGGGAGCCGCAAGAGCTTGGTGGGATAGCACCCGTGCAATGCAAGCCCAAGGGTATGTGATGCCTTGGGAGGAGTTCAAGAGCAAGTTTAGCAAAGCCCATGTTCCTTTGGGATTGGTTAAAAGGATGAGAGATGAGTTTAGAAATCTGAAGCAAGGTTCCCTATCTGTAGTTGACTACTGTGACAAGTTCCTTACCTTGTCTAGGTATGCCCCGGATGACACCAACACCACTGAGAAGAAGCAAGAGAGGTTTCTGGATGGACTTCATGATGAAATGAAATGTGTCCTGGTCAGCATTCACTTTGCCGACCTGGAGTCATTGGTTGACTCTGCCATTCAGATGGAAGGCAAACTCAAGCAAGCTGCAGAGAACCGCAAGTGCCGTATGATGTATCATGGCAACTCAAGCAACTCGCAGAAGCCAAGGGGAAATCCACCTATGGGTTTCGCCCCTAGACCTATGAGGTCGTCTGCACCTGCTCTATGTCCCAACTTTCCTAGCCGTCCACCCGGCAACAACTTCAACCGTGCACCTCCAAGACCTAATGGCAACAACTTCAACCCCAATGCTCCTAGGCCCAATGGAGCACCTGTGCCACCCAAGTCTGGTGACAAGTCTGGTGTTACCTGTTATGAGTGCGGACTCAAAGGGCACTACTCCAATGAGTGCCCCAAGAAGCTAAATGATTCATCCAAGACCACTGCTCCAGCTCAGCAACAACGCCATGTTGGAAATGGCAGGAATTATCCACCAAGGGACCAGCCTCACTCCCGAGGCCGTTTGAACCACATGAATGTTGAAGAAGCTCAGGAAGCAACCGACATTGTGCTTGGTATGTTCCCTATTAACTCAGTTCCTGCAAGAGTTCTGTTTGATTCTGGATCTTCGCATTCATTTGTTACTCAGGTATTCGTTGATAAAAGTGGACTCCAACCAACACCCCTGAAAAGTACCATGTCTGTGCAAATACCTGGGTCAATAACCAAGGCTAGTTGGACCTGCTTGGCAGTGCCCATAGAAATCCATGGGATCTCATTCTCAGCCAGTTTGATTGTGTTAGGAACCAAAGGATTGGAAGTAGTCCTAGGTATGGATTGGATGTCCCTACATCAAGGAATTATAGATTGTGCAAAAAAGACCATCACCATGAGGAGTAGCCATGGAATTTTAGTAAAGCATGTGTCAGTTAAACCCACCCAAATCCTTAGATGTCATAAGAGTATCTTAGGGCCAACTATAGAGGAAGTTCCCATCATCTGTGAATATCCGGATGTTTTTCCCAACGAGCTACCCGGAATGCCACCGGATCGGGATATCGAGTTTATCATTGAGCTTATTCCCGGAACTGGATCCATAGCCCAACGACCCTATCGTATGAACCCAGCTGAACTGGTGGAGCTAAAGAAGCAATTGGATGAACTTTTGAGTAAGGGATTGATTCAGCCAAGTTCTTCTGCTTGGAGATCACCCATTTTGTTGGTGGATAAGAGTGATGGTTCCAGCCGTCTGTGCACTAATTACCACAAGCTAAATGATGTGACCATCAAGAATAAGTATCCTCTACCTAAGATTGATGATCTGTTTGACCAATTGACCGGAGCTTGAGTTTTCTCGAAGATAGACCTTAGAACTGGATACCATCAACTGAAGATCCGTGCAACTGATATACCCAAGACAGCCTTCACTACCCGTTACGGATTGTATGAGTACACCGTAATGTCCTTTGGATTAACCAATGCCCCTGCTTATTTCATGAACCTCATGAATAAGGTTTTTATGGAGTTCTTGGATAAGTTTGTTGTTGTCTTCATCGATGACATTCTTATCTACTCCAAGTCCGAAGAAGAGCATGCAACCCATCTGAGATTAATCTTAGAGACCCTTAGGGAGCATCATCTATATGCCAAGTTCAGTAAATGTGAATTTTGGTTGAAGGAAGTTGGATTCTTAGGCCATGTATTATCAGCGGGAGGAGTGTCTGTGGACCCCAAGAAGATCACATCAGTCATGGAATGGGAAGCCCCTACCACTCAAACTGAAGTTAGAGGTTTTCTCAGATTAGCGGGATATTACCGCAAGTTTGTTGAAGGATTTTCAAGCATTGCCCGGCCAATGACCCAATTGCTGAAGAAGGACAAGAAGTTTGAATGGACCCCTAAGTGTGAAGAGAGTTTTCAAGAGCTCAAGAAGCGATTGGTGACCGCCCCCGTCCTAACCATGCCCGATATCACCAAGAACTTTGATGTCTATTGCGACGCCTCCAAACTTGGACTTGGTTGCATATTAATGCAAGAAGGCAAGGTCATAGTTTACCTCTCCCGGCAGCTTCGACCTCATGAAGAAAATTATCCAACCCATGATCTAGAGTTAGCAGCAGTAGTTCTAGCTTTGAAGACCTGGAGGCATTACCTTATGGGCAACCGTTGCGAGATCTACACTGATCACAAGAGTTTGAAGTATATTTTCACCCAGAAGGAGTTGAACATGAGGCAAAGAAGATGGATAGAGTTGATCAAGGATTATGATCTGGAAATTCATTATCACCCCGGTAAGGCCAACGTAGTGGCCGATGCATTGAGTAGGAAGCCATGCTCATTGAATATGATGATCAAGGAAGAGCAACCTATGTTGCACCAAGAGTTTGAAAAATTTGGGTTGGAACTAGTCAGTCAAGGATTCTTAGCCAACCTTGAGTTTCAACCCACCTTGATGAGCCAAATCAAAGAAGCCCAGAAGGGAAATGAGAGTATTGATGGAATTAAGCGCAGAATTAGTTCCGGCAAGGTGCCAGGATTCGAAGAAGATGATCAAGGAGTTCTTTGGTATAAAGGATGTATTTGTGTGCCTGCGGACTCAGAATTGAAAGAAGTTATTATGAGAGAAGCCCATGAGACACCTTACTCCATCCACCCCGGTGGAACTAAGATGTACCAAGATTTAAAGGAACAATTTTGGTGGCATGGAATGAAGCGTGAGATTGCATCGTTCATATCCAAGTGTGATATTTGTCAAAGAGTCAAGGCCGAACATCAACATCCTGCGGGATTGCGGCAACCTTTGCAAGTTCCGGAATGGAAGTGGGAATCTGTTGGAATGGATTTCATCACTGGATTTCCAAGGTCTAGCCGCGGAAATGACTCTATCTGGGTCATTATGGATAGACTTACCAAAGTTGCCCACTTTATTCCTGTCAAGACCAATTATACCTCAGGACAACTAGCAGATCTTTACCTATCCAGAATTGTTAGTTTGCATGGAGTCCCTAAAACCATAGTTTCTGATCGAGGAACCCAATTCACCTCAAGATTTTGGAAAAGTTTGCATCAAGCCTTGGGAACCAAATTAGCCTTTAGCACAGCTTACCACCCTCAGACTGATGGACAGACTGAAAGGGTAAATCAAATACTTGAAGATATGTTGAGAGCCTGTGTTCTGGCCTATGGAGCCAAGTGGGAAGATTGTCTGCCTTTCGCGGAGTTTTCCTACAACAACAGCTATCAAGCCAGTTTGCAAATAGCCCCATTTGAAGCTTTATATGGAAGAAAGTGCCGTACCCCTTTGAATTGGTCAAAAACTGGAGACAGTCAGATATTTGGACCCGACATTCTGCAAGAGGCTGAAGAGAAGGTTCGCATGATTTGTGACTACCTCAAGGCAGCCCAGTCTAGACAGAAGAGTTATGCGGACAAGAGACGTAGAGAACTGACCTTCGAGATTGGAGATTTTGTCTATCTTAGAGTATCCCCTCTCAAGGGAATGCAGAGATTCCAAGTGAAAGGAAAGCTTGCCCCAAGATATATTGGACCCTTCCAGATACTAGGCCGCAGAGGAGAATTGTCGTATCAGTTGGAAATGCCCCCTGAATTGTCTGAAGTGCACGATGTCTTTCACATGTCTTTACTTCGGAAATGTCTTGAAGTTCCGCAAAAGCCAGAAGTCTTCAAGAATATTGATCACCATTCCGTGGACATCAACAAGGATTTGACCTATCGTGAAGTGCCTACCCGTATCCTCGAGGAAGCCTATCGCACCACTCGAACCCGAAGCATCAAGTTTTTGAAAGTTCAGTGGAGTAATCACACCGAAGATGAAGCCACTTGGGAACGAGAAGATTACCTTCAGAAAGAGTTTCCCAATCTTTTCAGTTCTTAATTAGTGAATCTCAGGGATGAGATTCTTTCTAAGGGGGGAAGATTGTAACAACTCAGAAAATTGTAATCCACTTTCTATTAATTAAAGTGCCAAATTTTGCACCAAGATAAAACTTTTTATCTATTATTGCATGTATGCATGTATTTTTCCATTATGTGTATGTTATGATTTCATGTGTGTGATTAATTGTTGTGCAATAGTTAGTTAGTTATAACTTAAGCAACAGGGACATTAGAGAAGGTTGACCCAAACCAAAGAAACCAGAAATAAAAATCATAAAGAAAAAGAGAAGAATAAGATGATCTATGAAATCTTATTGACTACCCTACTTTGAGCCTTTAGAATAAGAAATCTGTAACTCAACTGAGGGCTTGGCCAGTTAGTTGAGCTTGACCAAGTTATATACTAACTCAACCAAGAAGTTTCTAATAAAATTTCAAATCAGAACATCACTCAAACATCAGCCAAACTTTGAATCTGAAACAGTGACAATACCAAAATTTGAAATATGATTTCTGCAAAACTTAACCTTTCTTGGTAACAAAAATATCACTGGAAACCTTGGCCAATATGTTGATCACCCAAAGTGGAAAGTTTCAAAATTTTGAATTTAAATTTCTTGTGGGCATTTCATCGAACACCTGGCAGACGAAAATCGGGAAAATCGTGATCACTGTGAAGATCACTGCTCCCGTTCGTCTCATGCCTGTAGCCATGCTCGTTGATGACGCCGTGGTCGACCCCAGCCCCCTCTGCCCCGACCTGAGCCATGAGAAGTGGAGGAGAAGGAGAAGAACGTGCCCAGGACCCCCTCTCTTCTCCCTCTGCTTCCTGCACGTCGCCGACCATCAAGACCTCGCCAGCACCGACCCACAGCACTCCGTGGCCGGGACCAAACCCCTCCAGCACGCGAGCAAGGCCGTCGAGGCCGGTGTCGCCCGTGCACATCGCCAGGGCCCCCGCACCGGCGAGCTTCTGGCCGCCCTTGCCCTCGGCCTTCCGAGCCTATAAACCCCCCCCCCCCCCCCGTCGAACCCCAGAAGCAGCACACACCCACCGCAACCGATCCCCACACTTTTCTCTTCCTCTCTCCCTCGGAAGCGTCCGACCACTGGGAGCGTGCGCCGCCGCGTTCCAGGAGACTCCGGCCGCCGTTGGAGCTGCTGCTGGTGTGAGGTGGAGGAGCTGAGCCGCCGCCGTCGATCTGCTACCCCGCCGTCAAGCTCTGCTTCCTCTCCATCATGCCCTCGCCGTCGAACAGTCGTCCCTGCAAATGCCGGTGAGCTCCAGCCCTAGCCAACGAGGACGATGCCTCTGAGCCGTTAGATCGCGATCCATCGGTCGCGTACCGATTCGGTGCATTAAGTGACCTGACCGGTGGGCTCCACCTATCAGGTTTAAAAACAGAAACTTATCCCGCCCCGTGCGAAGTGGTATGGGCCGGCCCGTTCGGGTTTCAGTTGGTTTTGGCCCAGCTGGTTTTGAATTCGGTCCGTTCCGTTTTTAATTAGTTTCCCGCCGTTTGAATTAATTCAAATATGATTCAGATATGATTTTCAAACCTTAATTCCAAGAGTTTTACAAATCCATTTCTAGCAAATAAATATGCGTTGGAAAGCTTAGGATTCGCTCTACACTGTAGAGCTGGTTAGAATTCAAATTGAGTTAGGGATTTAAATAAATAAGAATAGTGTGACCATAGCTTTATTAATCATAGAAAAATTCTATAAAATTGTTGAAACCTCCTAAAATTATGAAACTTGATTTGTGAACTTACTAACTAACTCCCCTACTGTTTAGTGAACCTTAACCAACTCCAACCTTGTTAGTGTTATCCATTAGACCCTAATCCAATCCTAGTGTGTAGCATAAAATGATAGATTTCTATTATACCCTTAGAATTAAATTGCCCTCTTTACCAATTAACTTAGTGAGTCAATCCTCATTGGAACAAGTACTAATACCCTTAGTTCAATACCCATACTTACAAGGTAAACCCCACATGGTATATGATAGAAAAGTTAACTTGCACCCTCAATGCAAACTTGGGAGAAAACTTGCAAATCAATTCAAATAAAATCCCACAGGAAGGTTATTGTTTGAAAACAAGTATGTGTGCTTGGTGTGTTATTATCATGGTGTAGTGATGATGTGCTTTGTGTTTATTCGTTATTAGACGCTAGTGTTGCTGAGGAGGATATTGAGGGGGAATATTATCAAGAAGAAGAAGAAGAACACCCCGGACACTTTGCCAACCAAGGCAAGCCATCTTTTGAATCATACTCCCAATGCCTAGTTTTACTATTGCATTCTACTTGTTTTAGGTAAATTGCATGATTGAATTGCTAGAGTAGAATGATAGAAGTTTAGTGATATCTTGCGTAGCAAGAGCATCAAGTTGAGTTTATCCAACCATAGCTTAGTGGTATCACCCTCCATATAGTTGCTTAGTCGCTAATAAAATTTAGGCCATCTCTAAGTAGAACCCCATTTGAACTTGGTGACTTGAACTTGAAAATTTGAAATGGAGATTCTCCTACATGATGGTCTTATGAAGGAAAATAATATTGACTAAGAACTATGGAATGTATTTTCTAAATGATAACAAGTGATGTACCATGTGAGCCAACCATTACCGTACGACCACACTACCCCTGAATGGGAAGGGGCATAGTCCGTAGTTTGTTTGCTTTAGTATGGGAGACCTCATTGAACTTATAGGGGATGGATCCTTCGGGACGCCCCCAAAGCCGGGACTGGCCATAGCTGTGATGGAGGATACCACAGTCTATGGGAGTCCAAGATATAGCATCCTATAGCCGGAAAAACTATGAGTGCCATGCCGTATCTGGACTCATAGGGAGGATCCCTATACTAAAGTAGGCAAGTGAAAGATTTGTTTGATTATCTAAACCTCACATACTTTGCGTATGACGAATCATGGATTTCTCCCGGCAGATGTATCAAATCTTGTGGGTAAAGTGTACCCCTCTGTAGAGGTTTTCAAACTATTCAAATAGCCGCATCCTCGGTTATGGACAGTTGGCAAACTGTACTTGATTTTTGTCAAGAATGATAATAACTTATGGTGACTTGGTGAATAACATGACTTGGCTTGACAATGATGTTGACACACTTGAAGTTCCTTTAGATTGAACTTAGAGAACTAAACCTCTTTTCTATCAATGAACATTCTTGGGAAATAAAACTAGCTTTTGCAACTAAACTTAGTGCTTAGTCCACCATATCAACCTTGCATATCTACTTCAACTTTTCAATTGTAAGATGGTTTGCGAGTGCATCCAATGTACTCACGGCTGTGTCCCTGGCTATCAACTTGGCTAGACTATGGGGAAGAGTATCAGGAGGAAGGGTATGAAGAAGAGTATCCGAACTAAGATCTTCTACTGAGTCGCCATTGCCTGTAGGGTGAAGGCATGGACCCGAAGACGTTATTTCCGCTGCTATATTGTGTTGTAATATGGACTTGGTCTCTATGACCATTGTATTTGAACCATCGTATTATAAGGTCTATGGAACTAGGTACCAACTACATTATGTGTATCACAACAATGATTCTGGGATTGTGGTGGAATGCATAATGGGCACTTCGAATTTGTGATAAATTCGGAGTCATCACAGAACCCCCAGAGGAAGGTATGACGAGCACAGTAGCAAGTTTTCCCTCAGTAGAAACCGAGGTTTATCGAACCAGTAGGAAAAAGCCAAATGTCAGAAGGTGATGCCTCCTAGCTTCGCAACAGCTCTGGACAATTTATAAGGTGCCTCGTCCAGGCTTTGCTTTGCACCAGCAGCAACGTGGAACCTGCACACAACACAACCAATAATTTTGCTCCCAACTTACGATGAGGTTGTCAATCTCACCAGTTTGCTGTAAACAAAGGTGTGAGCGTATCGAGTGGAAAACAATAGTAGTATGCGAGAAAGTAAACAATGCGAGTAAAGTAAAACGGTAAAGCTATGTAAAGGAAATTGGACCGGGGTCCACAGTTCACTAGTGGTGTCTCTCCATAAGTGAATAACAACATGCTGGGTAAACAAATTACAGTTGGGCAATTGATAGAATAAAGATAATGTGCCTATGTCACGAGGATCACTATGAGATTTACTCTGGGCATTACAACAAAATACATAGACCGCCATCCAACTGCATCTATGACTAATAATACACTCGCGGGGAATCATCCGAGGACCCCAAAAGTATTAGGTTGTGAACAACAGATAACTGCATTAAGCAAATTGTGTAATGTAAACAAAACGAATGTCCTTCGACACAAGAATGTTGTTTTCTCCCTAGTGGCAACAAGACATCTACAACCTTAGAGGTTTCTATCACTCCCACAGATTAAATAGAGGCATGAACCCAACTATCGAGCATAAATACCCCCTCTTGGAGTCACTAGTATCTACTTGGCCAAGATAGCTACTAACAACGGAGAGCATGCAAGATCATAAACAACATAGAGATAACATAAGATAATAATCAGCATATCAGCTTAACATAACACCAAAATTAATTGGATCCCAAGAAACCCAACATGTAGAATTACACAAAGGTGATCTCAATCATGTAAGGCAGCTTACGAGATCTAAACATGAAGCACATGGTGGAGAAGTCAACCATCTAGCTACTGCTATGGACCCGTAGTTCAAGGTAGACTACTCACTCATCACGCCAGAGGCAAGCATGGCAATGAAGAAGACCTCCGGTGGTGATTCCCCTCTCTAGCAGGATGCCGAGAAGAGCTTCTAGACCCTCCTGATCTCAGGTCGATGATGGCGGCAAATCGCGATGTGTTTCTAGAAAATTGATCAGGTGTTTAGGTTTTTCCCGTCGGGGGGTCTTTATAGGCGAAGGGGCAGCGTCAGAGGTGGACCAAGGGGCCTTCACCATAGGGCGGCACGGCCAGGGGTTGGGCTGCGCCCTCTGGTGGTGAGGCTGGCCCCTGGCCCCTCTCTGTCTCCTCTTCGATCTTCTAGAAGCTTTGGTAAATATTATGAGGTTCGGCTTTTGTTTCATCCAATTCCGAGAATATTTCCTATGTAACTTTTCTGAAACACAAAAATAGCAGAAAATAGGGAACTGGCACAGTGGCATCCTGTTAATAGGTTAGTTCCAGAAAATGCATAAAAATGCCATGAAGTGTAACAAAATACTAAGCAAATGGTGTAAGAAAAAGCATGGAGCATCAAAAATTATAGATGCATTTGAGACGTATCAGTAATCAATCCAGATATTCTGCCAAGGTTACAGAAGGATGTGGCCCAATGTTTTGTTAGTTTTGAGTTGGTGTTCCCACCATCCTTCTTTAATATTATGACGCATCTCCTGGTTCACCATTCAAAGAGATTGCCATTCTCGGTCCTGTATTTCTACACAACATGTTCCCCTTCGAGAGGTTCATGGGAGTCTTAAAGAAATATGTTCATAATGGTGCTAGGATAGAAGGAAGCATCTCCAAGGGCTATGGAATAGAGGAGGTCATTGAGTTTTGTGTTGACTTTATCCCTGACATTAAGTCAATTGGTGTTCCTGAATCGCGGCATGAGGGGAGACTAAGTGGAAAATGCATGCTAGGAAAGAAATCATTGTATTGTATGGATGGGATTTCTTTCACTCAAGCACACTACACAGTTCTACAAAGTTCCACCTTGGTGGCCTCGTATATCATTGAACACAAGAATATTGTACGCTCCAAACACTCAGCTCAGTCTGACTCCTGGATTACATATAAACATATGGCTACTTTTGGCGGTTGGTTGCGGATACATCTCATAAATAACAACATTGTTGGAGATCAGCTGTACTTGTTGGCCGGGTCACCATCTTCGACTATATTGACTTTCCAAGGGTACGAGATAAATGGGAATACATTGTACATGATCGCCCAAGATAAAAAGAGCACCAACCAAAATAGTGGTGTCCGCATTGATGCAACTAACAACAACGGGCAAAAGGATACCTATTATGGTTACATAGAGGAGATATGGGAACTTGACTATGGACCTTATTTTAAAGTCCCTTTGTTTCGATGAAAATGGGTCAAGCTGGATGGAGTAGGGTAAAGGTAGACCAGCTATATGGAATGACAATAGTAGATCTCAACAATCTTGGTTACAGAGACGAACCATTCGTCCTAGCCAATGATGTGGCTCAAGTTTTCTATGTGCAAGACATGTCCTCCAAACTGAAAAATAGAAAACATAAGGCAACAAATACATCCTATGATGAGCCAAAGCGTCACATAGTTCTTTTAGGGAAAAGAAACATCGTGGGAGTTGAGGATAAGACAGACATGTCAGAAGATTATAATAAGTTTGATGAAATTCTGCCCTTCAGAGTAAATATTGACCCAAGCATCACGTTAAATGGTGAAGATACTCCATGGTTATGACCGAAGCGATCCTAATCAAGGGAGATACACGAAGGGGGGTTCATAGCCCCCAAGGCATTTTAGGTCACCATATGTATTAAATGTGCCAATTTATGGCAAATATCGAACATGAAAGCTCATTTTGTGAAGGTTTTTTTGTGATATTTGCAATTTTCCAAGTTTAATATTTTTCCTTGCAACTATAACACATAATATGACACCACGCGAAGGTTTCACATTGTTTGGATTATTTTTTAAATTCTTATACCCATTTGAAATTATATTCAAAATGGCGGGCATGAAGATTCGTAGCCCGGGGTTGAGTCTCGCTAGACTTGCAGTGGATATCTGATAAAACAATATATTTGTGAACCTAACAATGATTTTTACAAAAAATCATGAGCATTATATCATATACATGTAGTTCAAACCTAGCGGGCCTCCTACCGCATCGGCAGAAATTTTTCTTTTTCATGAGGTGTGGACAGAAAGGTTTCAGATACACCGGCTGGGGAATTTTCTATCTAAGGTGGTCTAGTATTTTTGAAAAATGTTTTGATAGCAATGTGAAACTTTAATTTGGTGGTTGCTTCACAAAAAACTTGTTTTTGGCATCTAAAAAATGGAAAATGGTTTTTGTGCGATGAAAAGGGAAACTTCCTTCTGCAACATCGTAAGCAATCCCAAGATGCACATGTGTGCACAATATGGGCACATTATCACAAACTATACCTCGATTCTAGCCATAACATTGCTTATTTGGCCTAAAAGCTATGAAACATCGAACATGATAGCTCATTTTGTGAAGGTTTTTTTTGTGATTTTTGCAATTTTCTAAGTTTAATATTTTCCCTTGCAACTATAACACATAATATGACACCATGCAAAGGTTTCACATTGTTTCGATTATTTTTTAAATTCTTATACCTATTTGAAATTATTTTCAAAATGGCGGGCATGAAGATTCATAGCCCGGGGTTGAGTCTAGCTAGACTTGGGTTGGATCTCTGATAAAACAACATATTGTGAACGTAAAAATAATTTTTACAAAAAATCATGAGCATTATATCATATACATGTAGTTCAAACCTAGCGGGCCTCCTACCGAATCGGCTGGAATTTGTCTTTTTCATGAGATGTGGACAGAAAGGTTTCAGATGCACCGGCTAGGGAATTTTCTATCTAAGGTGGTCTAGTATTTTTTAAAAATGTTTTGATAGCAATGTGAAACTTTAATTTGGTGGTTGCTTCACAAAAAAACTTGTTTTTGGCATCTAAAAAATTGAAAATGGTTTTTGTGCTATGAAAAGGGAAACTTCCTTTTGCAACATCGTAAGCAATCCCAAGAAATACATGTGTGCACAATATGGGCGCATTATCACAAACTATGCCTCGATTCTAGCCATAACATTGCTTATTTGGCCTAAAAGCCATGAAACATCGAACATGATAGCTCATTTTGTGAAGCTTTTTTTGCGATGTTTGCAATTTTCTAGGTTTAATATTTTCCCTTGCAACTATAACACATAATATGACACCACGCAAAGGTTTCACATTGTTTGGATTATTTTTTAAATTCTTATACCGATTTGAAATTCATTTCAAAATGATGGGCATGAAGATTCATAGCCCGGCGTTGAGTCTAGCTAGACTTGGGGTGGATCTCTGATAAAACAACATATTGTGAACCTAAAAATAATTTTTACAAAAAATCATGAGCATTATATCATATACATGTAGTTCAAACCTAGCGAGCCTCCTACCAAATTGGCAGGAATTTGTCTTTTTCATGAGGTGTGGCTGGAAAGGTTTCAGATGCACTGGCTGGGGAATTTTCTATCTAAGGTGATCTAGTATTTTTGAAAAATGTTTTGATAGCAATGTGAAACTTTAATTTGGTGGTTGCTTCATAAAAAACTTGTTTTTGGTATCTAAAAAATGGAAAATGATTTTTTCGTGCGATGAAAAGGCAAACTTCCTTCCGCAATATCATAAGCAATCTCTAGATGCACATATGTGCACAATATGGGCACATTATCACAAACTATGCCTCGATTCTAGCCATAACATTGCTCATTTGGCCTAAAAGCCATGAAACGTCGAACATGATAGCTAATTTTGTGAAGGTTTTTTTGCGATGTTTGCAATTTTCCAAGTTTAATATTTTTCTTTGAAACTATAACACATAATATGACACCACACGAAGGTTTCACATTGTTTGGATTATTTTTTAAATTCTTATACCCGTTTGAAATTATTTTCAAAATGGTGGGCATGAAGATTCATAGCCCGGGGTTGAGTCTCGCTAGACTTGCGGTGGATCTCTGATAAAACAACATATTGTGAACCTAAAAATGATTTTTACAAAAAATCATGAGCATTATATCATATACATGTAGTTCAAACCTAGCGGCCTCTACCAATTTTAAAATGTCTGCAAGCCTACTAATTTTAACAAAATAATTTTCATCATTTTCAATGTGTTAATATTTCATAGATATTTTCTAATAAACATTTTGATATGCTATATGTATTTTTCTGATTTTTATTTATTTTACAATATTTTATGGAATGTTGATCATAGCTTTAATATGGAATAAGACGGGAACAACCAAAAAATTTAAAAACATTTCAAATGCCTCTTAAGCACCGGTTCGTGGCTCAACCCGGTGCTAAAGGGGGTGACGGTGCGGTGCCCAGCAAAAGAACCTTTAGCACTGGTTCCTAGCACGAATCGGTGCTAAAGGTTGAAGCTTTAGCACCGGTTGATGGCTTCAACCGATGCTAAAGGTGCCTTCCTTTATAACTGCTTCTCCTTCCTCTGCTTCGCATCACCAAAATCACTAAGTCCCCATGCTAGGAGCAGAACGACGCCGGCAGGCTGCCGAAATTTTTGGCGCCACCATCGCTGCACCGCGCCATCAATTTCTGCCCGCGCCGCGCCTGCTCGCCGCTCACGCCCCCGCCGCGCCGCATCGCCGACACACCGCACCTCGCCACGCCGCCCGCCAGTGCCCGTCGTCGACGCTCCGCCGGCCCGCACGCGCCTGCTCGTGCCCGCCGACCATCGACCACACCCTGCGCCGCCCGCTCGCTGTGAATCCCGCCGGCGGTAAGTCCCTGCATTTGTTAAGTTTTTTTGAGTTATTTTAGGATTTTAGTTATTTGTTAGTTAATTAGTATATTTTAGGTATTTGTTAGTTAATTAGTATATTTTAGGTATTTTAGTTATTTTAGGTTTTTTAATTACTTTAGTTATTTTTAGGGTTTTTTAGTTAATTAGTTAGTTAGTAGCATTTGTTATAAAATAATATCATTTTGTTAGTTATTAGCATATTTTAGTTATTTTAGGTATTTTATTACTTTAGTTATTTTAGGATTAGTTAATTAATTAGTTAGTTATTTTAGGATTTGTTAGTTAATTAGTTAGGTTTTTAGAAGTTTTTATGAGTTATTTTAGGATTTGTTAGTTAGTTATTTTAGGACTTTCTGAGTTATTAATTTCTATTGAGTTATTAATTTCTATCATATTTTTTAGTTAGGGTTAGCATCCCTTAATTAATTTAGAGAAATACAAATATGATTTTTTAGTTAGGGTTAGGATTCTGTTATAAAAAGGGGGCATTGGCCGGGCGCCGGCGCGGTGGGGAGGGAAGACCTACTCTTCCCCCACTGCGCTGGCGCCTGGCCAACGCCCCTTTTTTTGGTCTCGGTATCGGCATTATAATAATTTGTAATAATTCTTTGCAGAAACTATGGATCTCAGAAGAGATGAATTCCAGGAAAATATTATCGAGGACATCCGCGATAATGATGACGATGTCACCTCGTTGTTTCTAAACAACTTCGGTGAGGGAGATGAACAAAACTGTAGAGATGGCTCCGATGAGGGAGAAGGTGCCGGTGAGAGTGGAGGCACCGGTGAGGAAGAAGGCACCAGCTCTGACGAGGGAGAAGTCAGCGACTCTGATAGAACCTTGAATATTGCAAAGTTCGGCTAGGTAGATGTGTATTAATAAATTAAGCCTCTATTGTATAGATGGAATATTTGATTTGTGTATATACATATATTAATGCTCTTTCTTCTTTTAGCCCTCTAGATCGAGCCACCTTCTATAAATAAAAGAGGTTCGACCAGAAGGTTGGAAGAACATGAAAGGTACCGGATAGAAGAAATCAGTGAAGATGGTGAACCGATTTTTCCCGCGGCTCACGCAAGTAAATTTACAAGACAATGCGGAGTTCTTGTTAGGGACAACATTCCGATCACCATTTGAGAATGGAAGAAGACAAAGATAGAACTAGTTAACTATGTCCGCAAGAGATTGAAGAATATGCTTTAGAAGAAGCTCATGGTGAATTTTACCCTACCAGCGGCGCCAGAGGTGGATCGAAATGAGGTGGATCCAAATGAGGAGAATCCAAATGAGGAGGATTCAGATGACGATGATTGTCATCTGAATATCATAGAGCGAAAAGTCAAGAAGTGGACTCTTTCAAAGATGGCACTACAATTCCACAACTGGAAGAAAAGATTGTACAAGGAATTTGTCGACAAAGAAAAGACTTTAGTGTTCACTAGAGCATATGAGAAGATAAAATACCACTGAGATGCATTCATGGAGTACAAGACTTCGGAGGCAGCTAAGAAAAGGTCAGAAATAAATAAGAAAAATATTGTTAAAAAGAAGTATCACCATACTATGGGGCAAGGCGGCTACAAGTCTGGTAAGCCTAAGTGGAAGAAAATGGAGGACGATCTAATTGCTAAAGGGATCATTCTGGAGACATTGAAATGGAACGATCGGCCAAGGGATTGGTTTTACGGGCATGGAGGGTAGTTGGACTCAGAAGGAAAGTGTGTATATACAAAAAAGCATGACGAAGACCCCCTTCCCATTGATGCCCTTAGAAGCGCATCAAAGGATGTTGAAGAGGGAAGGTTCCATCCCGAAAGAAAGAAGGATGAGCTCACACACACCCTTGGGAATGATGAACACCCAGGATGAACACAAACCACACTAGGCTCCAAACCGTGGAAACTCGGGTTTCCCGTTGAAAGAGAGAAATTTCCCGATAGAAGCCATCAGAGAAGAAAGGAAAGGGAGGCAGACCGCATGTCTCTGATAGAACAAGAGCTGAAGCGGCAATCAGACTTGTTAAATCGAATGAGCCAGCAAGGAACGTCTGCCACATCTCAGACGCAGATAGAAGCTGCACATGATGCTACCGGCCCACCATCTCAGCGGAAAAGTAGCGTGGCTTCCACAGACCTCCCAGAGGATGATGATGAACCGGCGATCCGCTACCTAGTGGATGATATCATGGAGTTGACATCTTGCGAGCTACATGTGAAAGTCGTGAACATAACCATGAAGGTGGCGGTTGGTTATGCCTTACCCATTGGACCTAATGCAACTTATCATTGTTGTCCGATTCCACATGGCTACGCTGTTGCCGGGGTGGATGAAGTTATGGGCGGATTTGAGTAGCTAAAGCTTGACCACCCCGCGGGGGATTTGTATGAGCTAGGAGAAGCCAAGAAGACCACCATTCTATGACTAAAGGAACACATCGTGCTTCCAAATTGGACGCCAAGGTCTCCAGCGCGTCACCCTTCTCCACCGCCATGTTAGCCTTCTCCGCCATCTTCATGTTAGCCTTCTCCGGCATCTCCGCCGCATCAGCCTTCTCCAACATACCAGCCTTCTCCAGCTAGTGAGCCGTCTCCACCACCTCCGCCCACTGAGGCTCAGAGCCAAAAGCAGAAGCGTACCATCGCCGCTCCTTTGATGAGTCATCATAACCGATCACCGATCCATCTATAGGAGCCCCTCCCAAGAGTACCTAAGGTTCCTCCCAACAGACCTTACGACTATACTCCAGAGGAAAATGCGGCGATCGTACAAGAGAAATCAAAGAATTTCTTTGAAAATTTGAAGAAAAAGAAGACCGAGCAGTCCGCCGAGCAGCCTCCTCTAGATCCAAAAGTGTTAAAAATGTTGAAGACCCTTCACCAACCTGAGCCAAGGCTTGTATCAGACTATGACCGCAATATTCTCAAGTCTGATGCAGCAAAGCGGTCAAACAGTAAATCAGTTCCTCAGCTCAGAGAATAGATGAACTCGTGCCCCCCGCTCCAAGTGTTTCCCGATGTCCAGTATGATCTAGAGATCATAGCACTGTACAAAGAGGATGCCAAAGCTCATGGTATGTCTGTTTCTCAGTACTTAAGCAAGTGTGATTTCCCCACAGCTGATATAGCATACAAATACCAGCACGGGAGCCCTCTCGTCAGACCCGAGGAGATTCTGAATCTACCAACAAGAATGCGAAAATTGCATAAGTGGTACATGGAAGCGTCAAAGCATGGGCAGAACTGGATCATACTAGAAATTAATGATGAGCATTACTTTCATGGAACTGATGACATAAACATCGAATTTGCTACATTATTTCAGTTATACAATCATGACGCCCTTGACAAATTGATGATCAGTGCCTATTGTCTGTAAGTATTATTTTTGTAATTAAGTCCTTAGCTCATCTCATTCATTGCATGCATAATTTTACTCACTATATTATGCAGATGGAAGAAACTTGAATGCAAAAGAGGATGAATCTATGACATTGGGTTCATTGACCCATATATCATGAATGAGCATAGTCTCCATAACCATATCAAGGACACGGAGAATAACTTGGTACGGGCATTAAGGAAACAATAAACCATGACGAAAACACTATTTCCTTACAACTTCAAGTGAGTGTGTTACTGTCTTGTACACATTACTATTTTGGTTACTCGATCTTAAGTGTGTGTTATGCGTGTGCACAGGTATCATTTTATTCTGCTAGTTATTGAACTTGATAGAGGATGGGTACTAGTCATGGACTCAAAACGTAAATCCCTTGAGACATTCGGGGACATGATTGATACCCTCCAGTGGTAATTTCAATCATTATGCATGGCACTATATCAGCAAATTTCGTTCATTTCCCGATATCAAGTAATTAGTAACTTCTTTATTCATTTTCTTTTTTTGAAACCGTAAAGACTGTGAGGCAAAAGCCCCACATCATTTTATTAAACCCACCAAAGAACAATATTTACAGAAGGAAAAAGGGATAGAGGGAGAAGAAGCCTACCTATGTACAAAGACTATTTACAACACTAAGCCATAGCTTTCCAAAGGCTAACACAACTTGCCTATCCAGGCCATCAATGAAGAGTAATGTGATACGTCCAAAACGTATCTACTTTCCCGAACACTTTTGCTATTGTTTCTCCTCTAATTTGTGCGTTTTGAATACAACTAACACGGACTGACGCTGTTTTCAGCAGAATTGCTCTCGTGTCTCGTTTTTGTGCAGAAATTCAACTTCCAGTAAAAATTCGGGAAAAATCACCAAAAATCATATTTCACCAGAAGACCCACGGAGCCAGAAGACCGGAGGGAGAAGTGGCTCGAGGAGCCGTCACAAGGTGGTGGCGCGGCCCAGCCCTGGCCACGCCACCCCTGTGTGAGGTGGCTCCAGGCCGCCTCTCGACCCCCTCTCTCGCCTACATATACCCCCTGATGACTTAAGATGAAGGAGATGGCATTTTTCCCAGATAGACTTCCGCTGCGCCGCCGCCATCAAAAACCGCGATTCGGAACCAGAAACTTCGTTCTGGCACCCTGCCGGGACGGGGATTCGGAGGAGATCTTCATCACCATCACCACCGACGCTCCTCCATCGACCATCCATGACTCCCCCATCCATGTGTGAGTAATTCCCCCGCTGTAGGTGAGGGGATGGTAGGGATTGGATGAGATTGTTCATGTAATTTGATATGAGATTGATAGGGCATAGTGCCTAGTATCTTTATTTAGTGCCTACGACATTGTTGCAACTTGTTGTGCTTAATGCTTGTCACTTTGGGCCCGAGTGCCATGATTTCAGATCTGAACATGTTATTATTTCTATGATGATACTTGTTGTTTATGGTCTTACCTACAAGTTGTATACACATATTGTTGTCCGGAACCCGAGGCCCCAAAGTGACAGAAATTGGGATAACCGGAGGGGATGGCTATGATGTGAGGATCACATGTGTTCACCGAGTGCTAATGCTTTGCTCCGGTACTTTATTAAAAGGAGTACCTTAATTACCAGTAGTTTCCCTTGAGGCCCTGCTGCAACAGGCTGGTAGGACAAAAGATGTCGTGCAAGTTTCTCCTTATGAGCACGTACGACTATATACGGAACACATGCCTATGATTGTTTGTACTAGGATGCTTTATCATTATTTATCTGCAATGCCCGTATCTCATTGATTTCATGAATTATCTTATCCATGCAACGCCCGTTATCCATCCCTACGCCTACAGTATTTGTTCCTACTGTTTACAACCGTTACCTCTACTGCTGCTATTTTACTACTGCTGTTACTGTTTTCCTACTGTCACTGCTATAAAACTATTGCTACTGATAAACCGCTGCGAGTGAGACTGTTTCCAGGTGCAAGTGAATTGACAACTCATCTGTTAAGGCTTACATATATTCTTTGGCTCCCCTTGTGTCGAATCAATAAATTTGGGTAATACTTCCCTCGAAGACTGTTGCGATCCCCTATACTTGTGGGTTATCAAGACTATTTTCTAGCGCCGTTGCCGGGGAGCATAGCTTTATTTGTAAGTTCACTTGGTATTCATATTGTTCGCTGCAATCCTTTCATCATGGGTAAACCTCGTGATGGAAAAGTTCCTATATTGCCATCCACTACAAGAAGAGGTACGACTCTCAACACCTCTGTTGCTCTTGATTCACCTTCTGTTATGAGTAAGTTGCTTACACCACCACACCCACACGTTACTGCTACTACTTCTGCTGAGATTGAAAGTGCCACTGATAATTTAGATGATGCTTCTACTGTGCTTGATGAGAGAGGTTCACTAGGTTCCTTTTTAGAAGCTACTATTGCTAGAGCTAAGCTGGGAAACACCACTGTTACACCTGTTAGTTCACCTGAGTCTAGGGAATGTCCTAGTGATGATTATGATGATGAAGCTTATATTGAGCTTAATGATGATTTTATTGCAGAAGCATGTGCTGCTCGTGATGCAGGTAATATTAAAGAGCTTCTTGCTAAACATTCTGTTAGATATAATTTGTCTCCTGATCCTAAGTTTGCTGCTTCTCCTATCAATATTAGAGACAAGGATTATGATTTCTCTTTGGATTTATCTTACATATCTATTGTTGAGAAAACTCCCTTTTGTGGTACTAAAGATGAGAGTGCTATGGAGCACATGAATGAGCTTTCTACTTTGAGTAATTTGTTTTCTGATGATATTAAGCTCCGCACTTATTTTGTTGCTAAGATTTTTCCTTTCTCGTTGAAAGATGCTGCTAAAATTTGGTTTAATAGCTTGTCTCCTGGATCCCTTACTAGTCCTATTGCTTTGGTTAATGCTTTCTTTCAGAAATATTTTCCCGCTAGTGCTCAACATGCTGCTGTGCAGAAAATCTTTGATTTTGAACAGGGAAAAGGAGAGAAATTGCCCGAGTCTTGGACGAGGTTTTGTTCTTTAATTAGAGCTTTGCCTAAAGAACCATTGCCTAAAAATGAACTCCTTGATATATTTTATAATGGACTAACGGATGAATCTAAGTCATATTTGGATAGTTGTGCTGGTTGTGTTTTCAGGGAAAGGACTCCGGCTGAAGCAGAGGAGTTAATGGCTAAAATATGCCAGAATCATGATGATTGGACTTTAGTTGAGCCAGCACCAGCACCAACTCCTACGCCATCTACAGAGCCCACACTGAAGAAGAGAGGGATGATTGAATTAAATGATGAAGTTATGAAGGAGGCTAAGAAAGCTCTTAAGGAGAAAGGTATTAAGGCAGAAGATGTGAAGAATTTGCCTCCTATTGAAGAATTATGTAAGCCAATCCCTCGCTCATCTACTATTGAGGTACATTCTCTCCAACGCTTTGATGAAAGGGATATTCCTTACACTAAACCTCCTGAACAATGCTTAGATGAGTTTGATAATTTTATTGTTAAGCAAGAAAATTTTAATAGAATGGTGCATAATCATCTGTTGGAGAATTCTAGAGTTATTAACAAGATGCAGGATATTGTGGAGAGAACCGCCAATGATGTGAAGATACTTGCTAAACATTTTCAAATGATTCAAACACAAATTGATCAGCTTACCAAGGTGCAACAAGACCTGCTGGTTAATGCTGCAAGAGAGAAGCAAGCATGTGAAATACGCACAAGAAGTGGTGCTGCTACTCAAGACCCATTATATCCTGAAGGACATCCTAAGAGGGTTGAGCAAGATTCTCAACGCACTTCAAGTGATGATATTCCTCCCAAGAAGAAGAAGAAGCATAAAACAACTGCAGAATCTTCTGATGCAGGTAAAGATCCTAATAGTGTTTCTATTTCTGATGCTGAAACAGAACCAGGAAATGATAAAGAAGAAGATAAAGAAGAAGCTGAAGAAGAACCGGAAAAGAGTAATAAAAATGTAAAGTACACCAAAGAAGACTTCATTGCCAATAAGCATGGTAAGGAGAGGGAACCTTGGGTACAGAAGCCAATGCCTTTTCCTAGTAAGAAACACAAGTCCAAGGAAGAAGAACACTACAACAGGTTTTGTGAATGGATGAGACCTTTATTTTTGCAAATTCCTTTGACTGATGCTATTAGAATGCCTCCTTATGCAAAGTATATGAAAGATATTGTCACTAACAAAAGGAAAATTCCTAGTGAGGAAATTTCCACACTACTTGCTAACTATTCTTTTGATGGTAAAGTTCCAGAGAAGCTTGGAGATCTAGGTATACCAACTATTCCGTGCTCCATTAAAAATAACTATGTTAGAACTGCCTTATGTGATTTGGGAGCTGGAGTTAGTGTCATGCCTTTTTCTCTTTATAAGAGACTTGATTTAGAAAAATTGGTTTCAACTGATATATCCTTACAGATGGCTGATAAGTCTACTACTATTCCTATTGGTATATGTGAGAATGTTCCTGTTCAAGTTGCTAACAGCTGTTTAATATTAACTGATTTTGTTGTGTTGGAAATGCCTGAAGATGATAATATGTCTATTATTCTTGGGAGACCTTTTCTAAACACTGCAGGTGCTGTTATTAATTGGAATCAAGGAAAAGTTACTTTTAATGTCAATGACAAAGAATACACTGTTTATTTTCCCAAGAGGATTGATAGGAGGAATGCTCTAAATTCAATCAAGCATGTTGAGACCATCAAAGTTGGTCAAATTATTTGTTCGGAGCAAAAGCCCCAGGAAGAATGTCAAATTGTTATGGTTGGAACTATACCTATCAAAGTTGAGGTAACATAAGCATTAAGTGATATGCAAAGTCTCTCCTCATAAAAAGTTAGTTTGGTAACAAGACTTGATCAACCTTGTTAACAAAGTGATTTTATATGAAAGAAACTTCGTTTTCACCGCATCCACTCCACCTCACTTGTATTTACTTTCACCAAAATTTATTCTTTTAGTTTAGTTGTATGATTAAGAGTATCTCAGAGCTGCTGCATGCTTAGTTTTGATTTGCTTAAAATCTTTTCATCCTCGTTTTTCCTGAGTTTTATCGATATGCCAATTTCTGAAAAATCCTCGAAAATAAAGTTTCTCGAAAAATTCCAGAAAATTCTTTATAAATTTTTATGTCAAAAATGGGGTAGAGAGACACCTGGGAGGCACCAGGTGGGGCAGCCACACCACCTCACACACAGGTGGCGCGGCCCAGCCCTGGCCGCGCCACCCATGTGTGAGGGGGCCCCACCAGGCACCTCACTCATCTCTTCTTCCCCTGCTCTTTCTCTCTCCCAAAAAACACCGCCCTATTTGCCCAAACTCGAGTTCTTGCTGTTCTTCACCTGGATTTCTCGATCTCCTTGTTCAGCCCAACATTTTTGCTGAAACTTGAATTATTTGTTCTCCGGTATGTGACTCCTCAACTTGTCCAAGTAGATTTTCTTTTGGTAAAGTATTTCTTGAGTATTTTAGCATTGTAGGTGACAGTATAAATGAGTATGCATGCTTGTTCTATTGTTTAGAAAGATTATTTTGATGCATGATAGCTCTCTAGTAACCCTCTATAGTAGTTTCCTACATTTGCTTGTCTTTAAATCACTTTTTATGAGTTTGTTAAAAAATTTCAGAGAAGGAGATGGCCAACTTCACATTTGGAGAAGTGTTTGAAAGTGATGCACCAAGGGCATCAAGGCCCTCAAGATCCACTGCCCGATATAGGGTATCCTATAATGAGGATCTCATGTCACCAAACCCAGAAGGGGATGATGGAGATGCACATCCATCCGCCTTCCCTTGTTTTAACTTCTTGAGTGATGCGGGGATTCTTGATGATTTCTTGCTCCTTATTAACAGGGTTGGGTTGACAGATTATGTGGCGGATGAAAGAGACCAATATGCTTTGCTTACAAAGACTTTCGTTGAAAGTTTTAAATTTATTAACTCTCATTACAATCCGTCTGTTGCA
Source organism: Dactylis glomerata (assembly GCA_007115705.1). Classification (NCBI taxonomy): domain Eukaryota; kingdom Viridiplantae; phylum Streptophyta; class Magnoliopsida; order Poales; family Poaceae; genus Dactylis; species Dactylis glomerata. Next base: position 586,172 of record QXEO01000334.1, on the reverse strand, counting down.
TTTAAGATTTATGATCAGCCCATCACCATGTCTTTGGAGAGGTTTTGTTTTGTTTTAGGTATTCCCATGTTTGGAACGGCTAGGAAGATACAAAATCACCCCGTTGATTTGTTGGAGCTTTATCGAGGGGTGACCAATGATGATGACCGCAACGCACAGCGTGGCAAGATAAGAAATATTTAACTCCCAGCTATTAGATATTTTACTTACTATCTTGCAACTAGTGTACTTGGTAGAGAAAACACTAGCAATATCTCCAACTATCATTTAGCTTTTCTAGCCACTGCTCTTGATGTTGGTAGGGAGTATAACCTTGGTGCTGTTATTGCTCGTCGCCTAGCTGCTAGGGGACCTATTTATGGAGGTATTATTGCTGCACGCATTGTTGCTGAGCTAGGACTTTCTATTGCTCCTAATGATGTATTGTTGGCTCCACAGAGGCTTGATCTCGCTGCTATGAAACTCCATCACTTTGTTACTGCTAACTCTTGTGCAGGGAAATTAGTTTATAGGATGTTATTCATTGATGGAGAGGAAAGGGAAATTCCCTTTCCTCAGCCTAACTTGTTCAGCATTCATAAGAGGCCATGGTCGCGCACGAAGGTGGAGTTGGACGATCAGCTTAGGCTGCTTGGTTTCAATATCCAACACGGCGTGGTGGTCCAGGAGGAAGAGGAGGAGCCGCCCTATCACTTCACCACGTACCACTCCGGAGCATCCTCAAACTCTTATCAGGACGATGGTGCTTCTTCGTCACACCACGAGGGCGCCACCTCATGGCAGGGTTGGCCGAGTTGGGATTGATCTCCACTTAGGCCAAAAGCCTAAGCTTGGGGGGAGGTATGCCGACGATTCACTCATATCATATTTTGTCAGATCTTTGTATATTCATGTTTCGCTTTCTTTACTATTCTTGTTCTTGTTTTCATTGCCTCCAAAACACAAAAAGACCAAAAATATTTCCGTTGTTTCTCTCTATTTGGTTCTTTAGTTTTCCACCTTTGGTTTGCTTTACTCGCTATTTTCAGTTTGCCACTTGAAAAATCCAAAAATATTTTGCTTTGTTTGCTATTTCCTTCCGCTTTTGCTTTCAAAAATCGAAAACTCCAAAAATATTTGTTGTTCTTCTTTGGTTTTGTAAAGTTTGTTGCAGAGTTCAGTCTCCCGTTACTCCATTGGAGTTTGGTATTCACTTTATATTATTCAAGCCACACAAGTGAAGAGCAATAATGACGACATATGACAATCCGAGATGTGGTAAGAGGCTGGTATGAACTCTATTTGTTTTCATTTTTGTACATATACTCATCTATGTGGACATGCTTAGTCAGTTCATGTAAGGTATATGTCATCTAATGGATGCTTTGTAGTTCTTGCTTTCATATGATTAGTTTCAATCTACTATTAGCCTGTAGCATGTCATGTAGACGCTTGCATGCATTGTTTTATTCATAGTATGGTATGATATTATGGTATCCACCTCTGAAAGCTCCATTTGAATTGACTTGGCACATGCTCATGCATGCATATGACTGAACAAAAAGTCAATTAAGCCTCGATGATCTAATTTGCCTCAGAGTTCTTGTATCATTTTTATGCCTATATTAATTTTGTTTTGTCGCAAGCATGATTATGATAGTTATTGCTCTCTCGATTGTCGCTTCCCAGTCTTTTGCTAGCCTTCACTTGTACTGAGTATGAGCTCTACTCGTGCATCCAATTACCAAAAACCAAGTTTTCCAAAGAGTCCACTATAAATTCCTATGCATGGTATTTGTAAGCCAGTCCAAGTAAATTTTCATGTGCTACCTTTCAAAACTTTCAACTACTTCTCATTTTGTGCCACTGTTTTTAGCTCATGGGGATGTAGTGGTCGGAATTGCTATCTTCCATATTAAATTAAGTACCCTTCGACTAGGCAGCTTCATCTGCTCGTCATTAATTTTGCAAGGGAGCTGGTCAGACCATTATAATCTTAATTCTAAAAGAAAGAAAAAAGGCACTCCTCCAAAGGATTGTGAAAGTTGGTGGGCACCTGATGGAATCGGTTAGCCATGGTTTGAGAAAGGAAAAAGGTGGGGAGGAGTGCCAACGCTTTATAAAAAAGCACCAATGTGCTAATTTTCAAAGAACTCGGAACCGCTCTCACTTGTTTATTATGGAAGATAGTAAGTCCCCATTGCTAGTCGTTGACATAGAACAACCACCTCTCAAAAGAAATTTTTATCTCTGTTTTACAAATGAAAAGCTCTAGCACATGTTAAATCACTGCTTCCCTCTGCGAAGGGTCATTCGTTTACTTTTATGTTGAGTCATCACCTTCTAACTTTTAAGCACTTCTTGAGAGCATAGCTGTTATTCTTAGTGCAATGTGCTTGTCCCAGAACACGGTTAATTGTGGTATAACTATGATGCTTGTATCTTTGATATTTCTACTTCTAGTCTTCCCTTGGACTTCAGAGGTGCCTTAGCATTTATGTTTTGCTCTACAAATTAAGGCAAGTGGGATTCCATTTTCTCATATCATTTATGCATATTACAATCTTGTAGCTTCTTATGCACATGTTACTTGTTATTAGTGCATTGGCACTCTTTCATAGCTTGCTTGACTATGAGGTGACATTAGTTGCATATTTCTTATTATGAATTGCCTGAGTACTTGATCACATAGTTAGCATATATACATCATATGAGCAAATGTGTTCATAAAAGTTTCGTTTATCGCTCTCAGTTGTTAACTAAATTGCTTGAGGACAAGCAAATAGCTAAGCTTGGGGGGAGTTGATACGTCCAAAACGTATCTACTTTCCCGAACACTTTTGCTATTGTTTCTCCTCTAATTTGTGCGTTTTGAATACAACTAACACGGACTGACGCTGTTTTCAGCAGAATTGCTCTGGTGTCTCATTTTTGTGCAGAAATTCAACTTCCAGTAAAAATTCGGGAAAAATCACCAAAAATCATATTTCACCAGAAGACCCACGGAGCCAGAAGACCGGAGGGAGAAGTGGCTCGAGGAGCCGTCACAAGGTGGTGGCGCGGCCCAGCCCTGGCCGCGCCACCCCTGTGTGAGGTGGCTCCAGGCCGCCTCTCGACCCCCTTTCTCGCCTACATATACCCCCTGACGACTTAAGATGAAGGAGACGGCGTTTTTCCCAGATAGACTTCCGCTGCGCCGCCGCCATCAAAAACCGCGATTCGGAACCAGAAACTTCGTTCTGGCACCCTGCCGGGACGGGGATTCGGAGGAGATCTTCATCACCATCACCACCGACGCTCCTCCATCGACCATCCATGACTCCCCCATCCATGTGTGAGTAATTCCCCCGCTGTAGGTGAGGGGATGGTAGGGATTGGATGAGATTGTTCATGTAATTTGATATGAGATTGATAGGGCATAGTGCCTAGTATCTTTATTTAGTGCCTACGACATTGTTGCAACTTGTTGTGCTTAATGCTTGTCACTTTGGGCCCGAGTGCCATGATTTCAGATCTGAACATGTTATTATTTCTATGATGATACTTGTTGTTTATGGTCTTACCTACAAGTTGTATACACATATTGTTGTCCGGAACCCGAGGCCCCAAAGTGACAGAAATTGGGATAACCGGAGGGGATGGCTATGATGTGAGGATCACATGTGTTCATCGAGTGCTAATGCTTTGCTCCGGTACTTTATTAAAAGGAGTACCTTAATTACCAGTAGTTTCCCTTGAGGCCCTGCTGCAACAGGCTGGTAGGACAAAAGATGTCGTGCAAGTTTCTCCTTATGAGCACGTACGACTATATACGGAACACATGCCTATGATTGTTTGTACTAGGATGCTTTATCATTATTTATCTGCAATGCCCGTATCTCATTGATTTCATGAATTATCTTATCCATGCAACGCCCGTTATCCATCCCTACGCCTACAGTATTTGTTCCTACTGTTTACAACTGTTACCTCTACTGCTGCTATTTTACTACTGCTGTTACTGTTTTCCTACTGTCACTGCTATAAAACTATTGCTACTGATAAACCGCTGCGAGTGAGACTGTTTCCAGGTGCAGGTGAATTGACAACTCATCTGTTAAGGCTTACATATATTCTTTGGCTCCCCTTGTGTCGAATCAATAAATTTGGGTAATACTTCCCTCGAAGACTGTTGCGATCCCCTATACTTGTGGGTCATCATAATGCTTCTTCTTAATTCTATGACCAAGCATAGAAATATCATGTATGAAATTCCTTTTCCATCCCAAAAATGTTGGCCTGTCATCTCTAATTTTTCTTCCATTCCTCTGCTTCCAAATATTCCAACAGGCCAAGATCACCACCTCCACAAAGAAAGGCTGGTTAAATTGCTGCCTAGCAGGAGTTAAAGAAGACTGGATGTCTTGAGCTTGAGACCAATCAATTTGCAAATAATTCCAAACCCTTTGACTGAAGTTACACTCAAAGAAGACATGAAATCTATCCTCATATGTCCTTGTCGGGCACATAACACAAAGCTTATCTCTAGTCACATTCCAGTGCCTTCTGACAAGTAAATCCCTAGTGTTTAGATGATCCACCAGTAAAAGCTAGGAAAAAAACTTCACTCTCAACATACAACATGACTTCCACAGCCATTTGAATGTTGGCATAACCACCAAATCCTCATGCATATACTTGTAACATCTAGCAGAGGTGAAAGAATCCCCCCCAGATATACACCCAAACATCTCTATCAGGAGATAACTAATTAGAGCGAAGCAACAACTCAAGCTGCTGAAATTCCTAAAATGCTTCAGTGGACAAAGGCAAATAAAACAGATTAATTCTATCCACAGCTTCATAATAATCTGCCACAGACATATGCTAGTCCAGAACATAAGAAAATAATCTAGGAAACCTTTCAGACAAAGTCACCAGACTATCATTGAATTTCCATTTATCAGACCAGAAAATAATAGTGTCCCCTCTTCCTAGCTTAACAGAAGACACAGCTCTAAAATACTCCACCAGCTTGAAAACATCACGCCACCAGAAGGAACCACACAACCTAGTGGCATGAGGAACCGACTCCGCATAGTAAGAATCCCACAGGAGAGAGACCCATGGGATATCAGCTTTGTTATAAAATTTATCCAAATATTTCATGAGTAAAGCTTCATTTTTCTTTTTTAAATTTACCAAACCCACCCCACCTTTATCTTTTGGCTTAGTCAGCATCTCCCAAGTAGCAAGCGACTGTTTAGGAGTGTCAATATCATCCCTCCATGAGCATTGTCTCAAAATTCTCTCCAGAGCTTTATAATACCAGGAGGCAAAGAAAGAGAACAGAGAAAATATTTAGGCATTGATGCAAGAGCAGAGTCAACAAGCTGAAGTCTAGCCCCTTGAGATAAAAAGTGTGAAATGCTAGATAATCTCCTTTCCAATCTAAACACAAGGGGCATAAGATCCTGCATTTGAGGCCTAGCAGTCCCAAGAGGAAAAACCTAAATATGTGAAAGGCATAGAAGCCATTGATGGCACAGTGATGAATGGTGCCAGAAAATGTCTTGTTTGCATTTGATGGCGTGTAGTTGATGAAGTAAATGATCGGCCAGTTGGAAACCCCAATAGAAGGTTTGATGAATATAGCAGCATGTTTTCCCTCACTTACAAAACCAAGGTATTCAATCCAGTAGGAAAAAGCCAAACTCAAGAAGGTGATGCTTGCTAGCCTAGTGACACTCCAACAAGGGCGCCGTTAATGATATCTTGTTAACGTATCTTCAACTAGTAGTGACACAACACAACTAAATACTTTGTTCCCAACTTACGAGGGCGCCGTTAATGATAACTTGTCAATCAAAAAAGGGTGCCGTTAATGATATCTTGTTAATCTCACTGGTTTGCTTAAAACAAAGGGTATGAGTGTATCGAGTGGAAAGTGATAGTAGTATGCGAGTAAAGTAAACAGTGCGAGTAAAGTAAATAGGTGATAGCAATATAATGGAAATAGGACTGGGGTCCACAGTTCACTAGTGGTGTCTCTCCATAAGATAAAATAACACATGCTGGGTAAACGAATTACAGTTGGGCAATTGATTGAATAAAGACAACATGCATATGTCGGGAGGATCACTATGAGATTTACTCTGGGCATTACAACAAGATACATAGACCACCATCTAACTGCATCTATGACTAATAATCTACTTGTGGCGAATCAATCCGAGAACTCCACAAGTATTAAGTTGCGAACAACAGATAACTGCATTAAGCAAAGTGTGTAATGTAAACAAAGCATATGCCCTTGAGCATATGAATGTTGTTTTCTACCTAGTGGCAACAACACATCTACAACCTTAGAGGTTTTTGTCACTCCCCCAGATTAAATAGAGGCATGAACCCAACTATCGAGCATAAATACCCCCTATTGGAGTCAATAGTATCTACTCGGCCAAGATAGCTACTAACAACGGAGAGCATGCAAGATCATAAACAATATAGAGATAACATATGATAATAATCAGCACATCAACTTAACATAACACTAATATTCATCAGACCCCAACAAACACAATATGTAGAATTACACAAAGGTGATCTCGATCATGTAAGGCAGCTCACGAGATATAAACATGAAGCACATGGTGGAGAAGACAACCAACTAGCTACTGCTATGGACCCATAGTCTAAGGTAAACTACTCACTCATTGCGCCAGAGGCAAGCATGGCGATCAATAAGACCTCCGGTGGTGATTCCCCTCTCCGGCAGGGTGCCGGGAAGAGCTTCTGGACCCTCCCGATCTCGGATCGATGATGGCGGCGGATTGCGATATATTCTAGAAAAGTGATTGGGTGTTTAGGTTTTTCTCATCGGGGGGTCTTTATAAGTGAAGGGGCATCGTCAGAAGTGGACCGAGGTGGCCACACATATAGGGGGCGCGGCCTAGCCCTAGGCCATGCTGCCCTGTTGTATGGGCCCCTCGTGGCCGTACTCTGTCTCCTCTACGGTTCTCTGGAAGCTTCGATGAATTTCTGGATGTTTGGCTATTGTTTCATCCAATTTCGAGAATATTTCTAGTGTAACTTTTATGAAACACAAAAACAACAGAAAACAGGGAACTAGCACTGTGGCATCTCTTTAATAGGTTAGTTCCAGAAAATGCATAAAAACGCCACAAAGTGTAACAAAACACTAAGAAAATGGTGTAAAAACAAGCATGGAGCATCAAAAATCATAGATACGTTAGAGACGTATCAGCATCCCCAAGCTTAACTCCTACTCGTCCTCAAGTAGGTAAGTGATAACAAAAGAAATAATTTTTGAGGTGACATGCACCTACACAATCTTGATCATCTATGTAAGCATTGTGCGCTGGGATCAATAGAACTTAAAACATGGGCATGAAAGATATAATCTTGATAGAAGAAACTTAGCAACCATGTTATAACATGAAAAAGAACACAAATGAAAGATTATGAAAATGAAAGAATGAAAGTCAAATGTGTGTTCATATCATACGGAAAAACATACAAATGGTTTTCAGCTTGTCCTTCATGAGAGAGAAAAACATAAATTCATAGGACACCTTCAAGTTTAAGAGGGCGACTAGATATAAGTAATTTAAGAATAAGTGAAACCAACATCATGAATCAATCAATGAAAACTTTGGGACAATGCACATTATACTCAGAATGACAACTATGCTCTCTTAGACAGTGCATAAAGGTAGAAGGTGGTGACTCAACATAAAAAGTAAAAGAAAGGCCCTTCGCGGAGGGAAGCAGTGATTGCAAGTTTTATAAACCGTCAAAAATTATGGTACTTACTAGCTTTGAGCTCTCTTTGCCCCCATCATAGGCATCTTGAATGGTTAAAGTTAATGCGAATACACTTATGGTGCATATGCTTGACAAATCATAAGTTGAAAACCTCATGTCCCGTGAAGTATGAATACCCAAACCTCATGCTACTCGACTTAGAGTCCCAAGCAAGCTCTTGTCATTGTAAGTATACACGTATCATCGAGAACCGCAAACGGGGTACCTCCATGCCCGATGATAAGGAACAAGCCCACATCAAAATGATAGGACAAACAGATAGTGAACACCTCAGCATCTCTTTTATTTACCATTGGTAGAGCTTTTTATTGTGAGATACGTCATCGAATGTTCACTATGGGCATGCTATAAATTTCCACCATGAATTATGCATGGCTTAGATTAGCGGCCCAGACGTTTCTCTAACACGTATACAAACTCCATGATCCCAAAAGATTCCCAACTTATTTCACATCACGAGTATCCGTAAGCAAAAGATCACGACATCAACACAAATGAAAGATAGTGCAATGTTGAAAACTAGCCCCATGATAGCATGGCTAGGCTAATTTCCAACTTACAACTTGCAAGCATAACAACTCAACATAAGAGAGACACAATGTCAAATTTTTAAGAACGATAAAAGTAAAGTGTGCCATCAGGTTCGTGAGAGCTTTACTGACCAATTTTTGCATAACACCAAAAAGAGTTTAATTTGAAGGATAGATAAAAGAAAGTCCAATTTACTTTGGAATAGCAAATTGCTAATAGGTATGTATGGTGGACACATTGGAACAACCTGGTTTTTAGGAGTTGGATGCACGAGTAGAGCTCATACCAAGTACAAAATGAGGGCTAGCAAAATACTGGGAGCGACCAACTAAGAGAGCAATAACGGCCATAATCATGCAAAGCGACAAAGCAACATTAAAAGAAGCATAAGATGGCATCAAAAGTCAAAAACTAAATGATCATAAAGGCTTATGGTGACTTTGTATGAGTCTAACATGTGTGAGCATGCGCCAAGTCAACCCAAATAAAGCATCAAAGGAGAAAACCAAATTAATGCTTCCAAATAATTAAAACAACGCATGATTTTTTCAAAGGCTCATTAAGCAATCTCAGTCATTTGAAACAAGTCATGCTATAGCAAAAACACTAAGCATACTATCAAAAAGACATTAAGAATGACAGGCAAAAGCCTAGGCCGTAGACTACACAAGCTCCTTCTTGTACCACTTTTTTGCATAAAGCTTTTTCTCCTTTCCAACACCATTCAAACTTTTTTGAAACAACTCTTTTGATGAAAACCAACATGGACCAGAGGTCAAAATACACCTTGATAAAAAGATATAACAAGATTTGAACAAAAATCAATGCAAAAAATGAAAGCTAAACGCAGTAGCAGAAAAAGAGAACACTCGTTAAAACGATAAGAGTGAAAACAGAGTGTTCTTGGCAAATGAAAAGCAAGGCAACTTCTCCAAAAGAAATTTGTTGGGGTCCAAACATTTATTGCAGCAAACAAAACAAAACAAAACTGAAAACTAAAAACAACTGATGCTCCAAGAAAAATGCATAATGCATGAAGCAATAAAAATATAGTGTGTTGAAAGGTGACCTAAGTTTTGCCGATGAAGAAGGGGTGCCTCGGGGGCATCCCCAAGCTTTGATGCTTATACCTCTTGGATATTTCTTGGGGTGTGTGGGCATCCCCAAGCTTGAGCTTTTGTCCATTCTTCAACTCATCTCATCATTCTCCAATCCCTACACTTGAAAACTTCCTTCATACAAAACTAAACACAATTCTATTAGTAACATTAGTGTAAGCATAACATTGAATCAACCCTTTTTGCTTCAGGTTTCAACTCAAAACCACCACATATAAAGCATATACTACTGTAGCAACTTCCCCAAAAGTTCCATGATCAAAAGAAATAAAAAAGAAAGTGATAAAGCGGCAAACACAAATATTGGTAGAAATCTGTCAAAATAGAACAGCTGATAAAGGTCAAATTTTTAGAAGGTTTTTTGTTGCTCAAATCAAAAAGTGTATAACTAATGAAAGTTTGGATATAACCTGGTGCATATGCACAAGAAATCGTAGGTCCAAAAGATATTTTGATAATTTTTCACGAATTTTTACGCTGCAGCACCAAAAACTGTTTCAAGACAGCAACATCCCCAAATCTTACCTCACTCAAATTAGAGGCTTCTCTTGGCACAAAAATGAAATAAAAAGGATAAGGAGAGGTTATTATAGTATTAATAACTTCCAAGACTCAAATAAAAGAAAAAGAACTAAAATTAAAAACATTGGGTTATCTCCCAAGAGTGCTTTTCTTTAACGCCTTTGAGCTAGGCGCAGAAAGTGCAAATCAAGTAATATCAAGTGATGAAGCATCAAGCTCATAATTTGCTCTAAGAATAGAGTCAAAAAGCAATTTCTTTCTCTTCCTAGGGAAGTGTTCCATACCTTTCTTGAGTGAGAATTGATATTTGATGGTGCCTTCCCTCATATCAATGATGGCACCTATAGTTCGAAGAAAAGGTCTTCCCAAAATAATAGGACATGAAGCATTGCATTCAACATCCATGATAAGAAAATCAATGGGAACAAGGTTATTGTTAACCATAATAAGAACATCATTAATCCTTCCCAAAGGTTTCTTTTTAGCAACATCAGTGATGGGGCCTGTCGATGGATTTCATGTCGCAAGAACACGGGGTACCACGCGACGGACCCAAAGATTCAAACGCAGGGGGCTGAACGTGTGAGATCTAGGATCGCAACGAAGCACGGCGACGGAAGTCTCGAGCTGTCGATCGCGCTACGCACTGCAGAGAGGGACGCTGAGCCTTACCCAGGTTTAGGGCCCTCGTGGTGAGGTAAAACCCCTACTTCCTGCCTTCTTGTATTGCAACGCGACACCTCGTGAGGAGTACAAGGTCTTGGTTATAAAGCTCTAGCTGGCCAGAGGTTGAAGAACCTGCGTGCCCAGCTAGCAACTTGGAGAAGATCAGATCCGATCCCCTCTAAGGGGTGGCCTCCCCCTCCTTTTATAGCGCCAAGGTCCTCCTTCCCCTTATCTTCTTGGAGAAAGGGTTGCCACACACGGCCAAGGAGGGAGGACAGCTGTAGATTCTCTTCTTCCGTGGACGTAGTCTTCGTAGAGTAGTGACGCCGGTCCACAGGAGTGGGTGGAGGAGGCTGACGTCCTCCTCTGGCGCCCTGCACCGTCCACGCTATTTTTAGGGGGGTGGCCAACAACCACTGTGCCGCTTTGGGCAGGCACGGCGAAAGTTGGTCTCCTTCCTGTTGGGGGTAGCGTGGGCGGTATGCGGTCTTCTGCCTGTTATCTTCTCGCTCTGCACGCAAACGTGCCGAGCTGACGTGGGCGTGTTTCCTCTCCTCACTAGCAGGGGCTCGTGAGGAGGTCTTCTGGTCCTTAGCAGTTTTGGTCGTCGTTCTCCTCACGAGGCGCCTCCTTGTGAGGGTCTTCTCCACAGCTTGGGTCATTGATTCTGAAGATGGGCCGATGACGTGGCCTAGGAGCAGGTGGACCGGGATACCCCGGTATCCAGAACACTGGCAGTAGCCCCAGGAGCCCGGCCCGCGAATGCGCCCTCTCGAGGGAGCGAAGGGTCGGGGGCCCCAGAAGCTGCTGGGCCCTCCAACGGCACGCGTCAACTGTGCGGTCAGAGGACCATGCGAAGAGGCGGACTCCGCGGACGCGTGGCGCAGCCGCAACTGGCGAGATGAAACGGCGGGTGACGCTGCAGTCTCTGAGGCGTCAAACCATCATAATGATGCGTCGCTTGACTACGGAGCACTGCGCCAACGCTTCGATTCCTGCACAGAGAATTGACACATTGACGCCGGATGCCCCCCCCCTTAAATAGATCCTCCTCGAGACCTCCGGCACTTCACCTCCTTCCTCCAGTGCCACTTCTGCTTCTCCACCCCTGAGCTCATGGATCCTTCCAACTCCTCTGCCGTTGGCGGATCCAACTCGGGGGCAAAATGTCGTGGACGCCCCCCGGGCAGCGGGAATGAGCCAAAGGTCCCGGCTCGGCGGATGCCCGGCGTCGGCGGCCCCCTTCGCATTGGAACGCCGAGGCAGGGCGAGGCGAATCGCGCTGCCTCGGGGACCTCCGGCGCCTTGACCCTCAGGGGTCCGGTGCGTGGAGGCGCTCTGAACTCGCTGTCGCCGCTGGCGGCGGCGCCTGCTCCCCGCACCTCGGGGAGCATCGACTGGGTCCTCTGGGAGGTGGAGGCTGCCCTGGGCCCCCCTCCTCCTGCTGTAGATCTTCCAGCCCCACCGACGAACGGAGTGGTCGCCACTTCGCGCCACCTGGCGGCGGCGATGCTGGGACCCCTCATTGGCCTGGGGTCCCGCTTCCTAGAGCTCCTCGTTGTCGTCGACGCCCCGGGCTTCGACTCCCTCTGGCTGCCCAACGCCGTCCAGAGGGTGATTTACGCCCCCGACAAGGCCGCCAGGGAGATCCTCCTGGGGGAGCAGAGCAGGCCAGGTCTCTTCTGGCCTGTGGATATCCTCCTCGGGGACGGCGGCAACGCCGTCCTCTCCGGCCGCTGGAGGGCTCTAGCCCATGGCCTCCGACTCCGAGTCAGGGATCACCTTGTCTTCTGCTTCAAGCTGGGGACTCTGGAGGCCTCGGTGAGGGTCTTTACCGCCACTGACGTCCGGCGCACCTACCCCCCGCTCGCAACGCAGTGAGGTGGAGGTCCCGGCGCGGTAGTCTTCTGCGGAGGGGAGCTAGTCTCCTCCCCTCTTTTGTCGTGTAGTCCTTGCCAGCGGGGTATGCCCCGCCGTGCTCTGCCCCTTCCCCCACTGGGGGCGCTTTAATGAAATCCGCTTGTTTAATCATCTTGTTGCTCTTCATTGTCCTGGTCATTCGCACGCTCGAGAGCCCTGATGAGCTGTTGGCGTTGATGGGAAGCCTCCCTTCGCCTCAGAGCTCGAGACAGGGTCAGCGCCGACGACACATTGGAGGATTCCTGAGACAAGAAGTTGAAGAAAGAGTTGGAAAAGAAAAAACCCCAAATCCCCGAAAACGGAAAAACAAGTCGATAAAACAAACAAAAAAAGAAGGCGAATAAGATGCCCCTATGACCGGCACAGGGACCTTCTCCGTCGTGGAGGAGTGTGGCACTATCTGTGCCTGCAGCTAAGAGCAAATTGCCGCGCGTGCCGATTCACGGGGCCTTCCTTGTCGTTGAGGGAAGCTAGACCCTCATGGATGTGAAAACGTCGACGCTTAAGAGAGCCCAGAGACCGTCGACACCTCGCAAGGGTTGCTCATGAGGTGAAGGGCCTGGCGTGGACCTCCGGATCTGCATCTCCTTCGCAAGATGATCGAAGTGGCCTTGGTCTTCAATAATCCTGCCACGTTTGGCCTTCCTCGATAGAGGGAATCTTCCTGCGGATGCTTGTCGCATCGACGCATTCTTGCCTCCTCGTGAGGGTTGCTCACGAGGGGTAGGTCCTTAGCGGGTGCCTTCGGGCACACCTTGGACTTTTCCTCGAAGATTTTTTATTTTCCGATGTACTTCACGAGGAACTAAGCACCATGGGTATTTAGAGGTGATCGATAACAGGGCCGTCGCCCCCGACCAGAGCTCATTCCCTTCAGGTTTTTCGGGCTCGCTGTTTTCTGGGCGAACGCCCCAGCATAGACACCGTGCCTAGCCCCCTTCCGCGTGGAGTACAACAGAAAATAAATGGACTTCATGCCATTTGATGTCATGCCAAAGCAGAGGCGCTACATTGTGCATTAACTTAATATCAGTGCTTAAGAGCAGGATGAGCTGATACAAGTGCCGTGAAAATGGTCTTTTTCTCCTCGTGAGGAATCTAAGGGTAGAACTTTCGCAGATGAGCTATGTTCCATGGGTTCCCCATCGGCACGCCTTCTGCGGTTTCCAGCCACGCCGAGCCTGGCCTGGCAATGTGCGTCACCTTGAAGGGCCCTTCCCACATTGGAGACAGCTTGTGCAGGCTCTCGCGAGAGAGTATTCTCCTCAGCACCAGGTCGCCGACCTCCAGAGTCCTTGCTCGAACATGGTGGCTATGGTAGCGGCGTAGTCCTTGCTGGTACCTTGCGGCGCGGAGCACGGCTTGGCACCGAGCTTCTTCGAGCAGGAGGAGGCGATCCTTGATGAGGTCCTCTTGGCGAATTTCATCGAAGGCGAGCACTCTTGGCGATCCGAACTTGACGTCGGTGGGAAGAACAGCCTCCGCCCCATAGACCAAGAAGAAAGGGGTTTCTCCAGCGGGTTTGGTGGCGGTAGTCCTGATGGACCACAAGATGGATTGGAGGTTGTCTAACCATTTTTTGCCGCAGGCTTCGAGCTTGGCGTTGAAGCTTTTCATTTTGAGTCCTTTGAGGACCTCGGCGTTAGCACGCTCGGCTTGGCCATTGCTCCGGGGGTAGGCGATGGAGGCGAAGCAGATCTTGATGCCGACTGATGCACAGTACTCCCGGAACAGTCCGCTGGTGAACTGGCTGCCATTGTCGATGATTATGCGGTTAGGCACACCAAAACGACAGACCAGCCCACGGATGAACTTGACCGCAGACCTGGCCGAGATGGTGCACACCAGTTCCACCTCCACCCACTTGGTGAATTTGTCGATGGCGACATAGAGGTAGCGGTAGCCCCCTTGCGCTCTGGGGAATGGGCCAAGGATGTCCAGCCCCCAAACTGCAAAGGGCCAAGTGAGTGGGATGGTTTGCAGCTCCTGCGCTGGCTGGTGGATCTGCTTGGCATGGAATTGGCACGCCTCGCACCTCTTGACTATCTCCGCCGCATCCCCGAGCGCTGAGGGCCAGTAGAAACCGCTTTAATATGCCTTGGCGGCTAAAGTTGTAGCAGAAGCGTGATGGCCACAATCGCTGGCGTGGATGTCCTTGAGAAGCTCTTGGCCTTGGTGAGTAGAAATGCACTTCAGAGCGATGCCGTTTGGGCGACACCGGTACAAGTCACCATCCTTGACGCAGTAGCCCGAAGCTTGGCGTACGATCCTTTCGGCCTCCTCTTCATCCTCAGGGAGCCTGCTGCTGGTGAGGAAGGCCTTGAGCTCGAGGATCCAGTCTACTCCCTCCTGCCACGCCAATGCCAGAAGGACGCGGTCACCCGAAGGAGGCCCGCAGTCTGGAGCCCCCTGCTCCGGCGGTGGCGGCAAAGCAGGCGGAGGGTCTAATCCCGATGACGGCGGAGAAGCGGACGGCTTGAAGAGACGCTCCTCGAAGACGCCGGCCGGTTGCGCCAGGCGGTGAGAGGCGCGCTTGGCGATCTCGTCGGCTTCCAAATTTTCTCCTCTCGGGACGTGCCTCAGCTCCAAGCCTTGGAAACGCTTCTCCATCTTTCGATGCTCCTCGAGATAGGCCGCCATGTGCTCGTCCTTTGGAGTGTAGCTCTTGTTCGAGAAGTTCACAACTAGCTGTGAATCTCCCTTGACGATGAGGCGCTTGATGCCCAACGCGTTTGCCGCCCTTAAGCCGGCGAGCAGTCCTTCGTATTCCGCGATGTTGTTGGAGACCTTGCTCTCAGGCTTGAAGCAGAGCTGCACAACATAGAAGAGCTTGTCTCCAGAGGGAGAGGTTAGGACAGCACCAGCTCCCGCTCCGGGGAGGTTGAAGGCGCCGTCGAAGTGCATGACCCAGAGGCCTGAGGCCTCCTCTCCTGGGAGAGTTGACTCCACCTCCGAAGGCTCGTCGGCGAATGGATCGGTCCACTCCGCAGTGAACTCGGCCAAAGCCTTGCTCTTGATTACCTTTGTAGTTTCGAAGGAGATCTCGAAGGGTTGAAGCTCTACGGCCCATTCTGCCACCCGCCCGGTAACGTTGGGATTGCGTAGGATGGTCTCCAGAGGACGATCGGTTACCACCTTGATCGGGTGAACCTGGAAGTAGTGACGCAGCTTCCGCAAAGCGACGAGCAGGGTGTAGAGCAGCTTTTGCTGCATGGTGTAGCGCTCTCGCGCGTTACGCAGTATCGTGCTGACGAAGTACACAGGCTTTTGCACCTTGACGACACCCCCGAAAGGCTCCTCCTCGGGAGGCTTTTGAGCGTTGCTCTGAGAGAGCGGCTCGGTCCACGAAGATGCCGCGGGCGGTTCCTCTCGAGGGTCGGGAGATGGAGTGGCCTCTTCCTCGTGAGGAGCCCCCAAGCTTGGAGAGTTGACCTCCTCTTTGGCGATCACTTTGGTGTCTCGCTCCGGGACGAGGATGGCACTTGCCGTCCTTGGAGTTGCCGCGATGTAGAGTAGCAAGGGCTCACGGGTGGTTGGGGCAACCATGATCGGTGGGCTCGTGAGGTACCTTTTCAATTCAGCGAAGGCCTTGTCGGCCTCCGGAGTCCACTCGAACTTCCCAGCGCACTTCATGAGCTTGAAGAAGGGCAAGGCTTTTTCCCCACTCCTTGCGATGAAGCGCCCCAGGGCCGCCATGCACCCCGCGAGGCATTGCATCTCCTTGAGATTGTGCGGTGGACGCATTTCTTTGATGGCCTTGACCTTGTCAGGGTTCGCCTCTATCCCACGATGGGACACAAGGAATCCCAATAGTTTTCCCGATGGTATGCCAAAGGCGCACTTGGCGGGGTTGAGCTTGATGTTTACCTTTCTCAGGTTGACGAATGTTTCCTCCAGATCCTCAATGAAGGTGTGACCCTCGCGAGTTTTGATGACGATGTCGTCGACGTAGGCCTCCGCGTTCCTTCCCATCTGAGCCCCCAAGGCCTTGCGCATGAGCCTTTGGAAGGTGGCTCCTGCGTTCTTCAGACCGAAGGGCATGCAGACATAGCAGTACACACCACAAGGCGTGATGAAGGCGGTCTTCTCCTCGTCCTTCTTTGCCATCTTGATCTGATGATAGCCGGAGAAAGCATCCAAGAAGCAAAGGAGGTCACAGCCGGCGGTGGAGTCGATGATTTGATCTATCCTTGGGAGCGGATAAGGATCCTTGGGGCAGGCCTTGTTGAGGTTTGTGAAGTCCACGCAGAGGCGCCCACTGCCATTTGCTTTTGGGACGACCACCGGATTCGCGATCCAGGTGGGGTGGGCTACCTCGCGTATCAGCTTGGCCTTCTTCAGCTTCTCTATCTCCTTGACAATGAAATCCTGCTTCTCTTGCGCTTGCTTCCTAGTCTTCTGCTTCACGGGGTGTGCCTGAGGGCACACGGCTAGGTGGTGCTCAATCACCTCCCTGGGAACGCCGGACATATCTAATGGGGTCCAAGCGAACATGTCAGAGTTTGCCCGCAGGAAGGTGATGAGCGCGCTTTCCTATTTAGGGGAAAGCCCTGCCCCGATGGTGATGATGTTTTCGCAGCCCCTAGCCTGAAGAGGGACCTTCTTGGTTGCCGAGCGCTCTTGGGTAAACTGGGGCCTCCTTCCTGAGGGTACTGCAGCTTCCCCAATGCTCATGTCCAGCATTGGATGGACCAGGTCCTCGCTCGGAGTAGGCGATGCAGAAGCGGTGAACTTCTTCCCTGTCGAACCCAGAGGGTGGGGCTCGAGAGTGGCCTTCTTCGCAGCAGCCCACCCTTGGGTTACGAGCTGCTTCTTCCTTGCGAGGTCGCCGGAGTGTTCCAGCAGATCTTCATCGGCGGGGAACATGGTGGCGGCCTCACGGTAGACATGCTCCACTGACCGGAGAGCATCCTTCTAGTTGCAGTGCACGGTGATCGTGCCGTTGGCGCCCAGAATCTTAAGGACGTTGAAGCCATGGTGCATCGCTGCCATAAACCTTGCCAGGGCTGGGTAGCCTAGGATGGCATTATACTGCAGGGCGATGTAGGAGACGTCGAAGTCAAGGCTTTCTGTCCTGTAGTTGTCCCGGGTGCCGAAGGTGACGGGTAGGCTTACCTGCCCAATTGGCGTTGTAGACCCCTCGGTTACCCCGAAGAATGGTCGAGTTGGCATGAGCCGGTGGTACGGCACCTGCATCTTTTCAAAGATCTCGACCGAGATGATGTTGAGGCCCGCCCCTCCGTCGATGAGAGTGTGATTGATGGGGACGTTGTTGATGGTTGGCGTGCACAAGAGGGGAATTGTGCCCACGCCCCTTGTGGAAGCCGGATGATCCTCCTCATCGAAGCCAATCTTGCACGTCGACTACTTCATTAGGCGATTACCGACGTTGGGCTGCGCCGCTGCAATTTCTCACGACAGCTACTTGAAGTGTCGATTTGATAGAGGAGCCTGAGCTCCACCCAGGAGGCAAGCGGAAAAGTCTCGTGGCTCTTGATAGCCCCCCTGGTCCTCCTCCCGATGATCGTTTGCTGGTGGGGGCAGCGGCAGCGGCTCGGGATTGGCTCAAGACAGCCCCCCGCAGCGGCGAGCTTCCTCGCGGTCGTCGTCGCGGCGATTGCCCCGGGATCCACTCTTGTCGTGGCTGCGGCTGCCCCCGCGACGCTTGGCGACGCCATTTTCCTCATGAAACTTCCGGACAATCCAACAATCTTCGGTATTGTGGGTGTCCTTCTTGTGGATAATGCAGTAGCGGCGACGTCGACCTTTATCGCGATCGGAGCGGTCCCCGCGGTGTTGCTTATGATCTGGCTCCGCCGCGAGGACAGCAGCCTTCTTTCGCTTGGGGTCCTTGGACTTCGGCTTTGGGGGAGGCGCTTCCGGCAGATTGTGCACGAAGAGCCTCCCCTCCTCAGCCTTGGCGCAGCGGTCGGCGATCTCGAAGAGCCTGACGATGAAAGTCAGCTCATCATTCACGGACAGCTTCTCCTGCATCTTGACATCGGAGACGCCCGTGGAGAACGCGGAGATGACCTCCTCGTTGGAGATCCTGGGGATCTTGTTCCTCATCTGACTGAAGTGCTGAATGTACTGACGAAGCGTCTCACCCTTGTACTGACGCACCGCCTTAAGATCGTTCTTGGTAGCGGGGCGCTCGTACGTGGGCATGAAGTTGGCAACGAACTGACGACATAAATCCTTCCACAAAGTCACAGATTCGTGAGGAAGATTCATGAGCCAAGTTCGCGGAGCGTCCTTGAGGGCCATGGGGAACCAATTGGCCATGGCGCGCTGATCTCCACGCGCAGCCTGGACGGCAACAACGTAGAGTTGGAGGAATTCGACAGGGTTTGTGGTCTCGTCATAGCGCGTGGCGATGTCCAGCTTGAACTTGTCAGGCCAGACCACGTAGCGCTGCTGGCGAGTGAGGGCGAGACACCCGGGGTTGTAGATTGGGTCACCGGGGGTCCTGACGTTCTTGCCAGCTTCGCCGATGTCATCGATGGCGCGGTCATGATTTTCGCGGCGGCGCTCAAGGGAGACGCGTGCGTCTTCCGGAGCGCGTTGGACGATTTGACAGCTGGGCTCCCCGTGCGGCGAAGATGCGGCGCGGGAAACCACCTTCTTGGCCTTGTTGGCCTTCCCATCTTCGGCGCGACGCCCCACCACCGGATCTGGATCTCCCGCGCCCTGGGCTCCTCCCTGGGCCGGGTCTTCGTTGGCGATGGCGACGAGCTCAGCGATTCGAGCGCGCCACCCCTCACGCCCGTCATCGGTGGGTTGATAGCGCAGCAGCTCTTGTGCCATGGCGAGAGCCTGCGCGGGAGGCAGCTGACTCCCAGACCGAGCACGAGAAGTGGGGTGGCGGTGAAGGAGAGCGAAAGCTCTGTATGCCCAGACGGGAGGTAGGAGGACTCCAGATCTTCCTCCTCTTCCTCCTCGGCCGAAGCTTCACGACGACGGAAGATGGGCTCGGTTTGCCCCCGAGCAGCATTGCGACGGCGAAGACGCTCGAGCCTTGTGTTGGCGTCGGCCATGTCGAAGCAGATCTAGGAGGAAACACACCACAGCCCCCTACCTGGCGCGCCAAATGTCGATGGATTTCGTGTCGCAAGAACACGGGGTACCACGCAACGGACCCAAAGATTCGAACGCAGGGGGCTGAAGGTGTGAGATCTAGGATCGCAACGAAGCACGGCGACGGAAGTCTCGAGCTGTCGATCGCGCTACGCACTGCAGAGAGGGACGCCGAGCCTTACCTAGGTTCAGGGCCCTCGTGGTGAGGTAAAACCCCTACTTCCTGCCTTCTTGTATTGCAACACGACACCTCGCAAGGAGTACAAGGTCTTGGTTACAAAGCTCTAGCTGGCCAGAGGTTGAAGAACCTGCGTGCCCAGCTAGCAACTTGGAGAAGATCAGATCCGATCCCCTCTAAGGGGTGGCCTCCCCCTCCTTTTATAGCGCCAAGGTCCTCCTTCCCCTTATCTTCTTGGAGAAGGGGTTGCCACACACGGCCAAGGAGGGAGGATAGCTGTAGATTCTCTTCTTCCGTGGACGTAGTCTTCGTAGAGTAGTGGCACCGGTCCACAGGAGTGGGTGGAGGAGGCTGACGTCCTCCTCTGGCGCCCTGCACCATCCACGCTATTTTTAGGGGGGTGGCCAACAACCACTGTGCCGCTTTGGGCAGGCACGGTGAAAGTTGGTCTCCTCCCTGTCGGGGGTAGCGTGGGCGGTACGTGGTCTTCTACCCGTTATCTTCTCGCTCTGCACGTAAACGTGCCGAGCTGACGTGGGCATTTTTCCTCTCCTCACCAGCAGGGGCTCGTGAGGAGGTCTTCTGGTCCTTAGCAGTTTTGGTCATCGTTCTCCTCATGAGGGGTCTCCTCGTGAGGGTCTTCTCCGCAGCTTGGGTCGTTGATTCTGAAGATGGGCCGATGACGTGGCCCAGGAGCAGGTGGACTAGGATACCCTGGTATCTAGAACACCGACAGGGCCAAGTTGATGGTGTATGAAATTAAATGATCGGCCAGTTAGAAAACCCCAAGAGAAGGTTTTGATGAATATAGCAGCAAGTTTTCCCTCAGTTAAGAAACCAAGGTTTATCGTCCAGGAGAAAAATAGACAATGATGACTGAAGGTGATGCTTGCTAGTTTGCGACAGCTTCGGACAATTTATATATGGTGCCTCGTCCAAGCTTTGCTTGCTAGCTGCAACGCAGAACCTGCACACACACAACCAAGTACTTTGCTCCCAACTTGTGATGAGGTTGTCAATCTCACCGGTTTGCTTGAAACAAAGGTTATGAGCATATCGAGTGGAAAACAGTAGAGTATGCGAGCAAAGTAAACAGTGCGAGTAAAGTAAATAGTGTGAGTAAAGTAAACAGGTGATAGCAATATGATAGAAATAGGACCGGGATCCACAGTTCACTAGTGGTGTCTCTCCATAAGATAAATAACACATGCTGGGTAAACAAATTATAGTTGGGCAATTGATAGAATAAAGATAAACGTGATATGTCAAGAAGATCACTATGAGATTTACTCTGGGCATTACAAAAAAATACATAGACCGCCATCCAACTGCATCTATGACTAATAAGCCACTTGTGGCGAATCAATCCGAGAACTCCAGAAGTATTAAGTTGCGAACAACAGATAATTGCATTAAGCAAAGTGTGTAATGTAAACAAAGCATATGCGCTTGAGCATATGAATGTTGTTTTCTCCCTAGTAGCAACAGCACATCTACAACCTTAGAGGTTTCTGTCACTCCCCTAGGTTAAATAGAGGCATGAACCCACTATCGAGCATAAATACCCCCTCTTGGAGTCACTAGCAACTACTCGGCCAAGATAGCTACTAACAACGGAGAGCATGCAAGATCATAAACAACATAGAGATAACAAAAGATATATTTCAGTACGAGAACTCAATCATAACACCAATATTCATCGGATCCCAACAAACCAAACATGTAGAATTACATAACAGTGATCTCAATCATGTAGGGCAGCTCATAAGATCTAAACATGAAGCACATGGTGGAGAAGACAACCATCTAGCTACTGCTATGGACTCATAGTCCAAGGTAGACTACTCACTCATCACTCTGGAGGCAAGCATGGCGATGAAGAAGACCTCCGGTGGCAATTCCCCTCTCCGGCAGGGTGCCAGGAAGAGCTTTTGGACCCTCTTGATCTTCGGGTTGATGGCGGCGGCAGATCGCAATGTGTTCTGGAAAAGTGATCGGGTACTTAGGTTTTCCCGTTGGGGGGACTTTATAGGCGAAGGGGCGATGTCAGAGGTGGGGCTAGGTGGCCTCACGCCAGGGTGGCGTGGCCCAGGCCCTGGCCGCACCAGCCCTATGTGTGGGGCCCCTGTGGCCCCCCCTCCTACTCCTCTTTGGATGACTGGAAGCTCCCGGGCAAAATAAGACTTCAGGAACTTGTTTCGTCCAATTCCGAGAATATTTCCTGTGTATCACTTCTGAAACACAAAAACTGCAGAAAACAGGGAACTGGCACTGTGGCAACTTGTTAATAGGTTAGTTTTGGAAAATGCATAAAAGTGCCACAAAGTGTAACGAAACATTGGGCAAATGGTGTTAAAAAAGCATGGAGCATCAAAAATTATGGATACGTTGGAGACGTATCAAACATCCCCAAGCTTAACTCCTGCTCGTCCTCGAGTAGGTAAGTGATAACAAAAGAATAATTTTTTAGGTGACATGCACCTACACAATCTTGATCATGTATGTAAGCATTTGTGAGCTGGGATCATAAGAACTTAGAACATGGGCGTGAAGATATAATCTTGACAATAAGAACTTAGCAACCATGTTGTAAACATGCAAATGAACACAAACAAAAGATCATGAAAATGAAACAATAAAAGTCAAACATGTGTTCAAATCATAAGGAAAACATACAAATGGTTTTCAGCTTGTCCTTCAAAGAGAGCAAAACATAAATGCATAGGACTCCTTCAAGTTTAAGAGGGCGACTAGATACAAATAATTTGAGAACAAGTGAAACCAAAAATATGAATCAATCAATGAAAACTTTGGGACAATGCACATTATACTAAGAATGACAACTA
The DNA here is from genome assembly GCA_007115705.1 of Dactylis glomerata. Lineage (NCBI taxonomy): Eukaryota > Viridiplantae > Streptophyta > Magnoliopsida > Poales > Poaceae > Dactylis > Dactylis glomerata. Next base: position 563,508 of record QXEO01000334.1, on the reverse strand, counting down.
TGCTCTCTTAATGGTGCATAAAGATAGAAGGTGGTGACTCAACATAAAAGTAGAAGAAAGGCCCTTCGCAGAGGGAAGAAGTGATTGCAAGTTTTATAACCTTCAAAAATTATGGTACTTACCGGCTTTGAGCTCTCATTGCCCCCAACATAAGCATCTTGAATGGTTAAAGTTAATGCGAGAACAATTATGATGCATATGCTTGACAAATCATATGTTGAAAACCTCGTGCCCCATTAATACGAGTACCCAAACCTCATGCTACTTTACTTAGAGTCCCAAGCAAGGCTCTTGTCATTGTAAGTATATGCATATCATTTAGAACCGCCAATGGGGTACCTCCGTGCCCGATGACATGGAACAAGCCCACACCAAAATGACAGGACAAGCAGACAATGAACACCTTGACATCTCTTTTATTAGCCATTTGTTTAGCTTTTTATTGTGAGATGCGTCGTCGAATGTTCACCATGGGTATGCTGCAAATTTCCACCATGAATTATGCATAGCTTAGATTGGCGGCCTAGCATTTCCCTAACACATATACAAACTCCATGATCCCCACAAGATTCCCAATTCATTTCACACCGCGGGCAACCATAAACAAAAGATCACGATATCAACTCAAATAAGAAGTGCAATGTTGAAAGCTTGCCCATGACTGTATGGCTGGGCTAGTCTCCAACTTACAACTTGCAAGCATAACAACTCAACATAAGAGACCACAATGTCAAATTTTTAAGAACAGGAAAAAGTAAAGTGTGCCTTCTGGTTCGTGAGAGCTTTACGGACCGAATTTCGCATAACACTGGTAAGAGTTTAATTTGAAGAGAAAATAAAAGCAAGTCAAATTTACATGGAATGGCAAATTGCTAGTAGGTATGTATGGTGGACACTTTGGAAAACTTTGGCTTTTAGGAGTTGGATGCATGAGTAGAGCTCATACTCAGTACAAGGCGAGGGCTAGCAAAAGACTGGGAGCGACCAACTAAGAGAGGAATAATGGCCATAATCATGCAAAGCGACATAGCAACATTAAAAGAAGAATAAGATGGCATCAAAAGTCAAAAATTAAATGATCATAGAGGCTATTGGCGACTTTGTAAGAGTCTAACATGTGTGAGCATGCGCCAAGTCAACCCAAATAAAGCATCAAGGAGAAAACCAAAATAATGCTTCCATACAATAAAAATAACGCATGATTTTTTCAAAGGCTCATTAAGCAATCTCAGTTATTTGAGACAAGTCATGCTACAGCAAAATCACTAAGCATACTATCAAAAAGACATCAAGCATGACATAAAAAAGCCTAAGCCACAGTCTAAACAAAGCTCCTTCTTGTACCACTATTTTGCACAAAGCTTTTTCTCTTTTCCAACACCATTTGAAATTTTTAAAGACACCTCTTTTGATGAAAACCAATAAAGATCAGAGGAAAAAATACACCTTGATGAAAAGATATGACAAGGTCTGAATGCAAATCAAGGCAAAAACGAAAACCAAAAGTAGTAGCGGAAAAAGAAGACACTCGGTTTTTAATAAGAGTGAAAACTAGAGCGTGCTTGGCAAATGAAAACGAGTACATCTCCTCTAAAAGAAATTTGTTGGGGTCCAACCATTTATTGGAGCAAACAAACTAAACCAACTAAGAAAACTAAAACAACTGACGCTCCAAGAAAAACACATAGTGCATGAAGCAATAAAAATATAGTGTCTTGAAAGGTGACCTGATTTTTGCCGATGAAGAAGGGGTGCCTCGGAGGCATCCCCAAGCTTTGATGCTCGTACTTCTTGGATATTTCTTGGGGTGATGCATGGGAATCCCCAAGCTTGAGCTTTTGTCCATTCTTCAACTCATCTCATCATTCTCCAATCCCTACACTTGAAAACTTCCTTCATACAAAATTAAACACAATTCTATTAGCAACATTAGTGTAAGCATAACATATAATCAACCTCTTTTTTGCTTCAGGTTTCAACCCAAAACCACCACATATATAGCAAATACTACTGTAGCAACTCCCCAAAAAGTTTCATGATCAAAAGAACTAAAAAAAAGCGATAAAGTGGCAAACACAAATATTGGCAGAAATCTGTCAAAATAGAACAGCTGACAAAGGCCGAATTTTTGAGGGGTTTTTTGTTGCTCAAATCAAAAAGTGATCAACTAACGAAAGTTTGGATATAACCTGGGGCATATGCACAAGAAATCGCAGGTCCAAAGGATATAGAGAGAATTCATACGAATTTTTACGGTGCAACACCGAAAGCAGTTTCAGGACAGCAACATCCCCAAATCTTTACCTCACTCGAATTAGAGGCTTCTCTTGGCACAAAAAAAATAAACAAGATAAGGAGCGGTCATTACAGTAGTAATGACTTCCAAGACTCAAATAAAATAAAAGGTACTGAAAATAAAACATTGGGTTATCTCCCAAGAGTGCTTTTCTTTAACGCCTTTGAGCTAGGCGCAGAAAATTGCGAATCAAGTATTTTCAGAATAAGCATTAAGATCAACTGCAGATGTCTTGTCAATAAGGCATTGTATTTCATCCACATAAGGTTTAGAAGACCCTTTGTGATCATGCTTTGGTTCACTATTTTCATCAAAAAGATTTTCAGGACAAATCCATTCAAAATTATTTTCGAAAGCTTCACACAATCCCAAGAGCTTGCAAGGTATAGGTATTTTGGCCCCTTTATCATTTGTACTAATAACCTTTATAGGTGAACCGAGTTTATTAAAATGTTTAAGAACTTTTCTAGCTTCAATAATGACATCTTTAAATTCTAAGCGCAAAGCTTCCAAAATAAAAGCTTTCTTTTCAGGATCTTCAATTTCATGAAGCTTAAGGAACATGTATTGCATGAAAGGATTAAGACTAGCAAATCTAGTTTCCAACATGTGAATCAAATAAGCAGAAGCAACTTCAATACTAGGAGCTAGCTCAACCAAAGACTTTTCCTCAACTTCCTTATGCATACTAATGTGAACCACTACCTACTGTGAGGTCCTCCAGAACGTACTTAGGGATCAACATGATAAACTAAAAGTAAAGAAATAACAACTACCAAGGATTCTCATTTTTTTGGGTTTTTGATATAAAACAATGCAGGTAAAATAAATAAAGTAAATCAAAACAATAACAAAGTAAAGGATGTGCGTGCGAAAACTCCCCTTGCAGAAGTCTTCCACTCTTCCCAGCAACGGTGCCAGAAAACTTGATGGGGCCAAGTCGATGGTGTATGAAATTAAATGACCGGCCAGTTGGAAAACCCCAAGAGAAGGTTTTGATGAATATAACAGCAAGTTTTCCCTCAGTTAAGAAACCAAGGTTTATCATCCAGGAGAAAAGCAGACAATGACGACTGAAGGTGATGCTTGCTAGTTTGCGACAGCTTTAGACAATTTATATATGGCGCCTCGTCCAAGCTTTGCTTGCTAGCTGCAACGCAGAACCTGCACACACACAACCAAGTACTTTGCTCCCAACTTGCAATGAGGTTGTCAATCTCACCGGTTTGCTTGAAACAAAGGTTATGAGCGTATCGAGTGGAAAATAGTAGAGTATGTGAGCAAAGTAAATAGTGTGAGTAAAGTAAACAGTGCGAGTAAAGTAAACAGGTGATAGCAATATGATGGAAATAGGACTGGGATCCACAGTTCACTAGTGGTGTCTCTCCATAAGATAAATAACACATGCTGGGTAAACAAATTACACTTGAGCAATTGATAGAATAAAGATAAACGTGATATGTCAAGAAGATCACTATGAGATTTACTCTGGGCATTACAACAAAATACATAGACCGCCATCCAACTGCATCTATGACTAATAATTCACTTGTGGTGAATCAATCTGAGAACTCCACAAGTATTAAGTTGCGAACAACAGATAATTGCATTAAGCAAAGTGTGTAATGTAAACAAAGCATATGCCCGTGAGCATATGAATGTTGGTTTCTCCCTAGTAGCGACAGCACATCTACAACCTTAGAGGTTTCTATCACTCCCCCAGGTTAAATAGAGGCATGAACCCACTATCGAGCATAAATACCCCCTCTCGGAGTCACTAGCAACTACTCGGCCAAGATAGCTACTAACAACGGAGAGCATGCAAGATCATAAACAACATAGAGATAACAAAAGATTTATTTCAGTATAGCAACTCAATCATAACACCAATATTCATCGGATCCCAACAAACCAAACATGTAGAATTACATAACGGTGATCTCAATCATGTAGGGCAGCTCATGAGATCTAAACATGAAGCACATGGTGGAGAAGACAACCATCTAGCTACTGCTATGGACCCATAGTCCAAGGTAGACTACTCACTCATCGCTCTGGAGGCAAGCATAGCGATGAAGAAGACCTCCGGTGGCGATTCCCCTCTCCGGCAGGGTGCCAGGAAGAGCTTCTGGACCCTCCCGATCTTCGGGTTGATGGCGGCAGCGGATCATGATGTGTTCTAGAAAAGTGATTGGGTACTTAGGTTTTTCCTGTCGGGGGGTCTTTATAGGCAAAGGGGCGATGTCAGAGGTGCGGCCAGGTGGCCTCACGCCAGGGTGGCGCGGTCCAGGGCCTGTCCATGCCAACCCTGTATGTGGGGCCCCTGTGGCCCCCCTCCTACTCCTCTTTGGATGACTGGAAGCTCCCAGGCAAAATAAGACTTCAGGAACTTGTTTTGTCCAATTCTGAGAATATTTCCTGTGTATCACTTCTGAAACACAAAAATAGCAGAAAACAGGGAACTGGCACTGTGGCAACTTGTTAATAGGTTAGTTTTAGAAAATGCATAAAAGTGCCACGAAGTGTAACGAAACATTGGGAAAATGGTGTAAAAACAAGCATGGAGCATCAAAAATTATAGATACGTTGGAGACGTATCAATCAGCAATAGGAACATCATAATAACACTTTTCAAGTGGTGGAAAATCAAGCATGTCATAAATTTTTCTAGGTATGATAGAAATACTAGCACCTAGATCACATAAAGCATGGCAATCAAAACCATTAACATGCATATCAATGATGGGTTTCCAACCATCTTCTAACTTCTTGGGAATAGAAGCTTTTTGCTTCAACTTTTCATCCCTAATTTTCATGAGAGCATTGGTAATATGCTTAGTAAAAGCAACATTTAAAGAACTAGCATTGGGAGTCAAAGCAAGCTTTTGCAAGAACAAAATAACTTTAGATATATTGCAGTCATCAACATCAAAATTATTAAAGGAAATAGAGCTATCATCTCCTACACTCCAAAAAATTTAGCACTCTTTTGAGAAAAAGTTTTTGCTGTTTTGGGCTTTTTAACACTAGGAGTAGGAGTTTTCTCTACACCAATCAAAGTAAGAGGATTGCTAGCATTTGGAATAACATCATTAGAGGTAGTAATGGTACATACCTTCATCTTTCTAGCTATCTCATCTTCTCTTTCCCACCTACCATGCAATTTTGCTAGCATCCTAACATTTTTATCAATTCTAACTTGGATAGCATTAGCAGTGGCAAAAGGATTATTCTCTTTCACATCATTAGGCAACACTTTTAATTTCATAAGTTCAACATCATGAGCAAGGCTATCAACTTTAGAAGCAAGAATATCAATTTTGCCTAACTTTTCCTCAACAGACTTGTTACAAGCATTTTGCTTACCGATGAAGTCCTTGAGCATTACCTCAAGCTTGGAGGGCGCAGCCCTAGTGTTGTTAGAAGAATTACCATAAGAGTTACCATAACCATTACCATTGGTACAAGGATATGGCCTATAATTGTTACTAGCAAAATTGTTCCTATAAGCATTGTTGTTGAAATTATTATTTCTAATGAAGTTTACATCAACATGCTCTTCTTGAGCAACCAAAGAGGCTAAAGGAACATTATTAGGATCTACATGAGTCCTATCATTAGAAAGCATAAGCATAATAGCATCAATCTTATCACTCAAGGAAGAGGTTTCCTTAATAGAATTTACCTTCTTACCTTGTGGAGCTCTCTCGGTGTGCCATTCAGAGTAATTTACTATCATATTATCGAGAAGCTTGGTTGCGGCGCCCAAGGTAAGGGACATAAAAGTGCCTCCAGTAGCTGAATCCAATATGTTCCTTGAAGAAAAATTCAGTCCTGCATAAAAAGTTTGGAAAATCATCCAAGTAGTCAGTCCATGCGTGGGGCAATTCTTTATCATAGATTTCATTCTTTCCCAAGCTTGAGCAACATGTTCATTATCAAACTGACTAAACTTCATAATATTGCTATGCAAAGCTATAATCTTAGCAGGAGGATAGTATCTACAAATAAAAGCATCCTTACACTTAGCCCATGAATCAATACTATTTTTAGGCAAAGATAGTAACCAATGCTTAGCTTTTCCTCTCAAAGAAAAAGGAAACAACTTAAGCTTAATAATATCACTTTCTACATCCTTATATTTCTGCATCTCAGATAGCTCAACAAAATTATTGAGATGAGTTGCAGCATCATCAGTACTAGCACCAAAAAATTGCTCTTTTATAACAAGGTTCAACACAGCAGGCTTAATCTCATAAAAATTTATAGCAAGAGCAGGTGGCACAATAGGAGTGTAGATAAAATCACGATTATTAGTGCTAGTAAAATCACACAACTTGGTGTTCTCAGGAGTAGACATTCTAGCAAAACTAAAAGCAGACAAGTAAAAACAACTATAAATAAACTAATTTTTTTGGGTTTTTGATAAACGATGCAAGTAAAAATAAAGTAAAGCAAAACTTAAAATAAAATAAAGGATGTGCGTGTGAAACTCCCCTTGCAGAAGTCTTCTTTTTCCCCAGCAATGGCGCTAGAAAACTTGTTGATGGCGCGATGATGAACGGTGCTAGAAAATGTCTTGTTTGCGTTTGATGGTGTGTAGTTGATGAAGTTAGTGACCGGCCAGTTGGAAACCCCAAGAGAAGGTTTGATGAATATAGCAGCAAGTTTTCCCTCAGTTACGAAACCACGGTAGTCAATCCAGTAGGAAAAAGCCAAACTCAAGAAGGTGATGCTTGCTAGCCTAGTGACACTCGGATACGTCCATTTTGTATCACTATTTTGTATCATAATTTACTATTATTCATTGATATATTTCACATTTGGAGATGATACTTATGTTGTTTCCTCTGTTTTTACATGTTTGATGATCATTAGAGGATTTGCTGCCGGAGTCAGGATTCTGCTAGAAAAAGGACCGTCAAGACACCACATTTTGGAAGATCAGGAAATTCCAGAAAAATACCAGGAAATTATATTTTACCAGAAGACTGAAGTAGCCAGAAGGAGGAGGCAAGAGGGGCCACGGGGCAGCCTCACCTCTAGGGGGTGTGGCCCAGCCCCTGGCCGCACCGCCCTATGGTGAGGGCACCCTGGCCCACTTCTGCCATCGCCCCTTTGTGTATTTCATCATCCCCAAAAACCTAAGTCAAAGGGGGGCTCAAAGATAGACACCGCCGCCTCTGCAGGGCGGAAAACACCAGAGAGAGAAAAGCTCTCCGACAGGCAGAAATCTATCAGGGAAATTCCTTCCCTGAGAGGGGAGATCGTCGCCATTGTCATCACAATCGCGCCGGACTTCATCGGGATCATCATCACCATCATCCCCATCACCAGCACCTTCATCTCCACCATCATCATGCCATCCCGCTGTAACATCTTGAGTTGAAACTTGTTAAATTCTTAGGGGAAACTTTCCCGGTGTTGATTACTCTTGTGGTTGATGCTATTGAGTGGAACCGTTGAATTAAGGTTTATGTTCAGATTGTTATTTATCATTATTTCACCTCTAATCATGATCCATATGATGTCTTGTGTGTACTTCATTTAGTTCTTGAGGACATAGGAGAAGTCAAGTCGTTAGTAGTGGAATTATGTTGAGTAATATTTAATGGTTTGATATTTATTTATTGTGGTGTTATTTCACTAGTGGTGTCATGTGAATGTCAACTATATGATACTTCACTATTTATGGGCCTAGTGAGATGCATTGTGTATTTGGCTGCCAATTGTGGGGTTGCTGGAGTGACAGAAACCTAAACCTCCGTTGGGAAACCATTACACTAGGGAGTGTAGGATCTTAGAGTTTAAGGTTGTGGTTAGATTTATCTTAATTACTTTCTTATAGTTGCGGATGCTTGCAAGGGGTATAATCACAAGTGTGTAGTTATCCTAGTTAGGGTAGTACGCTAGCATAGGTTCACCCCCATAACACTTATCAAACCAATAAAGATTATTTAGCGGTATGAAGTGAAAGCACTTGATAGAAACTCCCGTGTATCCTTGAAAACGTTTGGTCTTCATAAGTTACACAACTGGCTTGTCCTTTGCTCTAGAAAGGATTAGGCCACTTGCTGCAATTATTATTACTGTCTTTTATTTACTCGCACTTTATTTACTTGCATTACCAAATACCCCTGAAAACCCGTTTGCTAGTATTTATAGTGAATCCTTCATCAAAACCACTTGTCAACACCTTCTGCTCCTCGTTGGGTTTGACACTCTTATTTATCAAAAGTACTACGATACACCCCCTATACTTGTGGGTCATCAAGACTATTTTCTGATGCCGTTGCCGGGGAGTGAAGCGCTATTGAAGAGTGGAATTGGTAAAGGTAACCGTTGCTGTGAGTATTGTTTTTATTTTTATTTTATTTTTCTATGGAGAGTTATCCATTTGGGTTCCTATTTGGGAACACTAATACCACTGCTGCACGTGTGGATGAACCACCAACACCACCACCTGCTCAATTAGATCCTTTTAAAATACCTATGAAAATTGTTGAACGTGTTATGGATAACTGCTATTCAGGAGATGGAACTGTCCATCCGGGTGATCACTTACTTTTTATACATGAATTAGGCGAGTTGTTCAAGTGTGCAGGTATTTCTCCTTGCCAGGTCAAGAGGAAGCTATTCTCTTTATCACTGAAAGGCAGAGCTGAGGAGTGGTATTGGCTGCTTAAAGATGGCCCATCTATTGCTTGGGAGGAAATTGTGCCTCTCTTTTATTACAAGTTTTATCCTCCAAGTGAAATTCATAAAGATCGTAATCACATATATAACTTTTGGTCCCATGATGAAGAGAGTATTTCCCAAGCATGGGGGAGATCGAAGTTACTAATGCTCAAATGTCCCATTCATGAGCTCCCCAGTAATATTGTTATTGATAACTTTTATGCGAGGCTTACTCTTCATGATAAGGATTATTTGGATGCCTCCTATTTTGGATCATTTACTCATATGAAAGAAGATGCTAAGTGGAATCTCCTTGACCGTATTCAAGAAAATGCTGAAGGATGGGAAAATGACAAAGGTAGGATGTCAGGTATAAATTATGATTATGAATGCATTAAAACTTTTATGGGAACCGATGACTTTCATAATGTTAGCACTGCTTATGGTCTTGATTCTCAAATACTTGCTAACTGTTTTAAGGCCTTTGCCTCTTATCTTGATGTTCCAAAGAAAGATTGGAACAAATATCATGCGCTTTATAAAGATTCCATTAGTCATATTCCTGCTGCAGCTACTGAAGTTTGTACTATTGATAGCATTTTGCCTAAACCTTATTTTGAGAAGACACCTTTCCCTGCTAAGGTAAAAGAGCATTCTACTTTGGTAAGTGTGTCTAATAAAAGTACTAAGAAAGCTGTAGAACCTAATGAGCAAATTACTATTAAGTCTCCTATGGCTATATTGAATGACCTTGTTACTAAACATGTAGGGGATGAATACATTATCTTTTGTGAAGATGCTACTAACATTATTTCACATCCTAATAGGCGTAGGAAAACAAGTGTTCCTGTTATTTCTGTCAGGATTGGTGATCATTGCTATTATGGTTTATGCGACATTGGTGTTGGTTCGAGTGCCATTCCTTTAGAGCTTTACAAAGAAATCATGCATGAGATTGGCCCTTGTGAACTTGAGGATATTGATGTGGTTGTTCAGCTTGCTAATAGAGAGACTGTTTGGCCTCTGGGTATTGTTCGAGATGTGGAAGTTCTTTGCGGTAAGACCAAATATCCCACTGATTTCCTAGTACTTGGTAAGGAAGCTAGTAAATCTTGTCCTATTATTTTTGGTAGACCCTTTTTAAATACTTGTGGTGCTGTGATAGACTGTAAGAAGGAGAAAATTTTCACTAAGTTTAATGGAGAATCTTATAAGTTCAATTTTTCCAAGTTTGCTAAGACTTCTTATGAAAATGACATGCCTAATGAAAATTTTTGAGTTGAACAACTTACTTCTATTGCTCTTGCTCCTAATAATGCTTTGCAGCAATTTATGGAGGACCATGAAAGTGATGTCTATAGGAAGGAAAGAGAAGAGATTAACGATATCTTCTTTCGTCAACCACCATTGATCAAGCATAATTTACCTGTGGAGGATCTTGGTACCACTTTACCACCTAAGGAAGATCCTTTTTTTGAATTAAAACCTTTACCTAATGATCTTAAATATGCTTATATAGATGATAAGAAAATATATCCTGTTATTATCAGTTCTAAGCTTTCAGGAAAGGAAGAAGAAAGGTTATTGGAGATATTGAGGAAACATCGAGGAGCTATGGGATATACTCTTGATGATTTAAAAGGGATTTCTCCCACTTTATGTCAGCATGCTATTAATATGGAGGAAGACGCAAATCTAGTTGTTGAACATCAACGGTGCTTAATTCCCAAGATGAAGGAAGTGGTAAGAAATGAGGTATTGAAGCTCCTTGATGCTGGTATTATTTATCCTATTGCTGATAGTAGATAGGTTAGTCCTGTTCATTGTGTTCCTAAGAAAGGAGGTCTGACTGTTGTGCCTAATGAGAATAACGAGCTTATTCCTCAAAGGGTAGTAGTTGGTTATAGAATATGCATTGATTTTAGGAAGGTAAACAAAGTTACTAAGAAAGATCATTATCCTTTACCATTTATAGATCAAATGCTAGAGAGGTTATCTAAGAAGACTCATTTTTGTTTTCTTGATGGTTATTCCAGTTTCTCTCAGATTGCTGTTAAACCGGAAGATCAAAAGAAAACCACTTTTACTTGTCCTTATGGAACTTATGCTTATAGATGTATGTCATTTGGTTTATGCAATGCTCCTGCTACTTTTGAAAGATGCATGTCTACTATTTTTCATGGTTTTTGTGAAGAAATTATGGAGGTTTTCATGGATGATTTCTCTATCTATGGAACTTCTTTTGATAATTGTTTGCACAATCTTGATAAAGTTTTGCAGAGGTGTGAAGAAACTAATCTTGTTCTTAATTGGGAGAAATGCCACTTTATGGTAAATGAACGAATTGTCCTTGGACATAAAATTTCTGAAAGAGGTATTGAAGTTGACAGAGTAAAAGTTGAGGCAATTGAGAAAATGCCCTATCCCGGAGATGTTAAAGATATTCATAGTATTCTTGGTCATGCTGGTTTCTATAGGAGGTTTATTAAGGATTTCTCTTAGATTTCAAAGCCTCTTACTAATCATCTTCAAAAAGATATACCATTTGTCTTTGATGATGATTGTAAAAGGAAGCTTTTGAAACTCTTAAGAAGGCTTTAACTACTGCTCCTATTGTTCAACCACCTGATTAGAATTTACGCTTTGAAATTATGTGTAATGCTAGTGATTTTGCTGTTGGTGCTATTCTTGGACAGCGCGTAGATAATAAGTTGAATGTTATTCATTATGCTAGTAAGACTCTTGATGCTGCTCAGAAGAATTATGCTACTACTGAGAAAGAGTTTCTTAATGTTGTTTTTGCATGTGATAAGTTTAGACCTTACATTGTTGATTCTAAAGTTACTATTCATACTGATCATGCTGCTATTAGATATCTTATGTCTAAGAAGGATGCTAAGCCTAGGCTTATTAGATGGGTGTTGCTTTTACAAGAGATTGATTTGCATATTGTAGATAGGAAAGGTGATGAAAATCCTATGTCTGACACCTTGTCTAGATTGGAAAACATTTCTTTTGATCCTATTGCTATTAATGATAGTTTTCCAAATGAACAGTTGGCTTCAATAAATGTAACTTTGCGAGACCTTCCTTGGTATGCTGATTATGCTAACTTTATTGTTTCCAAGTATTTGTCTCCAACTTTTACAGCTCAGCAAAGAAGAAAATTCTTTTATGATTTGAGGCATTACTTTTGGGATGACCCACACTTATATAAAGAAGAAGTTGATGGTATTATGAAAAGATGTGTACCAGAGTATGAGCAACAAGAAATATTGAGAAAATGCCATGGAAGCGCTTATGGAGGACATCATGCTGGAGATAGAACCGCACAAAATGTTCTACAATCAGGTTGTTATTGGCCAACCCTCTTTAAAGATGTTAGAAGGTATGTTTTATCTTGTGATGAATGTCAAAGAGTAGGTAATATTTCTAGACACAATGAAATGCCTATGAGTTACACTCTTGTTATTGAACCATTTGATTGTTGGGGATTTGACTTTATGGGTCCTTTTCCTCCTTCAAAAGGCTATACTCACATACTTGTTGTTGTTCATTATGTTACCAAGTGGGTAGAAGCCATACCTACAAAGAGTGCCGATGGTGAGACCTCGTTAAAAATGCTTAAGGATGTTATTTTTCCTAGGTTTGGTGTGTCTAGATATCTTATGACTGATGGAGGTTCTCATTTTATTCATGGCGGTTTTAGAAAAACTCTTGCTAGATATGATATTAATCATAGAATTGCTTCTGCTTATCATCCCCAAACTAGTGGATATGTAGAGCTTTCAAATAGAGAGATCAAGTCTATCTTGCAGAAGACTGTCAATAGATCTAGGGAAAATTGGGCTAGCAAGTTAAATGATGCTTTATGGGCTTATAGAAATGCTTATAAGAACCCCATGGGCATGTCTCCTCACAAAATGGTTTACGGAAAAGCATGTTACTTGCCTTTAGAATTAGAACACAAAGCTTTTTAGGTAGTGAAAGAGCTTAATAGGGATTTTAAACTTGCCGGTAAGAAAAGGTTGTTAGATTTGAGTTCTCTAGATGAGTGGAGAAACGAAGCCTATGAGAATGCCAGAATTTTCAAAGACAAAGTCAAGCAATGGCATGATAAGAGAATTCTTAAGAGAGAGTTTCATGTTTGTGAGAAAGTTCTATTGTATAGGTCTCGTCTTAGATTTTTTGCAGGAAAATTACTCTCGAAATGGGAAGGACCATATGTTATTGTGGAAGTGTATCGCTCAGGTGCGATAAAGATTGCTTCATTGAAAGATGACACTACACAAGTCATGAATGGGCAAAGACTCAAACATTAAATTGCTGGAGATTCTTATAATAAAGATGTTGATGTTATTCAAACGGTTTCTCCAGAAGAATTCATCCAGGACAATATGCGGGAACCTGTAGAGTTTATTTTTGAATAGGTAGCAGTTCTAGTCAGAAAAGGTTCATGAAAAACTTTTCTATTAATATTTTCATTGTTTTTATTAAATATGAAAAATCACGAGACAAAAATGGGAAGAAGATGGAGTCCGGTGGCTCCACACCACTAGGGGGTGCGGGCCCACCCCAGGCCGCCCCGCCCTGTGGTGAGTCCACCCCAGAGCTCATTTCCATCCTGGTTTCCTCTTGCGATTTCATCTCGATCTATAATTTTTGCCTATATAACCCCCTAGAGTACCCGAGGTTTGTATATCATTTTCTTGTTGTGTTTTCATTTTGAGCTGTTTCTGTCAGGAGATTGTTCTTAGTTTTGGGTAGATCATGGCTCCTTCAAGCGACGACAAGGGCAAAAGGCCTAGGGAAGAGGACTACTGATACGTCTCCAACATATCTATAATTTTTGATGCTCCATGCTTGTTTTTACACCATTTGCCTATTGTTTCGTTACACTTTGTGGCACTTTTATGCATTTTCCGGAAGTAACCTATTAACGAGTTGCCACAGTGTCAGTTCCCTATTTTCTGCTGTTTTTGTGTTTGAGAAGTGATACACAGGAAATATTCTCGGAATTGGACGAAACAACATCCTGAAGTCTTATTTTACTCGGAAGCTTCCAGAGATCTGAAGAGGAGTAGGAGGTGGGCCATAGGGGCCCCACACACACAGGTGGCGCGGCCAGGCCCCTGGCCACACGAGCCTGGCGTGAGGGCACCTGGTCCCCCATCTGACATTGCCCCTTCACCTATAAAGACCCCCCGACGGAAAAAACCTAAGTACCCGATGAATTTTCTAGAACACATTGCGATCCACCGCTGCCATCAACCCGAAGATCGGGAGGGTCCGGAAGCTCTTCCCGGCACCCTGCCAAAGAGGGGAATCACCACCGGAGGTCTTCTTCATCGCCATGCTTGCCTCCAGAGCGATGAGTGAGTAGTCTACCTTGGACTATGGGTCCATAGCAGTAGCTAGATGGTTGTCTCCTCCACCATGTGCTTCATGTTTAGATCTCATGAGCTGCCCTACATGATTGAGATCACCGTTATGTAATTCTACATGTTTGGTTTGTTGGGATCTGACGAATATTGGTGTTTATGATTAAGTTGCTATACTGAATATTATCTTTTGTTATCTCTATGTTGTTTATGATCTTGCATGCTCTCCGTTGTTAGTAGCTATCTTGGCCGAGTAGTTGCTAGTGACTCCAAGAGGGGGTATCTATGCTCGATAGTGGGTTCATGCCTCTATTTAACCTGGGGGAGTGACAGAAACCTCTAAGGTTGTAGATGTGCTGTTCTAGGGAGAAAACAACATTCATATGCTCAAGGGCATATGCTTTGTTTACATTACACACTTTGCTTAATGCAATTATCTATTGTTTGCAACTTAATACTTGTGGAGTTCTCAGATCGATTCACCACAAGTGGATTATTAGTCATAGATGCAGTTGGATGGCGGTCTATGTATCTTGTTGTAATGCCCAGAGTAAATCTCATATTGTTCTTCTTGACATATCACGTTATCTTTATTCTATCAATTGCCCAACTATAATTTGTTTACCCAGCATGTGTTATTTATCTTATGGAGAGACACCACTAGTGAACTGTGGACCCCGGTCCTATTTCCATCATATTGCTATCACCTGTTTACTTTACTCGCACTGTTTACTTTACTCGTATACTCCATTGTTTTCCACTCGATACGCTCATAATCTTTGTTTCAAGCAAACCGGTGAGATTGACAACCTCATCGTAAGTTGGGAACAAAGTACTTGGTTGTGTGTGTGCAGGTTCCGCATTGCAGCAAGCAAGCAAAGCTTGGACGTGGTGCCATATATAAATTGTTTGAAGCTGTCGCAAGCTAGCAAGCATCACCTTCAGTCATTTGTCTCTCCTCTCCAAGAACGATTAAACCTTGGTTTCTTAACTGAGGGAAAACTAGCTGCTATACTCATCATACCTTCCTCTTGGGGTTCCCAATGGGCTAGATATTCACCACGCACAAGGAATCAACTGGGGCCATCAAACGCATCAGCTAATTTTCTGGCGCCGTTGCCGGGGATTTAAGAAGAATAAGCTCCCACATCAACTATATATTCCCACGACAACTTGGCACCAGCAGCTAATTTTCTGGCGCCGTTGCCGGGGAGGAAGTAGAAGACTTCTGCGAGGGGAGTTTTCGCACGCACATCCTTTACTTTGTTATTGTTTTGCTTTACTTTATTTATTTTACCTGCATCGTTTTATATCAAAAACCCAAAAAAATTAGAATCCTTGGTAGTTTTTTTTTACTTGTTTACTTTCGTTTTGCTGAAATGGCCAATCCTGAAAACACAAAGTTGTGTGACATTACTAGCACAAACAATAGTGATTTTATCTGCACTCCTATTGCACCACCTGCTACTGCTGCAAACTTTTATGAGATTAAGCCTGCTTTGTTGAACCTTGTTATGAAAGAGCAATTTTCTGGTGCTAGTACTAAAGATGCTGCAGCTCATCTCAACAATTTTGTTGAGCTATGTGAGATGCAAAAGTATGAGAATGTTGATGGTGATATTATTAAGCTCAAGTTGTTTCCATTTTCTTTGAGAGGAAAAGCTAAAGATTGGTTGCTGTCTTTGACTAAGAATAGTATTGATTCATGGGCTAAGTGTAAGGATGCTTTTATTGGTAGATACTATCCTCCTGCTAAGATTATATCTCTGCGTAGCAATATTATGAAGTTTACTCAGTTTGATAATGAACATGTTGCTCAGGCTTGGGAAAGAATGAAATCTATGATAAAGAATTGCCCCACTCATGGACTGACTACTTGGATGATTATCCAAACTTTTTATGCAGGACTGAATTTTCCTTCAAGGAACCTACTTGATTCAGCTGCTGGAGGCACTTTTATGTCCCTTATCTTGGGCACCGCATCAAAGCTACTCGACAACATGATGGTAAATTATTCCGAATGGCACACCGAGAGAGCTCCACAAGGTAAGAAGGTAAATTCTGTTGAACCTCTTCCTTGAATGATAAGATTGATACCATTATGGCTATGCTTGCTAATGATAGGACTCATGTTGATCCTAATAATGTTCCTTTGGCCTCTCTAGTTGCTCAAGAAGAGCATGTTGATGTGAATTTCATTAGAAACAATAATTTTAACAACAATGCTTATAGGAACAATTTTGCTAGTAATAATTATAGGCCATATCCTTCTACCAATGGTAATGGTTATGGTAACTCTTATGGTAATTCCTACAACAACACTAGGGCCGCGCCCTCTGAGCTTGAGGTAATGCTCAAGGACTTCATCAGTAAGCAAACTGCTTTTAATAAGTCTGTTGAGGAAAAGTTAGGCAAAATTGACATTCTTTCTTCTAAAGTTGATAGCCTTGCTCATGATGTTGAGCTTCTGAAATTAAGAGTGTTGCCTAATGATGCAAAAGAGAACAATGTTTTTGCTACCGCTAATGCTATTCAAGTTAGAATTGATGAAAATATTAGATTGTTAGCGGAATTGCATGCTAGGTGGGAAAGAGAAGATGAGATGGCTAGAGATATGAAGGTATGTACAATTACTACCTCTAATGATGTTGCTCCTAATGCTAGCAATCCTCTTACTTTGATTGGTGTAGAGAAAACTCCCACTCCTTGTGTTAAAAAGCCTAAAACTACCAAAACTTTTTCTCAAAAGAGTGCTGAAATTTTTCAGGAGTGTGGGAGATGATAGCTCTACTTCTTTTAATGATTTTGATATTGATGGCTGCAATATATCTGAAGTAATTTTGTTCTTGCAAAAGCTTGCTTTGACTCCCAATGCTAGTTCTCTAAATATTGCTTTTACTAAGCATATTACCAATGCTCTTATAAAAATTAGGGATGAAAAGTTAAAGCAAAAAGCCTCTGTTCCCAAGAAGTTAGAAGATGGTTGGGAACCCATCATTGATATGCATGTTAATGGTTATGATTGCCATGCTTTATGTGATCTAGGTGCTAGTATTTCTATTATGCCTAGAAAGATTTAAGACATGCTTGATTTACCACCGCTCGAAAAATGTTATTTTGATGTTCCTGTTGCTGATATTGCTAAGAAGAAACCTTTGGGAAGAATTAATGATGTTCTTATTGTGGTTAACAATAACCTTGTTCCCGTTGATTTTCTTGTTATGGATGTTGAGTGCCATGCTTCATGTCCTATTATTTTGGGAAGACCCTTTCTTCGAACTGTAGGTGCTATCATTGATATGAGGGAAGGCACTATCAAATATCAATTCCCACTAAAGAAAGGTATGGAACACTTATCTAGGAAAAGAAAGAAATTACTTTTTGACTCTATTCTTAGAGCAAATTATGAGCTTGATGCTTGATCACTTGATATTACTTAATTCGCAATTTTCTGCGCCTAGCTCAAAGGCGTTAAAGAAAAGCACTCTTGGGAGTTACCCAATGTTTTTACTTTCAGTACTTTTTCTTTTATTTGAGTCTTGGAAGTCATTACTACTGTAATGACCGCTCCTTATCTTGTTTATTTCGTTTTTGTGCCAAGAGAAGCCTCTAATTCGAGTGAGGTAAAGATTTGGGGATGTTGCTGTCCTAAAACTGTTTTCGGTGCTGCACTGTAAAAATTCGTATATATTCTCTGTATATCTTTTGGACCTGCTATTTCTTGTGCATATGCCCCAGGTTATATCCAAACTTTTGTTAGTTGAACACTTTTTGATTTGAGCAACAGAAAACCCCTCAAAAATTCGACCTTTGTCAGCTGTTCAGTTTTGACAGATTTCTGCCAATATTTGTGTTTGCCACTTTATTGCTTTCTTTTGAGTTCTTTTGATCACAGAACTTATGGGGAGGTTGCTACAGTAGTATTTTCTATATATGTGGTGGTCTTGAGTTGAAACCTGAAGCAAAAAGAGGGTTGATTATATGTTATGCTTGCACTAATGTTGCTAATAGAATTGTATTTAGTTTTGTATGAAGAAAGTTTTCAAGTATAGGGATTGGAGAATGATGAGATGAGTTGAAGAATGGACAAAAGATCAATCTTGGGGATGCCCATGCATCACCCCAAGAAATATCCAAGAAGTACAGGCGTCAAAGCTTGGGGATGCCCCCGAGGCACCCCCTTCTTCATCAGCAAAAATCAGGTCACCTTTCAAGACGCTATATTTTTATTGCTTCATGCACTATGTGTTTTTCTTGGAGCATCAGTTGTTTTAGTTTTCTTAGTTAGTTTAGTTAGTTTGTTTGCTGCAATAAATGGTTGGACCCCAACAAATTTCTTTTGGACCCCAACAAAATAGAGTGTTCATCTTTTTCTGCTACTGCTTTTGGTTTTCGTTTTCGCCTTGATTTGCTTTCAGATCTTGTTATATCTTTTCATCAAGGTGTATTTTCGCCTCTGATCTTTATTGGTTTTCATCAAAAGAGGTGTCTTTAAAAATTTCAAATGGTGTTAGAAAAGAGAAAAAGCTTTGTGCAAAATAGTGGTACAAGAAGGAGCTTGTGTAGACTGCGGCTTAGGCTTTTTCATGTCATGCTTGATGTCTTTTTGATAGTATGCTTAGTGGTTTTGCTGTAGCATGACTTGTCTCAAATAACTGAGATTGCTTAATGAGCCTTTGAAAAAATCATGCGTTGTTTTTATTATATGGAAGCATTATTTTGGTTTTCTCCTTAATGCTTTATTTGGGTTGACTTGGCGCATGCTCACACATGTTAGACTCTCACAAAGTCACCAATAGCCTTCATGATCATTTAATTTTTGACTTTTGATGCCATCTTATGCTTCTTTTAATGTCGCTTTGTTGCTTTGCATGATTATGGCCATTATTGCTCTCTTAGTTGGTCGCTCCCAGTCTTTTGCTAGCCCTCGCCTTGTACTGAGTATGAGCTCTACTCGTGCATCCAACTCCTAAAAGCCAAAGTTTTCCAAAGTGTCCAGCATACGTACCTACTAGCAATTTGCTATTCCAAGTAAATTTGACTTGCTTTTATTTTCTCTTCAAATTAAACTCTTACCAGTGTTATGCGAAATTTGATCAGTAAAGCTCTCACGAACTGGAAGGCACACTTTACTTTTTCCTGTTCTTAAAAATTTGACATTGTGGTCTCTTATGTTGAGTTGTTATGCTTGCAAGTTGTAAGTTGGATTCTAGCCCATCCATGCTGTCATGGGGCAAGCTTTCAACATTGCACTTCTTATTTGAGTTGATATCGTGATCTTTTGTTTATGGATGCCCGCGGTGTGAAATGAATTGGGAATCTTGTGGGGATCATGGAGTTTGTATATGTGTTAGGGAAATGCTGGGCTGCCAATCTAAGCCATGCATAATTCATGGTGGAAATTTGCAGCATACCCATGGTGAACATTCAACGATGCATCTCACAATAAAAAGCTAAACAAAAGGAAAATAAAAGAGATGTCGAGGTGTTCATTGTCTGCTTGTCCTGTCATTTTGGTGTGGGCTTGTTCCATGTCATCGGGCAGGGAGGTACCCCATTGGCGGTTCTCAATGATATGCATATACTTACAATGACAAGAGCTTTGCTTGGGACTCTAAGTAAAGTAGCATGAGGTTTGGGTACTCGTATTCACGGGGCACGAGGTTTTCAACTTATGATTTGTCAAGCACATGCATCATAATTGTTCTCGCATTAACTTTAACCATTCAAGATGCTTATGATGGGGGCAATGAGAGCTCAAAGCCGGTAAGTACCATAATTTTTTAAGGTTATAAAACTTGCAATCACTGCTTCCCTCTGCGAAGGGCCTTTCTTCTACTTTTATGTTGAGTCACCACCTTCTATCTTTATGCACCATTAAGAGAGCATAGTTGTCATTCTTAGTGTAATATGCGTTGTCCCAAAGTTTATTGATTGATTCATATTGTTGGTTTCACTTGTTCTTAAATTATTTGTATCTAGTCGCCCTCTTAAACTTGAAGGTGTCCTATGCATTTATGTTTTGCTCTCTTTGAAGGACTAGCTGAAAACCATTTGTATGTTTTTCCTTATGATTTGAACACACGTTTGACTTTCATTGTTTCATTTTCATGATCTTTTGTTTGTGTTCATTTGCATGTTTACGACATGGTTGCTAAGTTCTTATTGTCAAGATTATATCTTTCATGCCCATGTTTTAAGTTCTTATGATCCCAGCTCACAAATGCTTAAATATATGATCAAGATTGTGTAGGTGCATGTCACCTAAAAAATTAATCTTTTGTTATCACTTACCTACTCGAGGACGAGTAGGAGTTAAGCTTGGGGATGCTTGATACATCTCCAATGTATCTATAATTTTTGATGCTCCATGCTTGTTTTTTACACCATTTACCTATTGTTTCGTTACACTTTGTGGCACTTTTATGCATTTTCTGGAACTAACCTATTAACGAGTTGCCACAGTGCCAGTTCCCTGTTTTTTGCTGTTTTTGTGTTTCAGAAGTGATACACAGGAAATATTCTTGGAATTGGATGAAACAACATCCTAAAGTCTTATTTTACCCGAAAGCTTCCAGAGATCCGAAGAGGAGTAGCAGGTGGGCCACAGGGGCCCCACATGCACAGGTGGCGTGGCCAGGCCCCTGGCCGCACGAGCCTGGCGTGAGGGCACCTGGTCCCTCCTCTGACATCGCCCCTTCACCTATAAAGACCCCCCGACAGAAAAAAACCTAAGTACCCAATCAATTTTCCAGAACACATCGCGATCCACTGCCGCCATCAACCCGAAGATTGGGAGGATCCAAAAGCTCTTCCCGGCACCCTGCCGGAGAGGGGAATCGCCACCGGAGGTCTTCTTCATCACCACGCTTGCCTCCGGAGCGATGAGTGAGTAGTCTGCCTTGGACTATGGGTCCATAGCAGTAGCTAGATGGTTGTCTCCTCCACCATGTGCTTCATGTTTAGATCTCATGAGCTGCCCTACATGATTGAGATCACCGTTATGTAATTCTACATGTTTGGTTTGTTGGGATCCGATGAATATTGGTGTTTATGATTAAGTTGCTGTACTAAATATTATCTTTTGTTATCTCTATGTTATTTATGATCTTGCATGCTCTCCGTTGTTAGTAGCTATCTTGGCCGAGTAGTTGCTAGTGACTCCAAGAGGGGGTATTTATGCTCGATAGTGGGTTCATGCCTCTATTTAACCTGGGGGAGTGACAGAAACCTGTCATCGTGGTGAAATAACATATGCCATAGGATGGGTTAAATGGGGGCCGAACTAGATGCTGGAGGATTCGGGAGAGGGGAACGAGCTAAAAAGCACGACAGAAAGGAACACAGATCTACCCAGGTTCGGGGCTCTCGTAAGGAGATAACACCCCTACTCCTGCTCTACTGGTTATATATTTGGATCTTTAGGTTACTCAACAATGGTGCTTCCAAGCTCTTTGCTAGAGGAGGAAGATGAACTGCTAAGTGTAGGAACACAGAGTGACCAACCCTTTCCTAGGACTCCCTGTGCCACCTTATATAGTGGTGGCCAGGGTTACTACGGTCACAAGAGACCAGAAGACACGAGCTACACTCCAAATAGGACTTGCTGACGAAGGCAGAGACCCTTGAATTTCTCCCTGATTGCTCTCGATGGGACTCCATATCCCTGTACCTTATACTTCCTGCACTGTGACCTTACCTCTGTGAGGTAAGGGCTGTACTTGTGCACAGTGAGGGTAGGTAGACCACCACTGTGCACCCTGTCAACCTGATCCCTCCCCATACATGGCAGAGCCTCTCCTTGATTGTAGGGACATGACATCTTAGCTGACTTTTGTATCCCGGATACGACCGTTGGCCATATCCTGGACCTATATGCCGGACCAATGACCTATGAAGGTCGGGTAATCCGGCCTCCCCTGCTCCTGCACAACATTCAAAATAGATAGGCCGGCATATCTTAGTATATGCTGGCACTCCTCAATTACTATCCCGGTTGATCCGGCATATCCAGACACTAGCCGGAATACACTCATATGCCGGCCTGGCCTATGCTCCTATATTCCGGCCAGGCCCTTCCTTGGTCAACCAGCATAAAGTCAACCATAGTCCTTGTATCTTTCTAGTCTCTTGACCCTACCGGGGGTTATCCCCCCGACACTAGTCCCCGAAGCTGCCGAGGTTCCCCAGTCATAACTGTGGAGCCTTGACGGGTTCAACATATCTTCTTTTCATTATATTCCGGTTCTCCGTTATATCCCGACGATCGGATTATATGCCGGCCTTCTTTCCTTTTCACCAGTTAGTCCGGCCAGTTTCAGAGTATCCCGGCCGTAGCTTATTCCCCGGGCAGCTATTCCGGCATATTGAGACTTCCTTGAGAAGCCAAGGCCGACAGTTTGCATCGAAACTTGCAACCGCCCTGCCGTCACGAACGGTCACATGATGTGATGGTTCACAGTGCATTTACCCCCTGCCATCATTGCCTAGTGGCACGGTTACAGTAACCGCCGCCCCACTCCGTGCCGCGACGTGGCGACCTCCCGCAGAAACGGTCGGGGTAGGGGGACGCTCCCCACGACCCTGGTCTGCGGTATAAATACGGTGGTGGGGGTAACCTACTCTTTTTACCCCCCACAGTATCGTCTTCTTCCTCTGCTCCTCTGCCGTTTGCGCTTCACCGCCAGTCCGTGGAATTAGAGGAGGAACGCCGCCGCCGACCCACTCCACGCCGGCGCCGACGCTCGACGACGTCCGGCACCTCCATCGATGACGCCGCCGCTGCTCATCTTCGCGACATCGCTAGGAGATCGAAACCTCTTCTGCACGCTCGCCGCCGCTGCTCCACCGCCGTCGGCCAAACTCCGGTGAGCTCCTTCTCCGTTCTTCCTTTTCCATGCTTTTTTTTGTAGCTTAGTAACGGTAACTCTACTGGCTTGGATCCGCGATAGTTACTTTGCTTGATGCCTCTCGGATTCGATTAGCATTGCTGGCAATACTCCTTTAGCACTTCACAGATGTTCTTCCTTAAAAGTTTCATCCATGTTTGTTTCCGATTTTCACTGCGATGGTAGATCTTCTTTCTCTGCTAACTTTGGTGAGAGTGGTATGCCGGAGGGACTAACCTCCCTCTTTTCCCGGATCATGATAGGACTAACATCACGGGGCTCCGGCTCTCGCGCCTGATTCTGGCCATCGAGATGGCTTCCTCAAGCATGACGGGTACCTCGGCCTCGGGAGAAGATAACTCGGCCCGGATCCAAGGACGCTCCGGCTGGGAGGGGTCGGAGGTTACCCCGGCCGACATATCCTGGGTCACATCCACCAGGAGAGTCCCAGAGGGTGTGGCGTGCTGGCTACCGGCGGGAGAGACCGTGCCGGCACCTGAACCCGGCGAACGCGTTGTCTTCATCGCCCATTTCGAGTGGGGTTTTGGTCTGCCGGCATCGGACTTCTTCCGGGACTTCCTCGACACCTACGACTTGCAGCCTCACCACATCCCGGTGAACACGGTGATGATCCTCTCTGCCTTTGCCGCATTCTGCGAAGGCTTCACCGGCATAGAGCCCTTCACGCAAGCTTGGGCGAAGTACTTCCAACTACGGAAGCAAGTTGTCCAAGAGCCGCCCCGGAGCAAGGACGACCCGCCGGAGACGGCCCAGGAGAAGAAGGACCGCCCCATGACCCTTTGCAGCGCGGCCACCATCATGTCCTGGAAGGGCTCAGACTTCCCCAAGGTGGAACTCCTCGAGTCTTGCAAGAAGTGGCAGAAAAGCTTCTTCTACGTCAAGAACACCACTGACGTGGATCTGCTCAACCTGCCGCCATTTGTGGACGAGCCACCCTTGGCCATGAAGAATTGGACCTACAATCCGAAGAACTCGGTGATGCCGGTGAATGCTCTTCACCGGGTTAAAGGCGAGCTCTGGGATGCCGGCCTGACCCCTCAAGACTTAGTGGCATGCTTTATCAGCCGGCGCGTCTCTCCTCTGCAGCGCCGGTCACACAAAATCTGCCAGATGAGTGGGCCCATGGACCCCACCTGGCATTCTACTCACGAGCTGACCCCGGCTGACATTCTGTGGCGGATCAAGGACGTCTGCAAGTCCTCTCAGGCCACCTTTGCCTAGGGATTCGAACCATACAGCCGGGATCAGCCCGCCCCAACGGTAAGTACTTATGAAGCTTGATCCGACATATTGATAATTATTATGCGGCATATTGATAATTATTATGCGTGGCCCGAGACTTTGTTATTTGCCGGCATACTTATGAAGCTTGATCCGACATACTTATTGCCCCGGCATATTTCCTGCTTCTGACCCATTTGCTTTGCATTATGCAGAAGTTCAGCTTCCAGAGCATGGAGAACTCCCGGATCTAGATCGCGGCAGACCGCACCGCTGCGGATGTTGAAGATCCGGATCATTGGGACAAGTTGCCCCGGAACACCCGTGCTGCCGCTGCCGCAGGTAAGGCCTCTTCATCCCGGCATTTCGCTCAAGACTGGAGTGACGATGGCTCTGATGAAGACTGCATGACGTTTTTCTACCCGACACCTCTAGCTTATGCTTTTCCAATGCCATCCTCAGCAATCCCGGACGACGAAGTAATCGACGCCGCGCCACTAAGCCAGGGACCTCCCCCTGCCAGCGTACGCTCCGGCAAGAAGCGCGGGGTCAGACCCGAGCAAGAGCCAGCGCAGAAGAGGCAGAAAGTCTCTGCGCCTCGCTCGAAGAAGCCTCGACCTGTTGCCTTGGGGTGAGTCTTTTTCCCTTGCCTTGCCTCCGACATATCCCTTGCTTTGATTACTAACTTGTTGCCCTCTCTCTTTCAGGGCTCCTCTTGCGCCGGAACATGCTTCCAGCGCGAGCGCCCAGCCCGACATCGAGAAGCCGGCGGCCACCGCCACCCCCGACATACCTTCAGCAAGCCACACTACTTCACCGGCGCCGGCATATTTGCCTGCGCCTGACAAGACCACCTCCCCGGCGAAGGACGATCCTCCGCCGGAACAAGATTTCTCTGCCCCCGACATCCACATGGACTCGGGGGCTCAATAGGAACCTTCGGCCTCTGATGTCCACATGGACACCGGAGCCCAAGGAGATGCCCCAGACTCCGGGGCACCCACCAGCGACGCCGGCACTACCGAAGACATCAAAGGAAAGGGCCCTGCTGTGCCTGAAGTCCGGATCATTCCGGAACCTGCCTCAGCCGGACAAGCCGCAGCTGCCGCGCCGGAGCAGCCAGCGCCCAAGACTCCATCTTCCGAAAAGGCTCCTGCCCCGGCCAAGCCTGCTGCCCCGGCCAAGACTTCTGCCCCGGTCAAGCCTGCGCCCTGGCCAAGACTTTTGCCCCGGCCAAGTCCAGCGCCCTCCAGATCAAAGAGACCACGGCCGGCACACGATCCCGGCCTCTACACATGGGCAAGGCCGCATTCCGGCCCGGCTACAGGGCCAGCTTCTTTGACACGCCGGAACTTGAGGGCCGTGTCCCCCTAGAGACAAAAAGTGACGAGAGCCTTGGGTCTCTCAAGGAGCAGTGTGTCAGGTGGAATGACGCCGGCATTATGGACACTGCGGACTCCAGAAGCAAGAAGTTGGCCGAAGCCTCGACCACCGGCAACCCGTCTGACATCCTGGCCGCGAAGCCCATTCCTATTGCCTGCGAGCTCCTCAACCTTCAGCAAAGACTTCACCTTGTTGCCGATGCCACCAACGTAAGTTTTTTCTATACTTTTTCTACACATACATATTCCCAGTCCCCAAAAATGTTGGCCGTCCAGAATATGGGCAGCCGGGATTTTTCATTAGCTTTTGTACTTAGCTCTCTTCAGATTAACTGTCCGATATATAAGCTCGATCCGAGCTTCGAATCCTAGTCACCGAGGGCCGGGATAGGTGCGCAGCACCTATGCCGGGTCTTCCATATCATGAGCACTTTGTACAATCTTCAATTGTACTGATATGCTAGACTTCTGTTATAATCTCTCAAATCCTATCTCTTTTGCAGCGCATGAATAACGCGCGTGCCGATATGTTCCACGATTTGGTGTGCAAGCACCGGAAACTCTCTGACGAGCATAGCAAGCTCCAGCTGGAACTGCGCCAGAAAGGTAAAGTTAACCGGCATACCCCTTATGCCGGACTCCTTGCATTCTTTTGCTTTGGGATATTTCTCTTGCCGACATCTAACCCTTCACCGACATATTTCAGCTGCTGCTGAGACCCATGTCACCACGCTTCTTCAGAGGGTGAAAGAGCTGACCGGTATGCCGGATATCTCCGAATCTTTGCTACTTCACTTGTACTTCAAATCCTTTGTCTCTTGTTCCTGTTTCTTATCTTCACATTCTCTTAACGTCAAATCCTGGCAGATGAGAAAACTGCACTGGAGGCCCGCCACCAGGACTGTATGCCCTCAGTGGATGTGGCCAGACAGTTCGATGACCGGGATACCGCCCACAGGGCCGAGGTGGAGCAGCTGAAGGGCCGGATTGCTGAGCTTCTCGAGGAAAAGGAGCAGAGGGAGGGTCAGCTCAAGAAAGCCCAGGAGCTGCTTGTCACCTCCGAGACTGACGCCTCCAACGCTCATGCCGAATTGTCTAGCTTGAAGGAGCAGGCAACTAAATGGGAGGTTGCAGTTGCACAGCTCAATGCCGACCTTGCCAGTAAGCTTCAAATCCTTTTCCTTTATCCTCTCGGCTTATCATGACGCTTTCCGGCACATCCTTCACGCCGACATATTCTTCTTTTGCTAACACTATTTCTATTTCTCAGACATGTTTCCTGCTTCCGTCGAAGACGTTGAGAGGGCTCTGCAGTTGGAACGAGAAAGCCGGGGTGTTCTGGTTGACTCAGCCAACTGGGACATGTCAGAACAGCTGCTGGCTCTGCAATCCTGGAAGAATGCCTTGACCCTCTGCACAGAAGAACTCTTTTATGGCGCCCAGGAGGCATTCTCTGCCCTCTGGCCGGGACAAAGGATGCCCACTGATCCTGTTGATCTCGGCAACGGTCTGCAGCTTGCCAAGGTTCGCCTCCGGGAATGGCGGGATTCCGGCGCAAGGGTCACAGCTGACGAGGCTCTTAGCTATTTCCTCTCCTGGTATGAAAAAGCGGACTTGGAAACTTTGTGCACTATGCGCGAGGGATCCATCTGGACCACGGATCCGGAACACATCCGGCGTCGGCGGGAACTGGCGCACAGTTATGTGGACTATGCCGACACAGATGCTTTTGCCTGGGACATTCGCGAGCCAGAGAAGAAGGAGGACGACGCCAAGGGTGCTGCCGACGTTGAGGGCTCCGACTCCAGCCAAGATGAAGATGAAACTGAAGAAGCCGACACTGATGCCCCGGAACAGGGATCTGTCCCGGGCAGAGGTGATGGCTCCATTCCTTCTGCTGGGTCCGGCACACGTGAAGCCGACATCTCTACTGCCACAGCTCCACCTGCCGGCAGCTCTACCTCCGCTCCTGCCCCTTGAACTTTGCATCAAAAACTTTAAGCTTTGTCAGATCCCTGGTATGCCGGGTGCAGATGTAAGATATACGTTTAATTTCCTTTGGTTTGCTACTCGAACAAGTTTTATCTTGGTTTTCTTGTTATCAATGCCGGATCATTTTTTGGCTAAGTCACCGAGTTTGTTTTCCTGTTTCCTTAACTTCACAACCTTGGCTACTTGTCTACCTTATTTGGCTTTCGACGTATGAGTCTCAAGGTTGCTTCATTAAACATACAGTACTTTAACTTTGAAACTTAGACTTCAAATCATCCGACATTTCAAGTTTTATCTTTAGCTTTAACACAAGTGTTGGTTCGCTTGCTATATATTTCCTTAGCCGTTTTCCATGTGTAGACAATCTCCGGCATCTACTCTTGCTAGCCATGAAGCTGGGTTTCGGACAGCAGCTGAGTCGAAGAGTGGCCTTTGGTGCCGACACATTACTAGGCCGACATAGGAAACATTCAAATCAAGCCAGCCGACATATAAACAAGAATTGAAAATAGACAACGATATATCTCGGAGGCAGTGCCCGCTGGCCTCGGGATGCCAACATTTCATTCATTAGCCTTATACCGGCATAAACAGCAAAATGGAAATACATACATTATGCTGCTCAGGAGTAAAAAGGACGGAGTAGGGCTATGTTCCATGGTCGCTTGGTCTCTTCTCCGGACCTGTCCGCCTTATCCTTCTTGGGGTCCTGCGCATCTATAAGATAATAGGCATCATTGTGCAGAGCTCTGCTCACAATGAATGGCCCCTCCCATGGAGGAGTTAACTTATGCCGGCCCTCTGTGCCTTGCCTTAGCCGGAGTACTAGATCTCCCTCTTGGAATCTCCTTGGATTCACCTTCTGCGCATGATAGCGTCTGAGGTTCTGCTGATATACTGCTGTTCTTGACAGAGTTATTTCTCTTGCTTCCTCTAGCAGATCAACATCATTTTCCCTGGCTTCTTTAGCCTCTTCCTCAGTATATAGCACCACTCTTGGTGCATCATGTATTACATCTATTGGAAGCATAGCTTCTGCTCCATACACAAGAAAAAATGGTGTATAGCCTGTTGATCTATTTGGAGTTGTCCTTAAGCTCTAAAGCACTGCTGGCAATTCATCTAGCCAACATCCCGGAGTTTTCTCCAGTGGCTCAATCAGCCGAGGTTTTATGCCGGACAGCACTAGTCCATTTGACCTCTCTACTTGGCCATTGGCACAAGGGTGAGCGACCGACGCAATGTCCAGCTGGATTCCCACTTCCTCACAAAATCTGGCAAATGGCCCTTGGGCAAAGTTCGACCCATTGTCAGTGATGATGCCATGGGGAACACCATATCTCAATATTATATCTTTTAAGAATTTCACTGCTGTGTGACCATCACACTTGCTTATGGGCTTCACTTCAATCCATTTGGTGAACTTGTCCACCATGACCAGGATATGGGTCATCTTCCCTCTGGCCGGCTTAAAAGCCCCGACCATATCCAGGCCCCAAACAGCAAAGGGCCAGGTTATCGGGATAGTTTTCAAGGCAGATGCCGACTGATGAATTTGGTGGGCATATCTTTGACACCCATTGCATTTCCGGACCAATTCTTCTGCTTCTTGCAGTGCCGTCGGCCAATAGAAGCCATGCCAGAATACCTTTGCCACCAATGCTCTGGATGAAGCGTGATGACCACACTCCCCCTGATGAATTTCCCGGAGCATCTCCAGGCCTTTCGCAGATTCGACACATCTCTGCAATACTCCGGTGACACTTCTCTTGTATATTTCTTTGTTTATGATGGTATATCCTTTGGATCTCCTTGCAACCCGGTGTGCCTCGGTTTCATCCGCCGGCACTTGACCCTTCACTAGGAAATCCATGATTGGATGTGCCCATGAGGGCACTTCTCTGACAGTGAACACTGCCTGATCTATCTCCATCATTTCGACTGACACATAATCGATCTCCATGGGCTGCGAAGTCCCTGGGACTGAGGAATTAGTCCCCGGGTATGCCGGAGCAGTCCCCGGGTATACCGGCACAACCTCTTGGTACATTTTACCCTTGCCCCTAGTTCTGCTCCAGAACACTGCACTCACCGCATATGTCGGCCCAGTCCCCAGGACTGAGGAAACAGTCCCCGGGTTATCTGACCTGGCTCCGTCATCTATCTCCATTGGAACTGCATCCTCCGGACTTGGCGGGACATAAATGGAAGATGACTCCGGTGAGGGCTTGATTGATGGCTTCCTCAGATGCTCCAATGAAATGCCGGGCGGGATTGAATCTCGGGAAGATCCCAGCTTGGACAATGTATCGGCTGCTTCGTTCTGAGCCCGGGGAACATGCCGGAACTCACAACCTTCGAAGTAACCACTTATCTGCTGCACCAGGAAACGGTAGGACCCCATGTTTGCATCGTGCGCATCCCATATGCCAGAACATTGCTGAATCACCAAGTCAGAATCACCGAAACACATAATCCAGTAAATTCCTATGTCCTTAGACACCTTCAGGCCATGCACCAGTGCCTCATATTCCACCACATTATTTGATGCTGCAAAATGAATCTGCAGGACATATCTCAATTGGTCATTCTTTGGTGAACTGAGAACTATGCCGGCACCCAAGCCATGGATTGTCTTGGACCCATCAAAATGCATCCTCCAATAATTTGCATCTGGCAATGGTGGCTCATACTGTATCTCGGCCCAGTCAATAAAGAAATCAGCCAACACCTGGGACTTGATTGTATCTCTCTTGTCATACTGAGGTGTATATGGTGAAAGCTCTATAGCCCACTTTGCTATCCGGCCGCTGGCATCTTTGTTACTTATGATTTCCGAGATAGGGGCCTCGGCCACTACCCGGATTGGATGCTCTTAGAAGTAATGCTTGAGCTTCTTGGCCGCCATATAGACACCATAAGTCATCTTCTGATAGTGGGGGTAGTTTTGCTTTGAGGTGGAGAGGACTTCACTCAGATAATATACCGGCTGCTGCACGGTTTTGCCTCCCTCCTCTCGCTCCACTACAACCACTGCACTGACAACCCTGTTGGTTGCCGCTATATAGAGCAACATTGGCTCCCGGGGCATCGGGGACGCCAATATCGGTGATGTTGACAACATCTGCTTTAATTTCTTGAAAGCTGCATCTGCTTGCGTTGTCTAGACAAATGTGTCGGACTTCTTCATCAACTGATATAGCGGCAAAGCTTTCTCTCCCAGCCGGCTTATGAAATGGCTCTGGGATGCGAGGCACCCAGTGAACTTCTGTACTTCCCTCAAATCTGTCGGTGGCTTCATCCTTTCTATGGCACAAATCTTGCCGGGATTCACCTCAATACACCGGCTAGAAACAAGGAAGCCAAGCAACTTGCCCGCCGGCACACCAAAGGTACACTTAGCCGGATTCAACTTCATCCGGAATCTCCTCAGGTTTCCAAAGGTTTCCTGGAGATCATCTATGAGAGTCTTGCTCTCCTTGGTCTTTATGACGATATCGTCGACATATACCTGCACATTTTTATCTATCTGATCATGCAAACATTTTTGCATACACCTTTGGTAAGTTGCGCCAGCATTTCTTAAACCGAACGGCATAGTGAGATAGCAATAAGCCCCGTATGGGGTAATAAAGGATGTCTTTATTTGATCCGGCTCATACAAAGGGATCGGGTGGAAACCTGAATAGGTGTCTACAAATGATAACAGTTCACATCCGGCTGTGGAATCAATCACTTGATCGATCCGAGGGAGCGGGAATGGATCTTTAGGGCACGCCTTGTTCAAGTTGGTGTAATCAACACACATCCGCCATACTTTTACTATGGCGGGCTCATCCTTCTTCTTTTTCACCAAAACCGGATTAGACACCCAATCTGGATGAAGCACTTCTTTGATAAAGCCAGAGGCTAGGAGCCTGGCCACCTCCTCCCAAATGGCTTTCCTTCTGTCACCGGCATTCCGCCGGAGCGGCTGCTTCACCGGCTTAGCGTTCGGTCTCACATGTAGTGCGTGCTCAACCAGCTCCCTCGGCACACCTTGCAGGTCAGAAGTAGACCATGCGAAGATATCCTGATTCTCACGGAGGAATCTGGTGAGCTCGCTTTCCTATTTGGGATCCAAACTTGCCCCAACAAGAGCATGGCACTCCGGGAAAACTTCATCCAGAGGCACCTTTTTGACTTCCTTGCCCACTTGAAAAGAAGCACTACCACCGGGATTTGCCATGCCCGGCATAGATTTGCCGGCCACGACCGTCTCAGCAATTTCCACTGCTCGCGTGAGCCTCTTCCTTTCCTTCGCAATGATCAGAGTCTCGGCCAGGTTAGACCCGGTTGTTGCACATGCCATCGAACGCTTGTAATCACCAATGATTGTAATCGCCCCTCTGGGCCTCGGCATCTTCATCTTCAGGTACACAACATGCGTAGAGGCCATGAACTTTGCCAATGCCGGCCTTCCCTGCAAAGCATGGTAGGGGCTTTCCAGATCAACCACCTCGAACATGAGATTTTCCACCCTGCAGTTATCCCGGCTGCCAAACATGACATCCATCCGGATCTTGCCCATCGGCGCACACGAAAGTCCTGGCACAATGCCGTGGAATGTGGTCTTGCTTGGCTCCAGCATATTTTCCTTGATGCCCAGCTTCTACATCGTATCCCAATAAATGATGTTGATGCTGCTTCCATTGTCAATGAGGACCTTGCTGAACCTCACGTTATTAGCCGGCCCGACAAATGTTGGATCCATTACTAGCGCATACCCGCTGGGGTTTGGCATGATCCTGGGATGGTCTGCCCTGTCCCAGCCAATGGCCTGGTCAGACCAATGCATCAGCTTCGGAACTGCCGACATAACGGCGTTTACCTCCAAACACCGCCGATACAAGCTCTGCTTGTCTGTTCTTTCGGTCTCAAAGACCATGTAGCTCTGATCATGCTCCTTGTACTCATTCCGGCCCGCTCCTGGGCCTCCGGCACTATATTCCGGATTATAGCTCTGGTCTATTTGATTTACGCCGGCATTTCTGGCATTGCTCTGATTCGCGGGATTAACCGGCCTGGGCGGGATTGCAACTGTATTGGCACCTGTCAACGGCGATGGAGCTGCCGGAACAGATGGTCTAGCCGGTCCCCAGGGACCTGCACGACCTGCTAATATGTCATCCAGCCATGAACAGTTTCTCGTCAAATGATTTGCCGGCTTACCCGGCTGGAACGTGTGAAACACACAAGGCTTGTCCATGGCCAGACCCACTGTATACTTCGGCCACTGCTTCTTCTGTCCGGCGGCTCCGCCGGCATTCTTGTTGATCCAGACATTCTTCTTCTGGAAGGGCTGCGCTTGCTACTATGGTTGTTGCTGCTGAGGCTGCTGATAGCCCTCATATCTCGGGTGTTGGCTACTGCCGGCGCCCTCTTGCTCTTCCTCCACAGCTGCTACTTGTGCCGCTCCATACCGAAAATCTGGCCGCTCATCTCTCCTCTTGTTCTAGTTATCCGGGCGATAGAACTGCCCCGGTCTCCCGATGTTACTATTGTTCCGCTGGGCCTGCCCGTGTCCTTGTGAATCAAGGGTGGGCTGCATGGGGTCTCCCAGAGCATAACTATCAGCAATCTTGATTGTCTCGGCCAACGTGGCCGGCATGTCCCTCTGCAGCTTTTGCCACAACATGGTGCTGTGCCGGCACCCATGAGCGAACCACATGATGGCCTGCTGCTCCACAACTCCTTCGCAGGAATTGCGCAAGGTGCACCACCTGGTCAGATAGTCTCGGTCGGTCTCATTCACTCCCCGCCGGCAGTTAGCCAGCTGCTGAGGACGATTTGGCCTCTTATATGTACTGGTGAAGTTTGACACAAACTGTTCCTCGAAATCAACCCAGCCGTTGATACTTCCGGCCAGCAGATTATTCAGCCATATCCTGGCTGGTCCTTCTAGCATTTGCGGTACATATCATACTGCCCATCTGAGGTTTCCCCCGGCAATGTTCACTGCGGTGGAGTAATCCTCCAACCAATCTTCCGGCTTCGTACTGCCGTTGTATGTCCTCGTGCCACGCGCGAGCTAGAAATAGTAAGGTACCGGCTCACCCATAATCCGGGGTCCAAAGCACATAGGACCCGGAGCTCCTTGCCTCTCCACCAACTCCGATTGGTGAATCCTGTCCAGCTTGAAATGCACATCACATGCTGCCAAGGACCGAGGTCCAAGCCGGGACGCAATTGGGCCCGCGATCACTTTTTCCTGCTGCTGCTCCGGCTGATACTGCTCATTTTGCTGGCTTTGCTGATGCTGCTGCTGATATCCCGCCCTGACAAGGGCGGAATTCCCATCGTCCTCTCGATGTCCCGGCTGACCTGCACCTTGCCGCTGCGCTGCACCTCCGGCGCCCTGCTGCTGACGCCGGGCTGCACTGTTACTCCGGCCACCTCTGGCCGAAACTGCTCCTTGCCCGGCCGGCACATTCTGGCCAGCGCTCTTGCGGCCGACATACTTGTCAGCTTGGCCGGCACTCTTCTGAACTGTTGCCTGCTTTCCGGCGATTGCCGGATCGTACACTTGGATCTGCTTGTCCCAGCGGCCAGAGGTCACACTTCCGGCACGCCGGGCACTTGGATGCGGGGACGAAGCTTTGCCCCTCGACCTTGCGCCGGCACCTCCTACCGACGCAATGTACTGGGATGCCCCAGCACCTGGGTTTGCCTTCTTAAAGGCCTCCTGCTGCTTAGTAGCTTCAGACAAAAGATGGTTAAGCCGGGCTTGCTACTCACGCAGCGCTTCGCCGGACAAATTAGATAAGTCCTTAGCTACCTCTGCTGCTGCTCTAAGGTTCTTTACTGGGGAGCTATAGATTACCTTAGGCACAGTACTAGTTGCAGTATGACTCTTAGCTCTAGCATCTTTACCTAGCTTAGCATTAAGATCTCTGCCTCTAGTTCTAACCTCATCTATCCGGCTAGGCCGAGTTACCACAGGAGTAAAACCATGGGCTGCCTCATACTCACGGAGTTGCCGGTTAAACCGCTCGCGCTCCTGGTTCATGGCCAGGGCCTCGTCGACGAGGGCCTAGCGAGATCCCTCCAGGACCTCCCTTGTTTGCTCTGGATCGTCGCCGGATCGCACCGGCTCGAGAAGCCGATCGATGATGGGAAGAAGCACTTGGCCCCTAGCCGGCACGCCGGAAGTGCCGGCCAGGTTCTCAACGTGCTCCAACGAAGGACGCACCGACCTCTTGGCCTTCGGCGGCTCCGGCGGAGTATCTCCTGCTGCTGCGGCTGCCGCCTTGCCGGCACCGTCTGCCGGCGGCACTGATGTGCCGGCCATCATTACCTCGGCTGACTCCACTGAGCGAGCGCTACGCCCAACGCGAGCCAGCCGATGTGACGGAGGATCCGCCGCCACCAGCACCTTTTCCCTGCAAACTCTCTCAGTCCCCACGTACACCTCGTGGGAACCGAAAGACATGATCCGGCCATCCCTGGGGAACGGCTGGCCGCCGAGACATCCGGCGTTGTCACTGACGAAGCTGAGCGAGCCTAGCCTCTAGACGAGGCCAGAGACCACGCGCACTCCCGAAGCTGCTATCACAGACCCCATCCGAATAAACACTCCGCCCAGCATATCGATCTGCCCCACGGTGGGCGCCAAATGTCATCGTGGTGAAACAACATATGCCATAGGATGGCTTAAATGGGGGCCAAACTAGATGCTGGAGGATTCAGGAGAGGGGAACGAGCTAAAAAGCACGATAGAAAGGAACACAGATCTACCCAGGTTCGGGGCTCTCATAAGGAGATAACACCCCTACTCCTGCTCTACTGGTTATATATTTGGATCTTTAGGTTACTCAACAATGGTGCTTCTAAGCTCTTTGCTAGAGGAGGAAGATGAACTGCTAAGTGTAGGAACACAGAGTGACCAACCCTTTCCTAGGACTCCCTGTGCCACCTTATATAGTGGTGGCCAGGGTTACTACGGTCACAAGAGACCAGAAGACACGAGCTACACTCCAAATAGGACTTGCTGACGAAGGCAGAGACCCTTGACTTTCTCCCTGATTGCTCTCGATGGGACTCCATATCCCTGTACCTTGTACTTCCTGCACTGTGACCTTACCTCTGTGAGGTAAGGGCTGTACTTGTGCACAATGAGGGTAGGTAGACCACCACTGTGCACCCTGTCAACCTGATCCCTCCCCATACATGGCAGAGCCTCACCTTGATTGTAGGGACATGACATCTTAGCTGACTTCTGTATCCCGGATACGACCGTTGGCCATATCCTGGACCTATATGCCGGACCAACGACCTATAAAGGTCGGGTAATCCAGCCTCCCCTGCTCCTGCACAACATACAAAATAGATAGGCCGGCATATCTTAGTATATGCCGGCACTCCTCAATTAGTATCCCGGTTGATCCGGCATATCCAGACACTAGCCGGAATACACTCATATGCCGGCCTGGCCTATGCTCCTATATTCCGGCCAGGCCCTTCCTTGGTCAACCAGCATAAAGTCAACCATAGTCCTTGTATCTTTCTAGTCTCTTGACCCTACCGGGGGTTATCCCCCCGACAAAACCTCTAAGGTTGTAGATGTGCTATTGCTACTAGGGAGAAAACAACATTCATATGCTCAAGGGCATATGCTTTGTTTACATTACACACTTTGCTTAATGCAATTATCTGTTGTTCGCAACTTAATACTTGTGGAGTTCTCGGATCGATTCACCACAAGTGGATTATAAGTCATAGATGCAGTTGGATGGCGGTCTATGTATCTTGTTGTAATGCCCAGAGTAAATCTCATAGTGATGTTCTTGACATATCACGTTATCTTTATTATATCAATTGCCCAAATGTAATTTGTTTACCCAGCATGTGTTATTTATCTTATGGAGAGACACCACTAGTGAACTATGGACCCCAGTCCTATTTCCATCATATTGCTATCACCTATTTACTTTACTCACACTATTTACTTTACTCGCATACTCCATTGTTTTCCACTCGATACGCTCATAATCTTTGTTTCAAGCAAACCGGTGAGATTGACAACCTCATCGTAAGTTGGGAACAAAGTACTTGGTTGTGTGTGTGCAGGTTCTGCGTTGCAGCAAGCAAGCAAAGCTTGGATGAGGCACCATATATAAATTGTTCGAAGCTGTCACAAGCTAGCAAGCATCACCTTCAGTCATTTGTCTCTCCTCTCCAAGAATGACTAAACCTTGGTTTCTTAACTGAGGGAAAACTAGCTGCTATACTCATCATACCTTCCTCTTGGGGTTCCCAACAGACTGGATATTCACCACGCACAAGGAATCAACTGGGGCCATCAAACGCATCAACCACCAAGACCCCAAGCTGAAGGAGGAACAGGAGGCTGGAGGATCAAGGGAGAGAAACTCTACTTTTGTAGGATCAATGAACGCTAGACGTGCCTTTTCTCATGATATGTGGGGACCAATGTTTCCAGTCTTGGATCTAAATTTCATGCCTATAATAAAAGAGGGTATGTTGGTCACTGATGAGCTTTGTGCCCAATACCGAGTTCTAGAGAGGGAGATACAGATACTTCAAGGAGAGAATCTCAGGCTTCACAGGATGCTGAAATATTTCATCAACCCAAGGGTGATCCCACCACCACCGAAGGAGTAATTCATCATGGTATTGGCATCCCCTTGGCTTGTTCCAAGCTTTGGGGAGTGCCGCGGTATCACATCATTATGTTTTACTCATTTACTTTTCAAGTAGAGTCATATCATGAATAAAGAAGTTATCTTATAGAATAGTTTGCAGTGTGGAAGTATCCTCCTTAGTTGGTTATTTATGTATCCCTTGGTGTGAGTTGCGGTAATGAAATATTAATGAGAAGTTTTATCATTTAATTTCTGCATACCTTATTTTAGTTTGCAATGTTTCTTATATGACTAGTCTGGTTGATTAGTATTGGTATCACTTTGGGAGCATGAGTAAATTTAGTTGGTTTTGGCAAACTTAGCTTGGTTAGTAGCAATATTACCTTGAAGTTTGAGTAGAAAAGAAGAAAGAAGTGTTTGTAGTTACATCACTTCAGTTTTCCTTCATGTTTGGCTTATAAGCATTATTATTCTCAAAGTTAAAATCATTGTACCTTCAAGGAAGTTTGCATGATTATTCCTATTATATGTATGTTTGTTTGTTTCATTCAACTCTTATGCTTGCTACCCAGCCTTGCTAGCCAAAAACTTGTACTGAGAGGGAATACTTCTTGTGCATCCAACTCCAAAAAACCAAGTTACTTCCAAAGAGTCCACTATAAATTCCTATGCTTGGTATTTCAAGCCATTCCAAGTAAATTTTCATGTGCTACCTTTCAAAAACCTTCAAACACTTCTCATTCTGTGCCACTATTTTTAGCTCATGAGGACGTAGTGGATGGGTTTGTTATCTTCCATACTAAATTAAGTACCCCTTGACTAGGCAGCTTCATTTGCTTGTCATTAATTTTGCAAGGGAGCTGGTCAGACCATTGTAATCTCAAAAAGAAAAGAAAAGGCACTCCTCCATGGTATCCAATGGAATCGGTTAGCCATGGTTTGAGAAAGGAAAAGGTGGGGAGGAGTGCCAAGCCATAAAAGAGCACAATTGTGCCAACTAATCAACATCTCAGAACCGCTCTCACTTGTTTAGTATGGAAGATATCAAGAACTTTGTTGCTAGTCATTGACAAAAGCAACCACCTTCCAAAACAAATTTTACCTCTGTTTTACAAATAAAAGCTCTAGCACATGTTTAATCACTGCTTCCCTCTGCGAAGGGCCTGACTTTTACTTTCATGTTGAGTCAACCTATTCCCTTCTATCTCAAGCAAGCATTCGAGTTGTTATGTTTCACTCATCCATATGTTGATCTATTTAATCATGTTTACTAACTTCTTTTGTTAGTACAATGCTTTTGTCTGAAGGAATATATCTTTGAAAGCTTTCAATGAATGCAAAGGTTTGTTCCATTGAGCATGTGGTTTTCGCTAAATTAGCTCTATTTTAAAAAGGCTCCGTTCAAAAATAAGTATAGTTTGTTCATTGTTCTCTGACCAAGAACTAAGGTTTGCCACCACCAATTATAGTTTACCTTGTGCATCCTTGATACGTCTCAAACGTATCTATAATTTTTGATGTTCCATGCTTGTTTTTACACCATTTGCCTACTGTTTCGTTACACT
The DNA here is from genome assembly GCA_007115705.1 of Dactylis glomerata. Lineage (NCBI taxonomy): Eukaryota > Viridiplantae > Streptophyta > Magnoliopsida > Poales > Poaceae > Dactylis > Dactylis glomerata. Next base: position 524,440 of record QXEO01000334.1, on the reverse strand, counting down.
TTGTGGCACTTTTATGCATTTTCCGGAACTAACCTATTAACAAGTCGCCACAGTGCCAGTTCCCTATTTTCTGCTGTTTTTGTGTTTCAGAAGTGATACACAGGAAATATTCTCAGAATTAGATGAAACAAGTTCCTGAAGTCTTATTTTACCCAAAAGCTTCTAGAGATCCGAAGAGGAGTAGGAGGGGGGCCACAGGGGCCCCACACACCAGGCCGGCGTGGCCAGGGCCTGGGCTGCGCCAGCCAGGTGTGAGGCCACCTGGCTCCACCTCTGACATCGCCCCTTCGTCTATAAAGACCCCAAATGGAAAAAACCTAAGTACCCAATCAATTTTCCAGAACACATCGTGATCCACCGCCGCCGTTGACCCAAAGATCGGGAGGGTCCAGAAGCTCTTCTCGGCACCCTGCCCGAGAGGGGAATCACCACCGGAGGTCTTCTTCATCGCCATGCTTGCCTCCGGAGTGATGAGTGAGTAGTCTACCTTGGACTATGGGTCCATAGCAGTAGCTAGATGGTTGTCTTCTCCACCATGTGCTTCATGTTTAGATCTCATAAGCTGCCCTACATGATTGAGATCACCGTTATGTAATTCTACATGTTTGGTTTGTTGGGATCCGATGAATATTGGTGTTTTGATTGAGTTGCTATACTGAAATATATCTTTTGTTATCTCTATGTTGTTTATGATCTTGAATGCTCTCCGTTGTTAGTAGCTATCTTGGCCGAGTAGTTGCTAGTGACTCCAAGAGGGGGTATTTATGCTCGATAGTGGGTTCATGCCTCTATTTAACCTGGCGGAGTGATAGAAACCTCTAAGGTTGTAGATGTGCTGTTGCTACTAGGGAGAAATCAACATTCATATGCTCAAGGGCATATGCTTTGTTTACATTACACACTTTGTTTAATGCAATTATCTGTTATTCGCAACTTAATACTTGTGGAGTTCTCGGATTGATTCGCCACAAGTGGATTATTAGTCATAGATGTAGTTGGATGGCAGTCTATGTATTTTGTTGTAATGCCCAGAGTAAATCTCATAGTGATCTTCTTGACATATCATATTTATCTTTATTCTATCAATTGCCCAACTGTAATTTGTTTACCCAGCATGTGTTATTTATCTTATGGAGAGACACCACTAGTGAACTGTGGACCCCAGTCCTATTTCCATCATATTGCAATCACCTATTTACTTTACTTGCACTGTTTATTTTGCTCACATACTTCTATTGTTTTCCACTCGATACGCTCATAACCTTTATTTCAAGCAAACTGGTGAGATTGATAACCTCATCGTAAGTTGGGAACAAAGTACTTGGTTGTGTTGTGTGCAGGTTTCGCGTTGCAGCTAGCAAGCAAAGCTTGGACGAGGCGCCATATATAAATTGTCTAAAGCTGTCTCAAACTAGCAAGCATCACCTTCAGTCGTAATTGTCTGCTTTTCTCCTGATCGATAAAACCTTGGTTTCTTAACTGAGAGAAAACTAGCTGCTATACTCATCACACCTTCCTCTTGGGGTTCCCAACTGGCTGGTCATTCACCATGCACAAGGAATCTTCTGGTGCCATCACCCACGCGCCAGCAATACTTATTTGTAATTCCCTTTTACTTATTGCAAGTCTATATCATATAAAGGGAAGTTGCTGTCTATTATAAATTGTGCCTTGGTGAATGTGATGCTTCTTGTCCGTATTTTTATTATCGACACTTCATTCCATAAACCTGCGGTCATGTTTACCGAGTTTAGTTTCAGCTTGGGGACAAGCGAGGTCTAAGCTTGGGGGGCTTGATACGTCCATTTTGCATCACTATTTTGTATCATAATTTACTATTATTCATTGGTATATTTCACATTTAGAGATGATACTTATATTGTTTACTCTGTTTTTACATGTTTGATGATCATTGGAGGATTTGCTGCCAGAGTCAGGATTCTGCTGGAAAAAGGACCATCCAGACACCACATTTCAGAAGATCAGGAAATTCTAGAAAAATACCAGGAAATTATATTTTACTAGAAGACTGAAGTAGCCAGAAGGAGGAGGCGAGAGGGGCCACAGGGCAGCCTCACCACCAGGGGGCGTGGCCCAGCCCCTAGCCACACTGCCCTATGGTGAGGGAACCCTGGCCCACTTCTGCCATCGCCCCTTCACGTATTTCATCATCCCCGAAAACCTAAGTCAAAGGGGGGCTCAGAGATAGACACCGCCACCTCTGCAGGGCGGAAAACACCAGAGAGAGAAAAGCTCTCTGGCAGGCAGAAATCTGCTGGGGAAATTCCTTCCCAGAGAGGGGAGATCATCGCCATTATCATCACCATCGCGCCGGACTTCATCGGGATCATCGTCACCATCATCCCCATCACCAGCACCTTCATCTCCACCATCATCAGGCCATCCCGCTGTAACATCTTGAGTTTAAACTTGTTCAATTCTTAGGGGAAACTTTCCTGGTGTTGATTACTCTTGTGGTTGATGCTGTTGAGTGGAACCATTGAATTAAGGTTTATGTTTAGATTGTTATTTATCATTATTTCACCTCTGATCATGATCCATATGATGTCTTGTGAGTAGTTCGTTTAGTTCTTGAGGACATGGGAGAAGTCAAGTCGTCAGTAGTGGAATTATATTGAGTAATATTTAATGGTTTGATATTTATTTTTTGTGGTGTTATTTCACTAGTGGTGTCATGTGAACATCGACTACATGATACTTCACCATTTATGGGCCTAGTGAGAAGCATTGTGTATTTGGCTACCAATTGTGGGGTTGCTGGAGTGACAGAAACCTAAACCTCCATTGGAAAACCATTACACCAAGGAGCATAAGATTTTAGAGTGTAAGGCTAATCATAAGTGTGTATTTATCCTAGTAAGGGTAGTGCGCTAGCATAGGTTCACCGCCATAACACTTATCAAACCAATAAAGATTATTTAGCAGTATGAAGCGAAAGCACTTGACAGAAACTCCCGTGTGTCCTCGAGAATGTGTGGTCATCATAAGTTACACAACCGGCTTGTCCTTTGATCTAGAAAGGATTGGGCCACTTGTTGTAATTATTATTACTGTCTTTAATTTACTCGCACTTTATTTACTTGCATTACCAAATACCCCTGAAAACCCGTTTGCTAGTATTTACAGTGAATCCTTGATCAAAACCACTTGTCAACACCTTCTGCTCCTCGTTGGGTTCAACACTCTTATTTATCAAAAGTACTACGATACACCCCCTATACTTGTGGGTCATCACACTCCAACAAGGGCACCATTAACGATATCTTGTTAGCGCGTCTTCAACTAGTAGCAACGTGGAACCTGCACACAACACAACCAAATACTTTGTTCCCAACTTACGATGAGGTTGTCAATCTCACCGGTTTGCTTGAAACAAAGGGTATGAGCGTATCAAGTGGAAAGTGATAGTAGTATGCGAGTAAAGTAAACAGTGCAAGTAAAGTAAACAGGTGATAGCAATATAATGGAAATAGGACCGGGGTCCACAGTTCACTAGTGGTGTCTCTCCATAAGATAAAATAACACATGCTGGGTAAACAAATTATAGTTGGGCAATTGATAGAATAAAGACAACGTGCATATGTCGAGAGGATCACTATGAGATTTACTCTGGGCATTACAACAAGATACATAGGCCGCCATCCAACTACATCTATGACTAATAATCCACTTGTGGCGAATCAATATGAGAATTCCACAAGTATTAAGTTGCGAATAACAGATAACTGCATTAAGCAAAGTGTGTAATGTAAACAAAGCATATGCCCTTGAGCATATGAATGTTGTTTTCTCCCTAGTGGAAACAGCACATCTACAACCTTAGAGGTTTCTGTCACTCCCCCAGATTAAAAAGAGGCATGAACCCAACTATCGAGCATAAATACCCCCTCTTGGAGTCACTAGTATCTACTCGGCCCAGATAGCTACTAATAACAAAGATCGTGCAAGATCATAAACAACATAGAGATAACATAAGGTAATATTTAGCATATAAACTCAATCATAACACCAATATTCATCGGATCCCAACAAACACAACATGTAGAATTACATAACGGTGATCTCGATCACGTAAGGCAGCTCATGAGATCTAAACATGAAGCACATGGTGGAGAAGACAACCAACTAGCTACTGCTATGGACCCATAGTCTAAGGTAGACTACTCACTCATCACGCCGAAGGCAAGCATGGCGATAAATAAGACCTCCGGTGGTGATTCCCCTCTCCGATAGGGTTCTGGGAAGAGCTTCTGGACCCTCCCGATCTCGGGTCGACAATGACGGTGGATCGCGATGTATTTTGGAAAAGTGATCGGGTGTTTAGGTTTTTCCTGTTGGGGGGTCTTTATAGGCGAAGGGGCATCGTCAGAAGTGGACCGAGGTGGCCACACACATAGGGGGCACAACCTAGCCCTGGGGCACGCCGCCCTATTCTATGGGCCCCTCGTGGCCCCACTCCATCTCCTCTTTGGTTCTCTGGAAGTTTCGGTGAATTTCTGGATGTTTGGCTTTTGTTTTGTCCAATTTCGAGAATATTTCCTGTATAACTTTTCTAAAACACAAAAACAGCAGAAAAGAGGGAACTGGTACTGTGGCATCTTGTTAATAGGTTAGTTCCAGAAAATGCATAAAAATGCCACGAAGTGTAACGAAACACTAAGCAAATGGCGTAAAAATAAGCATGGAGCATCAAAAATTATATATACGTTAGAGACGTATCAGCCATCTGGCACCCAAAAGCAGTAGTTAAATCAGCCATGACCTCATCACTAACATTTATAGGAACCATACTAGATTTGTGGAAATTGACTTTCAGACCAGTAGAGCTAGCAAAATCATTCAGCATTTTTTTTGAGAGCCAACACTTGATCAATATCAGCAGGCAACACCAACAGAGTGTCATCTCCATACTGAATAATTGGGAACTCTGCATCATTTGTTTCAATAGGCAAAGAAATCAAACCCTGGTGTAGAAAATCATTAACCACATCCTGCAGGAGATCAGACCCCAACACATACAAAGTAGGGGACAAAGGATCACCCTGTCTAACCCCCCTTTTGCAATGGAATTGTTTACCATGAACTCCATTCAAAAGAATTGAAGAAGTACCAGTAGACAAGATACTAGTGACCCATAAAATAAACTTGTCATCAAAGCCCTTGTATTTAAGGATTTGCAAGATAGCCTCGTGCTCAATTGTATCAAAAGCCTTAGCAAAATCCAACTTCAGGATTATGATTGGTTTTTTGGAAGCATGACACTGGTATAAATATTCAAAATCCCAAGCAATGGAATCTTTAATAGTCCTTGCTTTGAGAAAACCATACTGGTTTTTATGAATGCATTCCAAAATCTTCTGTTGCAATCTATTTGCCACCAACTTTGTAAAAAACTTCAAACATACATTTGTTAAAGAAATTGGCCTATAGTCAGAGACACATTCAGGGCTAGCAACCTTTGGAACAAGAGTAATATAAGAGCCATTGATGTTTTGCAAGTCCAAATTTCCTTTCTGAAACTCTTGTGCCAACTTAGTGAATTCATCTTGGATGATTGGCCAACACTTTTTTAGAAACATACCATTAAATTCATCCGGGCCAGGAGCTCTATCAGAAGGCATCTGTTCGATTACTAATTTAGTTTCCTCTTTTAAAAAAGGGATAGTCAACTCCTGCAAGTTTGGCACCCTTTTCACTAACCTACCAAGATCAAACTGCATTTGAATACCCTCAGACTTTCCCATTCTGTCCCTATACTCAGACCAAAGCAAACCAGCCATTTCATCATGGTTAGATATAATTCTTCCATCATCTGCCCTTAACATAGAAATAGCATTTCTCCTCATTCTTTGTGTTGCCATTGCATGGAAAAATTTAGTGTTATCTTCAGACATCTTAATCCACCTGATAGTACACCTTTTCCTCAATAGTTACATTCAATTAACAGAAGATCCTCCAAATGCTGCTTAATAATACTTTTGAAATTAAATTCAACTATGAAAATATTTCTATTTTCCTCCAAAGTATCCAAGATGAGAATTACTCTATTGCACTTCTGAATCAAAACCTTAAGCTTAGAAATAGACATTTGCCATTTCTTCAGGGCATACCCAAGACATTTAAATTTGTCAACAATAATAGCTGAACAGTGGTTTTTCCTAGAATCCATAGTCCAAGAATTCATCACATAGCCAATAAAACCTGGCTGATCAACCCAAAAATTCTCAAACTGAAAGATTATAGCTTTGGGGATTGTAGTATCAATATTCACCACACAAGGAATATGATCAGACTTTGTATGAGCTAAGGGAAGAACAACTGAATTTGGATAGACAGAAATCCAATTGGCACTAGTAAAGAACCAATCAAGTTGCTCCAAAAGGGGCCGCTTCTGCATATTTGGCCATGTATATTTTCTTCCTTTTAAAGGGAGTTCAAGCAGACCCAAGTGACCAATAATATCATTAAAAATCAACATATCATTCACAACCCCACTAGGTTTATTCCTATTATCAAAACTTCTGATAAAATTGAAATCACCCAATAAAAGCCAGTTTGAATTTTGTGGAATGTCCAAATTATATAACCATTGCACAAATTGATCTGTGAGTGCACCTTGACAAGGGCCATACACTGACACAAGATTCTAACTCTCACCATTGTGCACTAAAACCATATTCAACACAATACCATATCTCTGAATTTCTTGCAAAGAGCCAGAAAAGACAGAGGAATTCCATACAACAAGAATACCACCAGAAGCCCCAACTGAAGGAGAGTATGCAAAATTATCAAAATGTTTTGGGCAGAATTTTCTGAGCAATTTATGGTCAATGTATTCACATTTAGTTTCTTGCAAGCAAATAATGGCACACTGACTCTCATCAATTTTAGATCTAATTTCTCTTTGCCTTTCCTCTGAATTTAAACCTCTCACATTCCAGCACAACACCTTCCACTTTCTATAGTATTTTGTATGCATTATGAAACCAAGTGAAAATAAAGCCAGTAGACCATGCATAACATAGTCTACATAGACCATCACATTGAGAGTTCACCTTCACACCAACTAAATAAGTCTTACAGTGCTTGATAAAAATAAACATAAAAATAATCTCTGTACATAGGACCAGCAGAACAGAGTAGCAAAAGTGAGCATTACAAAGAACATGCTCCACCCTCTTCATAACATAAGGTTTACTTATCATTGGCACCCTTCTTGGACTTCTTGGACTTAGGAACAGCTTAAAGCTTTTCCTCTGTGATCTTCTCAGGGGCAATGCCCAAATCTTCTCCTACCCTTTGCATGATTCTGATAGGGGTTTCAGGGATGACCTCCTCCTATGACACCTTAGTAACACTGTCAGAACTGCTGTCAGCATCTTCTGAAATATCAACAATCTGCACTGAACTACCATGTTTAAATCCTTGTTTTCTCACACATGACCTTTTGCTTCTTCTAAGATCAGTCTCAACATAAGGAGTTGGTATTTTCTTTCCTTTTCCCCTCTTCCTCTTGACCAACTGAGAAACTAGAGAGGCAGAGAAAATAATAGGATTTCTTGGCTCACAGGACCAAGTCATTTCATTATCAAAGCATAGTCTTCTAGCAGTACTATTAACTGACACTTTGGCAGCAGCTGGCCCAGTAAAATAAGCCTCAGACTCCATAGACTCCAAGCTCTCAAACACATCCTTCCAAGATCCTTTCTGCAGCCATGCAAATTGGAACAGAGGCAAAGAACAAGGAATTTCACTTGAAGCCAGAGAGAAAACAATAGATTGGAAATTCCTTTCCCAAAGTATTATAGGGGCAATACAGGGCCAAAAACAGTTCTAACCATGCCAACCTGCACAACATTTTGCCCTAGCACCATACCTTGATTAACTTCACCTTCCACATTATGCAATTAGCTGAAGCATTGGAAGGGTTCAGCACAATTGAATCCACTACCATCTCCTCCTCTTGGTCCTTCATATTATCTTCAACTTCCTCAAGAATATGATCATGATGATTCTCTGGAACATGTTGTTCAGGATTGATGTTCCACCCTAACTCAGGGTACTGAGGCAACACAAATAGATTGTTGTTTGGCACCAACATACCAGGCAATGGATGTGGGTTTCAATCAAAAGGCATTGGGTCCTCATCAGGTGGCATAACATCAGCAAAGTCATCATCCAAAATATAGCAAGGAGCAGTCCATGACTCCCTGGCTGCACCCAAATTTGCATACCTACTGATAACAACATCCCTTGGTACTAAAGCAGCAGATTGATAAGATGAAAACACCAAGGTTCAGTCCAGCACAGCATCATCTCTGTGCCAATTATGAAATTTGCCAAAAGTGGCCATAGTATTTGCAATGTCAAAAGTGTTGCGATAATCAAAAGGAATTCCCAGAAACATGACCCAGCCAGATCTAAAACCATGTGCAGATCAATGGTCCAGTCTATCATTGTGACAGACAAAACACACAAATACACCATGAGCAATTTCAAACAGCTGTTGGTAAAGCAAGCCAGAGACATCAGCAACACTACGCAGTTCATACAAACCCAGCCCAAACAGAGCATGCTGAAAACTAACTACTGCCCTTTGATGATGCTGCACAATGAAATCTCTCACGAGTTTACACCAGACAGCTTCATCAGCTTGGAGAGGAGCAGGCTCATGAATTGCAACGACATAATTACCGTATCTAACAGGAGGATCTTCAGAGGGCATGTTGAATGTCCTTGGCAGGCGAGTCAGTCCTCTATTGATACGTCCAAAATGTATCTATAATTTTGATGCTCCATGCTTGTTTTTACACCATTTGCCTTGTGTTTCGTTACACTTTGTGGCGTTTTTATGCTATTTATGGCCTATTGACAAGATGCCATAGTGCCAGTTCCCTGTTTTCTACTGTTTTTGTATTTCAGAAATGCTACACAGGAAATATTCTCAGAATTGGACGAAACAAGTTCCAGAACTCCTATTTTTCCCGGACGAAGTACGAGGACCGAAAGAGAGTCGGAGAGGGGCCAGAGCTTGCCCTCAAACCAGGGCGGCACGGCCCAGGCCCTGGCTGCACCCCCTACATGTGAGAGCACCCTGGTAGCCCCCTGACGATGCCCTTCGCCTATATAAAGCCTCAGGACAGAAAACCCTAGGGGAATCTGCAATTTTCTAGAAAGAGTTCCGTAGCTCTGCCGCTGCCGACGACGAATTTCGGGGGACAGAAGTCGCTGTTCTGCCACCCTGCCTGGACGGGGAAGTGCCCCCGCAGCCATCTCCATCGGTCTCCATCACCATCTCCACCGTCTCCATCGACCTCACCGCCATCTCCATCAACCTTGTTGTCTCCTATGATGAGGAGGGAGTAGTTCATCCCCGGGGCTGAGAGCTCTACCGGTAGCTATGTGGTTCACCTCTCTCTCCCATGATGTGATCTTTATGTGATTGTGAGCTTTGTATCATGTTGAATAAGTAGATGTTACTCTTCTTCATTATGTGTACTCTAGTGTGTTATTAAAGTAATCTATTCCTCCTGCCATGGTGTAACGGTGACAGTGCGTGCATCGTGGTGGTACTTGGTCTAGACTACGATTGTGATCTCTTATGGATTATGAGAATAATTATCACTATGATAGTATTGAAGTGATCTTTTCCTCCTTTCATGGTGTAATGCTGACAGTGTGTGCACTGTGTTAGTACTTGGTCTAAGTTGCAATAATATTTATCTTGAGTTGTGATTTGATTTGGATATCTCTATGAGTGGTGTTTGTCAAGTACTTGATGAACTTTAAGGGGTGCTTCTGTAGCCACTACGCAATGATTAGTGTTATTCAATAGGAGAGTAATTCAGAGTACCATAGTGAAGAGAAGTTATTTATTTATTCAATTATGTTATATTTGGTGGGAGTGTGTCCACTAGTGAAAGTATGATCCCTAGGCCTTGTTTCCAAGCTTTGCACACCATTTACTTGCTGTTTTGTTACTTGTTTGCTTGCTGCCATTTTTATTCTAGATTGCATTTACTACTTATAATCATCTATACCACTTGTGTTTCACTATCTCTTCGCCGAACTAGTGCACCTATACATCTGACAAGTGTATTGGGTGTGTTGGGGACACAAGAGAATTTCTGTATCATAATTGCAGGGTTGCTTGAGAGGGATAGCTTTGACCTCTTCCTCTCTGAGTTTGATAAACCTTGGGTGATCCACTTAAGGGAAACTTGCTGCTGCTCTACAAACCTCTGCACTTGGAGTCCCAACACTGTCTACAAGAACAGAAGCGTGTGTAGACATCAAGCTCTTTTCTGGCACCGTTGCCGGGGAGGTAAGGTAAAAGGTACTCGCATCCTCCTGTGTGAGTGCTCAGAGTTATTTCCTTTAGATTCTACAATTACATCTTTTTGTTTCTTGTTTTTATTTTCACTAGTTAGGCTTAATGGAAAATAAAGAGTTCTTTAGTCGTTTTTCTAAGTTTAGATATGAAGAGAAAATTGAAAAACCTTTGGAGCTTAATTCGCATGCTAATAGTTTTGTTAGTATGAATGCTTTGAACACTATTTTAGAAAAGTCTAAGCTTGGGGAAGTTAGTTTTATTAAGCATGATATTTTTAGTTCCCCAGCTTTAGTGGAGAAAGTTTGTACTGATGATATTTTATCTCCCATATGTGATGAGTCTAATGATGTTTGTGATCCTCATTCTTTTAAAATACCTATGAAAATTGTTGAATGTGTTATGAATAACCGCTACTCAGGAGATGGAACTGTCCCTCCGGGTGATCATTTACTCTTTTTACATGAATTATGCGAGTTGTTCAAGTGTGCAGGTATTTCATCAAGCCGGGTTAAGAGGAGGCTATTCTCTTATTCCCTGAAGGGCAGAGCTGTGGAGTGGTATAGGCTACTAAAGGATAGTCCATCTATTGGCTGGGAGGAAATTGTATCTCTCTTTTATTCTAAATTCTATCCTCCAAGTGAGATTCATAAAGATCGTAATCAGATATATAATTTTTGGCCTCATGATGGAGAAAGCATTGCCCAAGAATGGGGAAGATTGAAGTCACTAATGCTCAAATGTCCTATTCATGAGCTTCCCCGTAATATTGTTATTAATAATTTTTATGCAAGGCTTTTAGGATATTACAAGGACTATCTAGATGCATGCTTTGATGGGTCTTTCACAAGCAAGGATTGTGATACCAAGTGGGGTCTTCTTGAGACAATTCAAAACAACATTGAAGGTTGGGATAGTGACAAAGGTAAAGGATCAGGTATGAATTACGAGTTTGATTGCATTAAGTCTTTCGCTGAAACTGCTAATTTTCAAGAGCTTAGTGCTAAATATGGTCTTGATCCTCAAATTGGTTGATTGCTTTAAAGCCTTTGCTTCCCATATGAATGTTCCTATAGGAAATGGGGACGTGTATCATGAACCTTTTAAGGACACTTGCATAGAAAGTGATATTGTTATTGATGATTGCAATAAACATGCTCAAACTTCTAAAAGTCCTATTTCTTATAAGCATGTTAATTTTTGTGGAGTACATAGACCTTGTGAACAGAGTTATAACAAGGAAGATTATTGTGTCCACTATGCAAATGAAGAAACCCGAATGTGGTACAAGGATATAGGCGAGATCGGTAAAAAGGTTTGTGAGCTTTATCCTTTTCTTTGTAAACATTGCGATGACATAGGTCATTTTAATTTCCAATGCTCAAGCCCTAATAGTTACTCTTCTAGTACCTTAAGTTTGTATTGTGATGACAAGATTACTCTCAATCAGCATGATGAGCTCACCTTGTTCTTAGCGTGTGAAGAGATATCTAGAAAGATTGCTTTGATAGATATGAATGATGTTGATATTAATAGCACCCTTCATGGTTGTCATCTCTATTGTGCTAAAGATTGCCTTGCAAATACTTACATACAAAATCTTATAAAACTTGATATTTTGACAAGCTATGACAGGACTAATAGATGTTTTTATCTTATTAATAGAGAGGAAGAATCCTCCAAAGTTTCTTCTGTTGTCTCTGTCAGCAAACCAGATTATGTGGAGAAGATGCCTTTCCCTCCTAAAGAGTATGTGGAGAAGATGCCCTTCAAGTCTCTCTCTCCTAAAGGAGAGAGTAAGAAGAGTATGAAGAAGAAGAGGAACAAAAGGCGAGAGGACATGGTACCTTCCCCTAAGCGTTATGATCCTGCTATAGATTATGATAATTCTGATAGGGATGATGTTCCTATGCATATTACCTATGTTAGTGATCATGATTGGGAAAAGCACTCTACTTTTGATATTGAAAATCTTTTTGGTACAAATTCTAAGATTAATAATTGTTGTACCATTAGTGCTATCCATGTTCCTTCTTATGATGATACGTTTGATGAATATGCTTTGCGAAATAGCTGTTCTCTAGCTTGTGATGATACTAAACCTCTAGTTTATGATGGTTATGATGATGGGTATAATATTTTCAGTTCACCTACTATTGAGGATAAAATTAGTTATGATTACAATATGCCTCCTATTTTTGATGATTACGTTGATGGGAATAATTATTCTATTAAATCTGCTCCTACTACTATTGTTCATGTAGGGAGCATTAATTCTTTTATGCATGTGGCTCATGATAGATATCCTTTATGTGATAGTTCTATTATTAATTCTATTCATGATGCTACTGAAAGTTATTATGAGAGAGGGAAACATGGTTTGATGGATCTCAACAATATTGATTTTCCCCTCTTTGTGCTGCAATTTTTGAAGCTATACTTGTTTTGCCTTCCTATGCTTTTTGCTTTGCGCTTTCATGACTTATCTCTTTACAAGACTATTTTTCATAGGAAGTGGTTTAGATTTAAATGTGTTTTATACTTGCTTTTTTATGCTCACTTTTACTTCAAGTTCTTATATGGCGCCTTTGCCTCAAGCTCTTATATGGCGCCCACGTGAGCATTTTTGCAAATTACTGCGCCTAGCTCAAAGGCGTTAAAGAAAAGCACTCTTGGGAGATAACCCAATGTTTTTACTTTCAGTACTTTTTCTTTTATTTGAATCTTGGAAGCTATTACTACTGTAATAACCACTCCTTATCCTTTTTATTTCGTTGTTGTGCCAAGAGAAGCCTCTAATTTGAGCGAGGTAAGATTTGGGGATGTTGCTGTCCTGAAACTGTTTTTGGTGCTGCACCGTAAAAATTTGTGAAAATTTTCAGTATATCTTTTGGACCTGCGATTTCTTGTGCATATGCCCCAGGTTATATCCAAACTTTTTTTAGTTGAACACTTTTTATTTGAGCAACAGAAAACCCCTTAAAAAATGGTCTTTATCAGCTGTTCTGTTTCGATAGATTTCTGCCACTATTCATTTTTGCCGCTTTATCGCTTTCTTTGTGAGTTCTTTTGATCACGGAACTTTTGGGGAAGTTGCTACAGTAGTATACACTTTATATGTGGTGGTTTTGGGTTGAAACCTGAAGCAAAAAGGGTTGATTCTATATTATGCTTACACTAATGTTGCTAATAGATTTGTGTTTAGTTTTGTATGAAGGAAGTTTTCAAGTGTAGGGATTGGAGAATGATGAGATGAGATGAAGAATGGACAAAAGCTCAAGCTTGGGATGCCCATGCAACCCCCAAGAAATATCTAAGAGGTACAAGTATCAAAGCTTGGGGATGCCCCCGAGGCACCCCCTTCTTCATCGGCAAAAATCAGGTCACCTTTCAAGACACTATATTTTTATTGCTTCATGCACTATGTGTTTTTCTTGGAGCGTCAGTTGATTTTGTTTTAAGTTTTCTTTTGCTTTGTTTGCTGCAATAAATGTTTGGATCACATCATGTTTCTTTTGGAGGAGATGAAGTCGCTTTTCATTTGCCAAGAACACTCTAGTTTTCACTCTTATCGTTCAACGAGTGTTCTCTTTTTCTGCTACTACGTTTAGCTTGCATTTTTCGCCTTGATTTTTGTTCAGATCTTGTTTTATCTTTGCATCAAGGTGTATTTGGACCTCTGATCCATGTTGGTATTTATCAAAAGAGTTTCCTCAAAAAGGTTTGAATGGTGTTGGAAAAGAGAAAAAGTTTTATGCAGAAAAGTGGTACAAAAAGGAGCTTGTGTAGACTGCGGCTTAGGCTTTTGCATGTCGTGCTTGATGTCTTTTTGATAGTATGCTTAGTGGTTTTGTTGTAGCATGAATTGTCTCAAATAACTTAGATTGCTTAATAAGCCTTTAAAAGAATCATGCGTTGTTTTAATTATTTGGAAGCATTATTTTGGTTTTCTCCTTGATGCTTTATTTGGGTTGACTTGGCGCATGCTCACACATGTTAGACTCATACAAAGTCGCTAATAGCCTCTATGATCATTTAGTTTTTGACTTTTGATACCATCTTATGCTTCTTTTAATGTCGCTTTGTCGCTTTGCATAATTATGGCCATTAATTGCTCTCTTAGTTGGTCGCTCCCAGTCTTTTGCTAGCCATCGCCTTCTACTGAGTATGAGCTCTACTCGTGCATCCAACTCCTAAAAACCAAGTTTGCCAAAGTGTCCACCATACATACCTATTAGCAATTTGCTATTCCAAGTAAATTTGACTTGCTTTTATTTTCTCTTCAAATTAAACTCTTACCAGTGTTATGCAAAAATTGGTCAGTAAAGCTCTCACGAACCGGAAGGCACACTTTACTTTTTCTTGTTCTTAAAAATTTGACATTGTGGTCTCTTATGTTGAGTTGTTATGCTTGCAAGTTGTAAGTTGGAGACTAGCCCAGCCATGCCGTCATGGGCAAGCTTTCAACATTGCACTTCTTATTTGAGTTGATATCGTGATCTTTTGTTTATGGATGCCCGCGGTGTGAAATGAATTGGGAATCTCGCGGTGATCATGGAGTTTGTATATGTGTAAGGGAAACGCCTAGGCCTCCAATCTAAGCCATGCATAATTCATGGTGGAAATTTGCAGCATGCCCATAGTGGACATTCAATGATGCATCTCAAAATAAAAAGCTATACAAATGGTAAATAAAAGAGATGTCGAGGTGTTCATTGTCTCCTTGTCCTATCATTTTGATGTGGGCTTGTTCTATGTCATCGGGCACGGAGGTACCCCATTGGCGGTTCTCCATGATACGCATATACTTATAATGACAAGAGCCTTGCTTGGGACTCTAAGTAAAGTAGCATGAGGTTTGGGTACTCATATTCATGGGACACGAGGTTTTCCACTTATGATTTGTCAAGCATATGCATCATAATTGTTCTCGCATTAACTTTAACCATTCAAGATGCTTATGATGGGGGCAATGAGAGCTCAAAGCCGGTAAGTACCATAATTTTTGAAGGTTTATAAAACTTGCAATCACTGCTTCCCTCCGTGAAGGGCCTTTCTTTTACTTTTATGTTGAGTCACCACCTTCTATCTTTATGCACTATCTAAGAGAGCATAGTTGTCATTCTGAGTATAATGTGTATTGTCCCAAAGTTTTCATTAATTGATTCATGATGTTGGCTTCACTTGTTCTCAAATTATTTCTATCTAGTCGCCCTCTTAAACTTGAAGGTGTCCTATGCATTTATGTTTTGCTCTCCATGAAGGACAAGCTAAAAACCATTTGTATGTTTTTCCTTATGATTTGAACACACGTTTGACTTTCATTATTTCATTATTTATGATCTTTTGTTTGTGTTCTTTTTCATGTTATAACATGATTACTAAGTTTTTATTGTCAAGATTATGTCTTTCATGCCCATGTTTTAAGTTCTTATGATCCCAGCTCACAAATGCTTACATAGATGATCAAGATTGTGTAGGTGCATGTCACCTCAAAAATTATTTCTTTTGTTATCACTTACCTACTCGAGGATGAGCAGGAGTTAAGCTTGGGGATGCTGATATGTCCAAAATGTATCTATAATTTTTGATGCTCCATGCTTGTTTTTACACCATTTGCCTTGTGTTTCGTTACACTTCATGGCGTTTTTATGCGATTTCTGAAACTAACCTATTGACAAGATGCCACAGTGCCAGTTCTCTATTTTCTGCTATTTTTGTGTTTCAGAAATGCTACACATGAAATATTCTCGGAATTGGACAAAACAAGTTCCAGAACTCCTATTTTTCCTGGACGAAGGACAAGGACTGAAAGAGAGTCAAAGAGGGGCCAGAGCCTGCCCTCACACTAGGGCAGTGCAGCCCAGGCCCTGGACGCGCCCCCTACATGTGAGAGCACCCTGGCAGCCCCCTGATGACGCCCCTTCGCCTATATAAAGCCTCGAGATGGAAAACCCTTGGGGAATCGGCAATTTTCCAGAAAGAGTTCCGTAGCTCCGCCGCCGCTGCCGAAGAATTTCGGGGGATAGAAGTCTCTATTCCAGCACCCTGCCGGGACGGGGAAATTCCCCCGGAGCCATCTCCATCGGTCTCCATCGCTGTCTCCACAATCTCCATCGACCTCACCGCCATCTCCATCAACCTTTCTATCTCCGATGATGAGGAGGGAGTAGTTCATCCTCGGGGCTGAGGGCTCTACCGGTAGCTATGTGGTTCACCTCTCTCTCCCATGATATGATCTTTATGGGATCGTGAGCTTTGTATCATGTTGAATAAGTAGATGTTACTCTTCTTCATTATGTGTACTCTAGTGTGTTATTAAAGTAATCTATTCCTCCTGCCATACTGTAACGGTGACAGTGCGTGCATCGTGGTGGTACTTGGTCTAGGCTACGATTGTGATCTCTTATGGATTATGAGAATAATTATCACTATGATAGTATTGAAGTGATCTTTTCCTCCTTTCATGGCGTAATGTTGATAGTGTGTGCACCATGTTAGTACTTGGTCTAAGTTGCAATAATATTTATCTTGAGTTGTGATTTGATTTGGATATCTCTACGAGTGGTGTTTTTCAAGTACTTGATGAACTTTAAGGGGTGCTTCTGTAGCCACTACGCAATAATTAGTGTTATTCAATAGGAGAGTAATTCAGAGTACCATAGTGAAAAGAAGTTATTTATTTGTTCAATTATGTTATATTTGTTGGGAGTGTGTCCACTAGTGAAAGTATGATCCCTAGGCCTTGTTTCCAAGCTTTGCACTCCGTTTACTTGCTGTTTTGTTACTTGTTTGCTTGCTACCATTTTTATTCTAGATTGCATTTACTACTTATAATCATCTATACCACTTGTATTTCACTATCTCTTCGCCGAACTAGCACACCTATACATCTGACAAGTGTATTGGATGTGTTGGGGACACAAGAGACTTTCTGTATCATAAATGCAGGGTTGCTTGAGAGGGATAGCTTTGACCTCTTCCTCCCTGAGTTCGATAAACCTTGGGTGATCCACTTAAGGGAAACTTGCTGCTGCTCTACAAACCTCTGCACTTGGAGGCCCAACACTGTCTACAAGAACAGAAGTGTGTGTAGATATCATCCATCCACTAGGTGATGCCCCATCGGCACCCAGCACGCCGGATCAAGCTCAAACACCACCATTGATGCAGCACTAGGGGCAGCACTATGATCAGGCGACGACGATGGCAAAGACAGTAGAGTATCCGAAGGAAGGGACAAGGGAGATGAAACGTCAGGGCTTTGGTTTGAGACTTTAGGGCTAAAGTCTTCCTTTTGTCGTGTAGCCTTTGGACGCTAGACATAAGATTTGCCTTTTTTTGTTCAAATAGTTTTTCTCCTTATGACCATAAAAGAAACAAGCCCGACATCTAATCTCATTAGTGCAGGACTCTTTATTATGTCCAAAGCCCAAACAACGGCCACATTCATAAACTTGAAAGACCAAATCATTAATCATATGCTCAAAACTCTCATCACCAGCAGTAGGAGTATCATGCATTATACTGGAAGAGGCAGTAACAGGAGCAGTTGGTACCTTAGATAGTTGTACATTGGAGGAAGGCCGTGGAGCATAATCAATAGTGCCAAAGGTGAGAGAAGTGGAGGAATTAGCTTCAACATTCTTTGGCAGAATCACTCCAGGAGCTGAATATCCAGAGCATGCCAAGAACATATATTTTTAGCAAAAACCAGCTTTTTCTTGGCCAACTCAGAGGATTGAGCAAGCTTAAAAATTGGACATGGTGGTTTCTTCTTTAAGGCACTTAGAGCTTGTTCTGCATGTTTCTTCTCTGGGCTGATCAAGACCTAATCTTCGGCACATTCTTTCTGCCACAAAGCAAATTCCCTAGACCAATTAGGGCCACCATGTCCCCAGAGATGAAAGTAGCATTTAAATTGAGCACAAGAGAAACTTCGAAGATCGTAGACCATAAAACCCACACGCTTTGCATTCACTGAAAACCAAAAAACCCTGTTCGAAAGTTGTGTAACCATCAAATCATCACAGAAGCCTCCAATTGATGCTTCCAAAGCAATGCCCACTGAATCTTCTGATAATTTGAATTTTGCTCTTCCAAAAGATACCACCATGTAAAAGTGATCAGAGGAACCAAGTGGATGCACAGTGGATCCAAATCTTTTCCTGATATTTGAGATAAAAGTAGCACCATGTGAAAAATCCAGGCCAAGGGCAATAGAGTCATAAACATCTGATGAGATTTCACTATTATCATTAACCACTTTAGATGTAACCTTCACAACCTCAGATTGCTTTAGAGGTTGAACAACCATAAGCTCAGGAGGAGAAATAGTATTAACCGGCAGATCCTTGTTGACAACAGGAGACTAGAGCTCAATGCCCATTCTGATAACATGCATAGGGAAAAATAGCTTAGCGCCAGCGCTTAGATGATCACTTGACTTGAGAAACCTGCAACCAATCTGTTTTCCTTTGGCATTATTTAGGATGAGAAATTTGTCAGCCTTTCTCAATTCCAAATATCCATCATAAGATTTCATACGAGCCCGATCAAGATCCTTGTAAGTAGAATAGGATATCTTCCAACATTTCAAATGAGCACTAGGGTTTGGAGTAGGGTCAACTAAAACCCTCGATGATCTCTAGGTAGATCCCAAGGTAGAACCCTCAAAAGGTCCCGAAACAGATCCCAAGGGAAAAACCTCCAACGAACTCGTATCAGATCCCGGGGGGGATTTCAAAACCAAAATCACTAAAATGATTCTGATCCGGTAGTTTGAGATCAAAATAGTAGACCCAACTTGAACAATATTTTTAGTAAAACATTGACCGATCAAAGGAGAACCAAGATGATCTGACAGCACTAACCAATTCTTGTCCCACAACTGAAGAGAACCATCAAGAAAGGAGTAACCACCAAGATCCGGATCCATACCTTGGCAGAAAGAAACTTTACAAGATCCGACTGGGAGAACTGCCATGATGGAAAGGAGAGACTATGGTGAAGGGAAAAAAGCACCAGAGAGAATGGACAGAATGGAAACGAAAGTAGGCCGGAGATCAGAGAGATCACCGACGGGAAAGAGTTGTAGGGTTTAGGGTGGTGGAGTCACTGGAGTCTTCACAATTTTATTTTATTACCATCATTTATGTTGAGTTTCTTCATTCATATATATATATACATGGAGACTATTCTATCATCGATGATAGAATAATATTCTATACATATTCTGTACTGCTTATGACACATGTTTGTACCACTTTGTATGACAGAATCATACTGCTAGTTTGCAAATTTTGAACTGCTTATTTGTACCTATATAGCTATTTATTTGAACTTGTAAACCGTTTCTCAAAATTATGCAAATGATATACCATTGGAAAGCTATGGAAAATCTGCAACTTTGTCATGTTAAAACTTTTTCTAATTTTCAATGGTTTAAGTTTAATTTTAATCGGAAGCATTCAAAAACATGTCTGAAATATATTTTTAACTTATTTTCCAAACCACAAATCAGAATAACACATATGATACTCCATTGGAAAGCTATTGAAATTGCGCAACTTTGTTATCTCTGCAAGTTTTTTTCAAATTCACAATGCTTTTTGAACACTTTTGAAAATATTGGAATTCAGATCTATTCAAAAATGGGCGGACTGTAATTTGAGCAGATTTTCTCAACAATTTGTCAGAATGATGCAAATAATATGGCATTGGATAGATATGGAGTAGATGCAACTTTTTCATGTTTTAACTTTTTTCAAATTCTGCATAGTTTTTGAATAATTTTAAAAATAACGAATTCAGAGATATCCAAAAAAGACGCAAGGTAATTTGACTTGATTTTTTAACCGTTTATCAGAATGGTGCAAATGATATACCATTGGAAAGCTATGAAAAATACGCAACTTTTTTGTTCTCAATACTTTTGCAAATTTCTTACAGTTAAAGAATAATTTATATGGTTTTAATGTCATATGATTTATATTGTTCACAAGTTAACGCTTTGAAATTGAGAAACTATACTATTTGATTCATCATGGAAAGCGAAAAGCACTGAAATTGAAGTTTTGTTATACCATACAAATGATTTGTGCCTATTGTAGAGGCGATCGGAGCTTAAAACAGCATGATTTATATGATATATGCCCGTCCCGAGAAAACAGAGTTTTCGTACTTCCCTGGATACGTCTGTCATACTTCTTTGCTATACGTTTTTGTAATTCCCGATGGTGTTTCCAAAACTTTTCAGTAAAACAACGGTAACTTTATTATACGGTGTCATTTCGGTTCCATCGTCACAATATTGTACTTCTCTTCGTTATCACGTTGTACTTCTCTCCATTATTATGTTGTACTTCTGTCAGTCACAATATTGTACTTCCCTCTGTTATCATATTTATATTTTCCATCATGACTTATTTTTATGCAAAATTACAAGGTGTCGTATACTTCCCTAAACTAAGTATTCGTACTTTTTGTTCTTACTGTTGTGTACTTTTGGTCATTACAATGTTGTCCTTTTGGTTTCACCGTCACAATATTATACTTCCCTCCGTTATCTTCTTGTACTTCCTCTGTTATCATGTTGTACTTCTTTGTGTCACAATATTGTACTTCTCTTTGTTATTATATTGTATTTTTCGTCATGACTTATTTTTATATAAAGTCAAGGTCTATCTGGGCAAAAATATATAAGAAATATTATGTTAGTGTACTTCCCAAAACTTAACATGTGTACTTCCTTAACTGAAACCTTGCACTTCCTGTTGTCACTTTTTTGTACTTACTTCACTTTTGCGGATGTTTCCATTATTTTTCATGCAATTTATGCGGGACTTTGCACTTCTCAAACTGAACTTGTGTACTTCCCATCGTACTTCCCACTCTCCTATTTTTATACTTTCCTTAATACGATATTATCATTTTCTAGCACAATTTATGGGTTTGTGTACTTCCCAAAATTTAAGCGGTGCCACCACAGCGCACCAAAAGGTGCTGCCCGTTATGGCATCATCACCACACCTCGCCGGCTCGCTCATTCGCTGATAGGCAACATGGTCGCCGATGCCGATGCCGCTCCCTCTCCCATGTGTGCGGCGCTGACGCCGAGCCCGCCCATGTGGACACCGCTGACGCCCAGAGCCCTTTCCCCGTCTGCCCGCTGCTGCTCTCGCGGCCTTTTTGGTTCTGCGAGCATGCGCCGGTGCCTTTTCCCCAGACCCGGCCGGCCGTGTCCTTTTGTCGAACACCTTTCGCGCTATGCGCCCTGCCAGGCGGTCCCGTGCAATGCAAAGCGGCGTCTGCGACCGGTGAGCCGATAAGGATGATGCCACTGTGAACCCGGAAGGGATCGCCCATCCGGATAGCCATCGTACCGTTGGCCGCTTGCATCGTCTCGGCATCCTGCCCGGCCATGGTACCAGAGGCGCCTGTAGCGAGACCAACCTAGAGGCGGATGCATGGGCGCGGTCGTTTTTGGCTCTGCTCACCACAGTGATGCAGCAGGTGCAGAGATCCAGGCAGTGGCAATGAGTGTGTATGTGTGGCCAGCACCCAGTAGTGGCATGCAGAGCACTCTGTTGCATTCCATTGGCGCGCAAGCTGGTGCTGAAGGAACCCCATTGATGCATCGTCGACTCCATTGATGGCCAGTTCGCTGGTGGCGGACGGCGGCCAGGTCGCCGGAGCGTGCGGATGGGCATCAGCGGTGCCGCTGGTGGCGGGCCGAAGCACCGGGCGTGCCTGGTCGTGGGGATTTTTTTCAAGATCGTCGAGGGGATAAGAAGTTGCGGGAAGGTTACATATGACGGGTTGTTTTCTTTGACCGGATCGGGCCTTATAGAGTTTTGACATGTATAGAATATTATCCTATCATCAGTTGCAAAATAGTCTCACCGTATAGTACATCTATACTAAAACCAGTTGTAGAATAAGGATCTACAACCGGTGGCCCTATAAGACAGCGATCCAACCGCACCTACCTCCTTTCCCAATGATCGGTCGAGCCCCACCTAAGCACCTCCCACGCCTCTAGCTAGCGTGCCTCCGGACCAGCATCGCCGACGGCCCAAGCGCCTCCCTTGCCACCGGCCAGCGTGCCTTCAGACCACCCTCGCCGACGGCCCAAGCGCCTTCCTCACCTCTATCCTGTGCGCCTATCGCCTGCAGGTCCTCACGCCGGCAGCCTGGACAGTCCCTGCGCTGCCGCCTAGACGGCCTCCGTGCGGCTGGATGGTGCACGCGCCGCCGGCCGGCCAGTTCCTTG
The DNA here is from genome assembly GCA_007115705.1 of Dactylis glomerata. NCBI lineage: Eukaryota > Viridiplantae > Streptophyta > Magnoliopsida > Poales > Poaceae > Dactylis > Dactylis glomerata. Next base: position 501,812 of record QXEO01000334.1, on the reverse strand, counting down.
CGACCCCCAAAATAGGCGGCTATCTCCATTCTGCTTGCTCTCCGGCCAGTGCGCAGCCATTGCTCGGAGTTTGGCCGCGAGCTCTGCCTTGGCCGCCGTTGACCAGAGCCCTCCATCTAGCGCCGCCTCCGTATTGACTAGGAGTAGCCGCAGCCACAACTCCCACCGGCGTGAATTTCTCTGACCACCGGCATGTAATCCCGTGAGCCAACATGAACTACTGCGCGCGAGCGCCACTCAGACGTTGGCATCCCTGCTCGTCATGGTGGACGCGGTGGATTCTGTGCTGTGGAGTAAACCTACTCGGCTCAGGTTCAGTTCTTCCAAGCAGTGTTGTACGCTCGCACTACCTCCCCGGTCTAATTTGCTTTGAATTGCAGCAACAGTAGCACACCAAACTATGTGGAAGTTCTTTACTGTCTACAATGTTCGCGAGCGTGAGCTGTGCTGCTGTTTTGGTGCCCCTGCTGCTGCTCTCTCTCTCTCTCTCTCTCGTTACTCATGTTGATTTTCTGAATTGCTTCCGATGGTAATTGTTTTCTCATGCCAAAAATGTCCATGGTGATGTTCTAAACTTCTAATTTGAGGCAGAGAAAATATTGACTAATCCAAAAGAACAATCTTATTCAGGTTTATTTGTGATGCACTCTATGTGTTTGTTGATTTGTCCGAGACCACACACAGAAAATGGTTAAAAAGATAATTAGCACAACGTGTGGAAAAAAATAAAAGAAGTTTAGGATTGACACTTTGCCGCATAAGTGCATCTAAAACCCTAAACTCTAAATGTAGAATTTAAATAAAAATTTAAATCAGATTTAATTTTTACCACTACGGGCAGTTCAGGAGCGTGAGTTGGGTAAGTTTAGGCGCACCAAACGCGGTAGTTCACCTCGATCATGCTAGAATTTTTAATTAAATCAGATTTAATTTTTACCACCACGAGAAGTTCAGGAGCGCTATTGGGGGAAGTTCAGGCACACCAAACATGATAGTTCACCTCGAACATGCTAAATTTTTTATTTAAATCAGATTTAATTTTTATCACCACGGGAAGTTCAGGAGCGTGATTGGGGAAAGTTCAGGCGCACCAAACATGACAGTTCAACTTGAACAAGCTACAATTTGTATTTAAATTAGAATTATTTTTTACCACTACGGACAGTTCAAGAGCGCTAACAAAAGTAGTTCAAGTGTGCTACTCGAGGCAGTTCAGGTAGGCTTACGAGGGAAGTGCAGGTGGTGGCTAGAGGTAGTTCAGGTGTCCTAACAAGGCATTTTAGAAAACTCGACCGTGAAACGTGACTCAAATCAGTTCAGGTACACTAGCGTGGGAAGTTCAGAAATGCTACTATATGAAGTTCAGGAGCACTAACAAGGGAAGTACAGATGGCCGAAACTTTGGGAAGTTCAAGTGAACTAACGAGACAGTTTAGAAAATTCGACCGCGATATGCGAGTCCAAGCAGTTCAGTTTCACTAGCTCGAAAAGTTCAGGACCGCAATTCCAGGAAGTTCAGGCGTACAAACGAGGGAAGTACAGGCTAGCGAAACTTCAAGAAGTTCAGCCGCACCAATGTTGCAGTTCAGCAACTTGACTCGGGCAGTTCAGGTGCACTAACACGGCAGTTCAGAGAAAGTGACCTATAGGCATGACTCAGGGCAGTTCAGGCGCATAGACGAGACAGTTCAGGAACGCAACTCTGAGAAGTTCGGATACACTAAACGCATCAATTCACCTTGAACACACTAGAATTTTCACTTTTGTCGGATTTCTTTTTTTACCACTATGGAAATTTATGTTTATTCGAAGCGTAAGTTTACTTTGAACAAGAGGAAAGTTCGATTGCAAGAAATTAAAAAGTTAAATTTTGTCAACATTCCATTTAATCACAAAATAAGTTCAGTTACACATCCAGAGCAGTTCAACCGCATGTGAGAAGCAGTTCAGGTACTCTATTTTTTTCTGAGCGGAAATCCTACCCATTAAAATTGTTTCTATATATCCCTGTTGCACAAGTAAACCACATAAATACTTAATATACAATGATATGAGTCTACATTCACTTATACATGGTGTCATGCCCCACTCAATCACTATAGCCATGCCAAATTCAAATCGCTCGCATATGGGCGTCATTCCTACTATTTACTATTCTTGAAAATGATTTCTAAACCTTGCGAAATTTGGAAACATCACCTTGACAAAAAAGTTGCGCAATTTTAATATCTTTTGAATGGTATATCATTTACTTCAATCCGATTAGTCATTTAGAAGTAATTGCAAAAACAGTTCATGCAAAATCGAGAAATCTAGAAATCTGAATCAACTATATTCAAAACTGCTCTTAAATGGTAGGAAATCTGAAAAAATGATCAAAATGAAAAAGTTGCGCCTAATCCACAGCTTTCCAATGATATATCATGTGCATAAATCGGATAAACGGTTGAAAAATGAAGAGCAAAATACTGCTCGATATGAAAAAATCCGCGAAACAAATGTTTTGTATATTTAAAATTACTTCTAAACTGTTCCGAATTTCAAAAAACACTTAAGATCAATAAGTTGGGTAATCTTCTTGCGAATCCAACGGTATATTGTATGCGTTATTCCAATAAACGATGTGAAAACCGTGGCCAAATTACTATCGCTTTTTAATAGTTTTTTGAAATTTTATGTTTTAAAAAGCTTATCAAATTCTGAAACTTTTATGTTTTAACAGTTTTTTGAAATTTTAAATATTTTTTAGGTTATTTTTAAAAAGCAATAATCAGATTTTCGCATCATTTTGTATGGGCGGACAGTATTTTGGCCACGGTTTCCACATCGTTTATTGCCCAACTTATTGATCTTAAGTGTTTTTTGAAAGTCGAAACAGTTTAGAAGTAATTTTAAATATACGAAACATTTGTTTCCCAGATTTTTTCATATCGAGCAGTATTTTGCTCTTCATTTTTCAACCGTTTATCCAATTTATGCACATGATATATCATTGGAAAGCTGTGGATTAGGCACAACTTTTTCATTTTGATCATTTTTTCAGATTTCCTACCATTTAAGAGCAGTTTTGAATATAGTTGATTCAGATTTCCGGATTTCTCAATTTTGCAGGAACTGTTTTTGCAATTACTTCTAAACGACTAATCGGAATGAAGTAAATGATATACTGTTCGAAAGATATTAAAATTGCGCAACTTTTTTGTCAAGGTGATATTTCCAAATTTTGTAAGGTTTAGAAATCATTTTCAAGAATAGTAAATAGTAGGAATGACGCCCATATGCGAGCGATTTGAATTTGGCATGGCTATGGTGGTTGAGTGGGGCATGACACCATGTATAAGTGAAAGTAGACTTATATCATTGTATATTAAGTATTTATGTGGTTTACTTATGCAACCGGGACATATAGAAACGATTTTAATGGGTCGAATTTCCGCTCGAAAAAATAGAGTACCTGAACTGCTTCTCACATGCAGCTGAACTGCTCTGGATGTGTAACTGAACTTATTTTATGATTAAATTGAATATTGACAAAATTTAACTTTTTAATTTCTTGCAATCGAACTTTTCTCTTGTTCAAAGTAAACTTTTGCTTAGTATAAGCAGAAATTTCCATAGTGAAAAAAATAAATTTGACAAAAGTGAAAATTTTAGCGTGTTCAAGGTGAATTGATGCATTTAGTGCATCCGAACTTATCAGAGTTGCTTTCCTGAACTGTCTCCTCACTGCGCCTGAACTGCCCTGAGTCATGCCTATAGGTCACTTTCTCTGAAATGCCGCGTTAGTGCACCTGAACTGCCCGAGTCAAGTTGCTGAACTGCATCGTTGGTGCGGCTGAACTTCTTGGAGTTTCGCTAGCCTGTACTTTCCTCGTTTGTACGCCTGAACTTTTTGGAGTTGCGGTCCTGAACTTTTTGAGCTAGTACAGCTGAACTGCTTGGAGTCGCGCACCGCGGTCAAGTTTTCTAAATTGCCTCGTTAGTGCACTTGAACTTCCCAAAGTTCCACACACCTCTACTTCTCTCGTTAGTGCGCCTGAACTTTCCACGGTAGCGTTCCTAAACTTACCGCGCTAGTGCACCTGAACTGCTTTGAGTCATGTATCACGGTCGAGTTTTCTAAAATGCCTTGCTAGTACACCTGAACTACCTCTAGTCACCACCTGCACTTCCCTCATAAGCCCACCTGAACTGCCTCGAGTAGCACACTTGAACTGCTTTGGTTAGAGCTCTTGAACTGTCCATAGTCATAAAAAATAATTCTAATTTAAATAAAAATTGTAGCATGTTCAAGCTGAACTGCCGTGTTTGGTGCACCTGAACTTATACCACTCGCACTCTTGAACTTCCCGTAGTGATAAAAAATTAAATACAATTTAAATAAAAATTCAAGCATGTTCAAGGTGAACTGCCGTGTTTGGTGTGTCTGAACTTCCCCCACTCGTGCTCCTGAACTGCCCATAGTGGTAAAAATTAAATTCGATTTAAATAAAAATTCTAGCATGTTTGAGGTGAACTGCCGTGTTTTGTGTGCCTGGACTTCTCCTACTCACGCTCCTAGACTTCCCCCACTCGCACTCTTGAACTGTCTTTGGTGGTAAAAGTTAAATGCATGGAATGTTCGCTTCGGAAAAACAGAGCATCTAAACTGCATATTACATACAACTGAACTTTTTTGTATATGTAATTGAACTTTTTATTTTCTTGAACTAAAATAGGGGCAGGGTGTGTACTACAGCAACAGATACACATACACGAGTGGCCCCGCACGCACATAACAGTCTATTCTTATCGCTAATGGAGTACACGATAGCAAGTTAATACTTCTCTGCAATAAATTATATGCATCAATCAAATTACTAAAACACACAGATGCAGAACAGGAAGACAGAGCATATGTTGTCTGAATCTGATGGAGTTTTGTATCAGCACTTTTGGATTCCGGTCGTCATTGCCGTACTACTGGTTTGTTGCAGATTACAACAACCTGATGGAGCTCACCAAGGAGATGCTGCGTGGCATGTTGAAGCACCTCACGGGCTGCTACACGTACAATGGTGAAGTACCACGCGAACGGCACCCACAAGCCGCCCATCGAGATCGACTTCGGTCGTCAATTCGCACGGATTGACATGATCTAAGGACTTGATGACATGCGCCGCCGGCCAGGTCACCGTTGCCGTTGCTGAAACACACACATGCGCTGTGGCCTTGCTGCTGCTTGGATGAGACATCGTGGCCTTGGCTTGGGAGGGCCGATGAGCTAGTGGAGCTCGTCGAGCTCAAACTCGAAATCGAACTCAAACTCGGGGAAGGCCGACAAGCTGGCGGCGCGTTGTTCCATGGCAGGCGGCGTGCGGGGTCCGTGGCTGAGGGCACCCAGGTCCCTTGACGGCGGCACGCGGGTACCTGGCCGACAGAGCGTGAGTCCCTGGCCGGCGGCGCGCTGGTCCCTGGCCGGCGACGCTTGATTCCCTGGCCGGCGGTGCATGGGTCCCTGGCCAGCGGCGGAGTGGTCTCTAGAAGGCACCTCGTGGTCTGGTGGTTGGTGGGATAGTGGGTGTGCAGTGTGGGACGTAGACGATTATGTGGGAATGGAATCAGTTTGTTTCGCCGTGCATAGCTCGCCTTATAGGAACAGGCTAGTTGTAGATTCTTATTCTACAACTGGTTGTAGTATAGACCTACCCTATATATATATATATACATGGAGACTATTCTGTCATCAATTGCAGAATAATATTCTGTACATTTTTTGTACTTCCTTGTAACCAGGTTTGTACTTCTCAATTACTCTATGTCATACTTACGGTGTTCCAATGATGTACTGCTTTTGTTTTCTTCGCAGCGGAGGCATTTTGAGGATTCTGTACGTTGTTTTTGTTGTTTTTCGCATGATTTTGCTGGTAATTCGTGGTGTACGGAGTGTTTCGCATACTCAAATTGTGATAATTGCATGAATATGACAGATTTAGTCGCGATCCGTTGATTTCGTCTCCGCGGTTCATTATTCCGCCCAATAGTTCATCGTTCGATTGCATGATTTTGAGTGCGATTTCATAGTAGATTGCGTCCTAATGTATTTTCGACCGCACAAGAGTGATTTAATTCTCGAATTCTGGATTATTACGTAATATCGATTTAGAAATTTTGTTCCCGACGCATTTCTTTGCCTTGCTCGTGTCCGCCTCGTCGGGGATCAGTGAATTCTTAGATTTTTGTTGGATAATTCTTCAATTAACCTTACGTACTGTTTATATGCGTTGTAGGACTTTCACGGATACTCTAATTGCTCACAAATTTTATCGGAATTTGGTTGCTGAGCTCCGTGGTGTCCGTGGTTGTTGAGGCGGAGGTTCGGGTGATGTAGATTTTTGTTCGTTTTTCGCGGGATTTCAAATCTTAGTGCGGATTTACAGTTAGCGTACCCTGAATTTGGTTTCTATTATGTTACCTATCATTTATCTGCTTCTGTTGAGTTCTTTGCAGATGTACTGATGCGTATTAGAAAACAGAACATCTGCACTGCTTGTAATGATACCTTGTACTGCCTATGTTCCACGGCCTCACTACTTGTGATTATATCTTGTACTTCTTATTTTGTTAGTAAATATTGATATTTTGTTTCATACTTTTTGTAGTTGCTGCAAGTACTTATCTGTCTTCCAACCTATACTTCGAGTTATGTAGTAGCATACTTTTTTGTTATCAGAAAAATTGTTAGTTATGTCATCTATTTTTATTTACAAATTTTTAGCTCTATAGGTTTTTGCCTGTGCCATTCAATTTTTCTTAGACGTTCGGTTTTGTACTTAAGTATTAATATACGTGTACTTCCTGTAATATCCCTATGTACTTCGGTGGTACCCATAACCATACTTCCTTGTCAGATAATTTTGTTGTTCTGTAATCCAATTTCTGTTCCGAATGAGTAGGGTTGCAGTTATTTTCCGTTGCACTCGTGTGTTAAGGATAAGTACAATGTTTGGATAATGCACTAATTTTGCATTTAGATTATTTATTATTGTTAATGCTTATCTCCTCCTCTTTTTTAGGTTTTGTTGTTGTTCCTACCTCTCTATATATGTGGTCTGGCCGACGTACCTCTTGACATTCAGATTCGTTTTTAGATATTATCTCGACCTTCTCCCACTCGCATCATGTCAGATTTCATCCCATCTCCACCTACTCCCATCGCCCCTTTCTCTGAAGAGTCCACCATTCCCCTCCATGGCACCACCACGATGAATGTTCTGTACATGAACATGGCTTCAAGTGTTGCTGAATGGATCTCGAAGGTTGAAGCTATCCTTGATCTTTCCAAGAAGAAGATTGTTGGTCTCGACCTTGAGTACACCAAACTTCATGATTTCTACTTGAGCCCTAAGAAGGCCGCCGTCATCCAGCTTTGTGTTGGTACTGATGTATTGGTGTACCACATTTGCCATGCCGATGAGGACTGCATTCCCCTTTATAATTTTCTTTGGGGTTGTAGGTATGTTTTTGCTGGGTTTGACATTCTTGAAGACCGTAGAATGCTTAGTCGTTCGGATATGTATTGCCATAATTTGAAGGACATCCAGCAAATATGGAGAGACCCGGACAACATAAAGAAGCGCACACAGGGACTCAAGGATGTTGCTGCAGCTGTCATAGATCCTTGGTACTTGGAGATGAAGGATGGGTTTGGAAGGAAAGAGCATTCGATGTGGGTTAATGTGCCTCTCCCGCCGAAGCACTTGGAATATGCTGCTAGAGACGCATATGCGACCTATGAGGTGTACATGCGATTGGATAAGTTTGAGAGGGGTTTCTTCTCCCTTTTCAAAAATTCAGAGAAGAAGCGGGCTAGGGATTGGTGAATTTCATATGTCAATTTACTTCATTTTGTTAGTAGCTTGATTTCTTCAATGAAATATTTTTATTAATAAACATTTGTGGGTTGTGTTGAATAATTATGTTTCGTTTGTTTCGTTTTTAGGTTGGTTTTGTACTACTCTATAATGATATTCTGTACTTCCGGAATGTAATCTGTACTTTTTGGAAGTGTGGTTGTTTTAATAAAGAATTTTTTTTGTAATATTTCTTACTACTGTATTGTTTGAATTATATAGCTAACTTACATCTTCCAAATTATCCTCGCGTTACTGGTAACAAATCTTGTACTGCTTATGTCAGTCCTCCTGTACTTCCTGGTTGCTCAATTTATACTTCCCCATAGATGAACTCAGTTATGTCTGAAAATATGATTTCTGGGACACATAATTCTTCTTATGTTTCATTACTGTATGTTGTACTCTTTTATAAATCACATGGTACTTCAAGTAGTATTTTTGTACTTCAGTTTGTGTTACACCGTACTTCTCGGATATATAAACGTTTGTATTGTTTTGTGGTTATCAGGGGGATGTGTGTGTGGGTGGGGGGGGGGAGGGTTGGGAGCCCCCCCCCAGCATTATGTATGAATATTAATTTCATTCATATACGTATACATACTATGATTAATTATGTACTGCCAGGAAATTGTGTACAATACTCTTCTATTTATTAAGCATGTACTTCTGTGCTATATGTGTTTAATTATATAATTTTTTAATGAGATTAGGGGCATGATTGTTTTAGACGCGGTAGCCTAGGTGTTAGGGTACCAAGGTTGAGTTGTTGTCGACGCGGTAGCATCGACATGCAACGAATCCTTGGTACCCTAATACCCTTCGAGGCTTTGTCGCCTGTACGACGCGATAGCGGCGACAGGCGATAAAGCCGAGCCGCTAGACAAGATTATGCACAATGTGTGATTTTTATTTCTTAGGTTGGGGAGGGGGGGGGGTTGTTATTTCCCCATTTTTTATATTCGTGCCAAAAAAAGGCTTAATCATTATGTGGTTTGTATAATTTATTGTTTATAAATACCTTTCGAGGCTTTGTCGCCTGTACGACGTTATAGCGTCGACAGGCGACAAAGCTGAGCCGCTAGACGAAATTACGCTAAATGTTTGCAAAGTTTTTTGGTATTTATTTTGTCGTATTTCTCTTTAAACTTCATCGTACTGCTGTTTTATCGTTGTCGTACTTTTGTATTATTCTTTTTTAAACTGACGCATTAGTTTTATATTTTCAACATTTTAGTGTATGCGTTTTCTTTTCTTTTTATTATGCACCTAGTCGTCCTGCTTGTAGTTTACAATTAACTTTTATATTAAGTTGTACTTATTTTTATAATTTATCATACTTTCGTGTGTAACATGTACTTCTCTGTTTTTATTGGTGTACTTCTTGTTGTACTTCTCGCTGTCCCCCTAATTTTCTGGACTGAAACATTTCATTCAAATTCTTTTGGACAGAGTTATTTACGGGGTTGGCCCACCACTACACGCATTAAGTCCTCTCTCTCTCTGTCTAAACGAGCAACTGCTCCCTCTCTCTCCTCTCTTCTCTCTTCCGGCACAGTCCTCTTCTCTCCGCTCCCGAGCAACCGCCGCCGCGCATGCCTCTAGAACCACCGCGCTCGAGCAACCGCCGCCCTCGAGGAACCCTGTCCCGCTGCTATTTCTCTCGGGTGGGAGTTCTCTTTCTCGTCATTCCCCTTGCTCTGTGCTAACTGCTCCCCCTCTGTCCTCTGTGTCGCATCCGTGCTCTGATGCATAATCTGCATAGGCTAGGTTTCGATTTTCTGGCATTTTGTTCGATTTCAAGTTCTTGTTCATCGTATTGACACCTCTGTTGTTATTTTTGCAGGGCTGTCCGTACAGATTTGGGGTGTTGTTCGTCGTCGCTGTTGCTAGGGTTCGTGGGTCAAAATCGGCGCTTGGATCTGTCCGTTTTAGGGGGGCGTAGCTTCCTTCATCGTTTTGGAGCATGGATCGTGCACCTGAAATCCCTGCTAAGAAAGTCTCTGAAGGTAATCCTTCAATTTCCCCTCTGGATTGTATGTGCCCATTGTCTCCTGTTTGTCAATTTGATACGGTTTGACTTGTTTGTTTTATCTGTTTATGATGCCCTGCATGTTTGTATGTGTTTGAATTGCATGGTATAATTATGGTATAAGTGATTCGTGTTTAATCTTCTGTGATTTTTGTGTGTGTTTTCTCATTCTGTATTTAGTGTATGTTGTTTACAGAGTAGAACATATAGTCTATATACATCACATAAATTGAGATCCTCTATCTCTACTGAATTTTCTTTATATTTTATTTAAGTAGTACTTCTGGGTTGATGCTTTGTACTTCTGGTTAATGTACTATGTACTTAATTGATTCTGCTATGTATGTGTTATTTGTTCATATGTAATGTTCTGGCTCTGGCTGTATGTGTATTAAGTAGTTTGATATTTTTCTAGTTTATAAAATGTGTTAATCTTACTTTGTATGTGTCCTTTTTGTTGTACTTACTGGTATATGTTCACTGTACTTCTATGTTTTTAATCGCATTTTTTTTGGATTAGATACAGTGCCGGTATCTTCTGTTAGAAATGACAAAGAAGTTTCTGCAGTGCGTATCGCTGAAGATGCTCCTGCAATACAAAACACTGTAGAAGCCCCTTCGTCTAAAACCTGTGGTAATGAAGAAGATGTTGACCGTTCCTGTGGTCATTCTCTGGATGATACTAATGACACATTCGGTAGTATTTTTTGTTTATCTTTTGTGTTGTTAGTTTATCCTATTCTTTTAGTTTGTTTGCTACTAACTAGATCTCATATTAATGTAGAAGATATGATTGGAAATGCGGACAAGAACATCAGTGATGTTATTGCTGCTGTTTAAGAAGATTATGCATCAGCAGGCGAGGAGTTTGCTACTGATATTGGTTCGTTGCAGCTGTCAAAAACTCAATCGCAGTCCGTAGATGGTATTGAGCTTGTCACTCAGGCTGCAGATGTTCCTCAGCAGTTAAGAGCTGATAAAGAAAGGAGGTCCAAGAAAATACATGATGCCCATGTTCGTAAAGAAAAATCACTTAAGGGCGAATCAGATGGTTTGTTAGTGCCTATCGATGGCACGGCTGCTGGAAGTGTAGTCCCCTTGCCGCATAAGTCGAGGGCTGCTGTACAGAAGGTTAAGCAGTCTGAAATTGTTAGTCCACGTAGGAGCCCACGTGTAGTAGCTTCTACAGTTGATGTCAGGCCACGTCAAAGTCCTCGTGTCTCTTCTATGCTGAAAGATGCTGCTGCTCCTGCAAGTAAAGCTGCATCTGTTGACAAGGTTAAGAAAGTTAAGAAGCGAGTTGCGTCGAAGAAGGTAGCTGTTGTTGTTGTAAAGAAAGGTGTGTCAAAGAAGGACACTAAGGTTGCAAGTAAAGCTTCTGGTAGTGGGAAGAAGCTTCAGCGTAAGGCGACGAAGTCTTCCGTTGTGATAAAGATGAAGACTATAAGGGTGACAACGAATCTAAAGACTTTGAGGACACAGATGCCAATCAAGTGAGTATTTTTATACATTTGTGTAGGCTGTGCATCATTTTACTCTAATATTTGTACTTATGTTATCATAAATGTAAATTGCATTGTTTGCTTGTTTTGTACTGCATGTATCTTTACTGTGAACTTCATTGTCTGGTAGTTGTGTACTTCTTTGCATACATCTTCTATGAGCTCATTCCATTCAGTACTATGATTTTCTGTTGGTGTATTCATGTTGCAATTTCATGTGTTAGCTGAACTGCTATTCTTTTGGTAGTTATACTTCTTCTGGTAGTTATACTTCTTGTTAAATCCTGTCATACTTCTTGCTTTATTCAATGTAATTCTTGGAACTCTCATTGCTTTTCAACTGTACTTCATTATCAGTTATGTTGTACTTCCAGCCTTTTGTAGGCGTACTTCCTTTTTTTAGTTGTACTCTCTCTAACTCTGTATATAATATTGCAGTACCAGTTTGTTAAGAGGTCTTCAAAGAGGAAGAGGGATGATGAAGAACTTTTTGCAAGTGAGGATGAACCTGATAACAAAAAGCGGCGATTCAACACAATGGCTAGGTGCTCTCTAAAGGAGTTAGCCAACTGCATTAAGTTGTTGAAGGAACGACATTTGGACGTTCTTAGGTCTGGAGGTTTGGGCCACCTTAAGGACTTCAAAATTAAGTGCAATATTAATCGGCGCCTGATCAGCTTCCTTATGTACCACATTGATCCCCATACAATGACACTTGATCTTGGTGATGGTAACAAGGTGTTGCAGATAACTGCTCTAGGCATACACTTGCTGTTTGGGCTTCCTATGGGTGGTAACTCGCCTCCTAGGCCATCTGATCATTTTTCTGAAGCTTTGAGGTCTCTGAAGGATGAGCTAGGTGTTCCAGTGAACCAAGAATTCAAGACTGATGAGCTTAGGAAGATGCTTGTAACTCTTGTTGATGATAAAGACAACGATACCAAGGCTATGAAGGTTTTTGGTCTTATTCTGTACAACAAGTTTATCTGCCCAGGTTACGGTATGAGGATCACAAGGGAGGCAACAATGGTTGAGGACTTTGATTTTGCAAAGTTGAAGGATGTGAACTTATGCCAGCTTGTGGTTGATGAGCTGAGGAGAGCTATATTTGCTTGGCAGGCTGCTGGTGCAGATTGGAGAGCTATACCTGGCTATTGTATTGCACCTCTTCTGATGTATTTTGATTGCATCGACCATCGCCTTGTTAAGGATATTGACAAGAGGACTCCACGTGTGCTGTATATGGATCCGAAGCTCCTTAGGAAAGTTGCGAACCTAGATTGTATCACAAAAGGAGACGAGAGACCCGATTCCTGGGTGTATGGGAAGCTGCCGGCGAGCCATTAACCTTAACCATTGTCATATAGTTCTTTACATGTTTTATGCATTTTCATATTTACTGACTGCTTTATTTTTTAATGTAATTTTTTGTTTTCATTCAGTGGAAAGCCCGCAATGACATTGTCTATTATGATGAAATGACCGGAAGGAAAGGCAGGAATATCCGCATGTCTCCATTGAAGAGGTCTCTTCTCTCTTCCGTTGACATGATTAGCTCTCCAAAGCGTGTTACTGTGGGGGAACAGCAGTGCTGCTGATGTCAATTTAGAAGGCAGCAGTTCAAATGTTTTTTATGCTAACTTCAGAGATCTTGATGCTGCCCTTGCACGTGCATGCCAACTGTCCCTCCAGCTGCCAACTACAAGTGTCAGGCTTAGTCACACAGCTGGTGTGTTGCCTCCTAGACATTCTTTCAATGAGGAGGCTGAGAAGGTTGTTTTATCTGCTGAGGCTGCTAATCTTGAGTATCTGGAGAAAACAGTGATGCACCTTCGTCAGAGTTTTGGCATGTACAAGACCATGCAAGATGCTCGCTGCAAGCCTTTTGAAGATAATGCGCAGCAATATATCCAGCAAATGTCTACACATGATGCTGTTGTAGGCGATGAAGCGAAAAATGATTGTGGTGTTGTAGGTGCTCAAGGGACAACGGATGTTGATGCTGTTGGTGCTGAAGCTTCTAAGATTGCAAAAGTAATTATATTGTACTTCCTGAAATCTGATTTCTGTACTGCTTGGACCTTGCTGTACTTTGAACTAACAAGTTTCTGTTAATTTTTACCAGTTGAGCAGTGAGGGACTTATTCCCTCATCGGATTCTGCTGTGATGGCAGATGATAACGTAAGTTATATTATCATTTAAACCTCAGGGATTTTTGTTGCCTTCGTTGTGCGTGATTTCTTTACTCATTTATATGTTATTGATTTGTTTTTCCAGGTTGTTAATGAGGGACTTGTTACCTCTCCAGTTTGTGGTGACAAGTCGACCGGTCCTAAACCTGTTACTCCTCCTCAAGAGTACAGTGATACAGACAGCGACAAGACGCAATCTGCGGATATTCAGCATGCAAATGTTTAGTCCGGGTCTGTTTCTCATGACGCAGCGGAAGACAATACTGACGTCATGTCTGAGCAAATCCCTGTAGCTGGTGCTGCTGATGCAAATGCTAAAGAACTTGCTGGAGACACCACTGCAGTGGTGATTGAACCTCGCGTAACAAGCGATGTCGAAGTTGTTGATAAAGATGTTGCAGACATCCCTGCGGATGCATCTGCAGATTTAGTGAAGAACACATCTCCTACTGCTGTTGGGAATGAAGACATGGTGGACCCAAGTTCTTCCATCAAGGAAGGCAAGAAATCATAAAGTCCACCTCTTTTATCCTGTTAATATCTTAAACTTATGTGTGCATTGTGGATGTACTCATTCTGAAACACTTAGTGATATCCTTTTATTTGTTGTTGAACAGTTGCTGTGTAATCGTGTTTTGCTGTACATTGTGTGATGCAATCCAGTGAAATATTATCCCAATATAATTCTGTATTTTTCGTTTGTGGGAGAGATATCTGGGCAAAAAACTTGTCATTTTGTACTTCTTTGCTAGATTATGTACTTCTCTGTGAATAGTATTCCCCACCTCCTGTACTTCTTGTGACCACCATTTTTCAATCAATCTTGTATTTCGTACTTCTTGAGATACTGTTTTGTACTTTCCTTTTACTGATTTTCTTATTACTTAGCAGTGTTGTACTTTCAGTTCTCCAATATTGTACTTCATGTTCTCACTGTCCTATAATTACGTTGTTCATTTGTATTTTGCAGATGATGCTGATTTTGTCAACCTTCCTATTAAACTTCCTGATGCTGTTGAGATGCTTTATGATCGAGTCATCAGGGTCAAAGAAAAAGATGATATAGCGTATGTTCATTTTCTAGAACTAACCACAATTTTTAATTTAATGTTTTTGCATTGTTTTTATTTTCGATATATCACGTTGTGTACTAACCACAATTTTTATCCATTCACAGAAACAATATAATGTTCAAAAATGACTTTGGAGAAGCTACTGTTTGGCAAGTTGCGTCTTCATTTGGTCCCCGTAGTATGCTTAATTCGGCTGCAGCTTGTATTGGTGTTAGTCTCATTGCGGAGAAGTTTGCTGGTTCTGAAAAGCTTGTTGTGCCTTTTTGGTTTGCTGTGAGTTTCTTTTTACCTAAAAACATGACTTCTCTATCCTTTGTCATGATCTGTTTAGTTATTTTGTTGATGTTTGTATTCTTTCATCTTGTAGTTCAAGATATATAATGGAGACATCGATGGATCTGTGATGAAGTGGTTCACTCGTGAACGTCTTGATAAAAAGGATATTGTAAGTTAGTTAACTGTGTGCCTACTATTTATTTTGTTAGTTTTTGTACCTTTGCTTATAACACATGTCTTTTTGAACTTAGTTTATTAATTTTGTACATAATCTTTTGTTTTTGCAGATTGTGTTTCCTACTTTCGATCAACACCCATCTCGCAAGAAAGATGCTGTTGGTCACTACGTCGTGGTTTCTCTGAATCTGAAGGATAAATGTTTCCAGTTCATTGATTCTCTTTACGGTGTTAATGATCATGGTGGTTGGGCTGTATTTCTGAAAATGGTTGAAAATATAAGGAAGCTTTGGCGTGATGGCAGTGAGAAATTTGATGCCCCTCTTTCACCTCCTTCTATCGATGATTTCGCAACAAACTATATGGATACTGTGAAGCAAGACAATGGGTGAGACAGCATGTCAATAATGTTTTTCACATTCTTTATACATTGATACATGTTTTCGTACTTTGTTATCATGTTTTTATAATTAATCTATCTTTTTTGTTTTGCAGCCGTGATTGTGGTTTTTTCATGTTACAAACAGTTAATTCATGGGATGGAAGAAACTTAACTGACTTTTCATGCAAAGATATACCAAACATGAAGAAAATGATGCTTTTCAACTGGGCAATGTCCGGAAAACTGAATACTGACTTCGTGAATTTATTTGGGTTTCATCCTGGTACGTGATATCTATTTAAATCGTCCAAAACTGTATTCCCAGTTTTTTATTTTCTATTTGGTACTTCTATAATATTGTTCCATTTACTTCACTATATATACTTCTGTACTTCCGGTTCATTCATATATTATTTTGCAGCTGACTACATGCGAGCTAATGAAGAGTCATTCACACTTTTCGATACTCAAGTTGTCGAGCCTGAGATTATCAATATCAGTAGTCAAGAAGATATCCCTGTCTTGAAGGCTGCCAGCAAGAAGAAAAAGAAGGGCCCGGTTGTTAAGAAGCCAAGCAAGAATGTTGAACCGATTGTCAAAGTAGAATCTGACGGAAGTGATTCTGATGACTTTGTCTCTGCTAAAACTAGGTCTGGGAAGCCTCCTGTTGGTTCTAAGAGGAAGGATGTTGGTGTGGATGACGAAAATATCATGTCTTCAAAACGAGCAACGAAAAAAATCAAAGAAACTAGCTGAGCCTGTGGACCCTCTCATCCCTGTGAACTTTCCGCATTCTCGTAGGGCAAGGTTGCTCAGGGAATTCTTAATCAGCAATCATGCTAGGGATAAGTACAAAGAATGAGTTCCTAGTTTAAATTGTACTTAGCCTGTCTGTCCTATACTTCATGATGCGCCACTACTGTACTTCTTGTATTACCACTCGTGTACTTCTTGGATTTGTTCTATTCTGATAGGTTCCTTTTATTTTTCAGCACGATTTTCTGTAGGTTTGTGCACGGCCGTGACTCTTCTGGTGACAATGTTGAATCAACGTTTGATGGCAAAGAGTTGGTAGCTGCATTTGATGAAGGTGGTCAATTTATAGGTGAAATGATGGATTATGTCATTAGCAACTGGAAAGCTGATCCCTCCAGGAACCATGTATTTGAATCTCGCAGCCGTGTACTTCTGAGCCCGTATTTTCTGCCGGTAAACTTACTGATGCTTACATGTCTCATTCTTTTTCTTAGTTTCATCTTTTGTTTTAATTATCTATGCTATAACCTGCATTTTTTTGTTTGCAGTACGTTCTAGGTATGGATAACATGACGGGGACTAACAAGTTTGATCTCGTCAATGCTGTGAACACTTTTCACCAGATAGTGAGGCCAGGAGAGAATCTTCTAAAGGCTAAACTGGTTAGTCTAGTTATTTTAGTTTATGTTGCCTATTTTTCTGACATCTATTACTGTGGATTGTAATGCTTTATTTTTTTCTAATATTTTGCTAGATCATGATGCCTTATTGCAAAACAATTCCTGGTTCAAATGTCAGTCACCACGTCCTATATGCAATGAACAGATACAATGAGTCGTTTGATGTGATGGACTCTCTTAGTTGGCCTACTAGAAGTAGGAGTGAGACAACAAGGAGTGGGTTTCACAAAAAAGATATAAAGGAAATTGTGAGTTCTTAATATCTGTCTATATTATTTACCATTAATGCATCGTCCTTTTTTTTAATCTTACATTTCTTTGTTTTTTTAACAGGCACGTAGGATGATTCTAGTGATGGAGGACATTTATGGCAAAGAAGTGGCCATCCTAATTGGAACACCATCACAAACAGGCCAGCATATAAAGACGTCGCAAAGCAGGGACCAAACCAGTGCGGCTTCTTTTGCCTAAAGTTTTCTTCAGCGTATGATGGTGTTGGTTTTGTTGAGCCTATCTCTGACCGTGATGTATGTTTCCAGCATTTTTTATCCTTCTAATGTAATCCTTTTTTGTTGGTCTCCTTCATTTATAAATTGTTTTAACTTTACATTCTATTTTTACCAGGACCGTGTGTTCGATTGGATGGATGAATACATGTTCTCGATAGTGTTCCATCCAAAGAACGCTGTTCCGCTTGAGGACCTGCCAGAGGAGATACAGTGCCTATCTCCATATTCTTTCTTGTCAAAGGAAGGAGAAGATTTACTGCAGCTCCTAACTCAGAAGTAGGGACCAGATTGTTGTGTAATTGATGACCAGATTGTTGTTTAATTGATTTATACATTTGTGTGGAGTCATTTGTATGGAACATATATATTAGGATTGGATGATTCTCCTTGGATATATTTCTCTGTAACATAATTCAGTACTTCTTTTCTGTGTTGTACTTCAATGTAAAGAACGTACTTCCATTAATCCCTGTCGTTTCACTACTAGTACTATGCAACTGTACCTACTTGTTTACAAGAAATCCTACTGTACTTCTCGGTTTATACTTCCTGTTATTTCATTCCGTACTTCTCTAGGTACTTCTCTTCAGTTTATACTTCTTTGTTTTCTCATTTCATACTTGTGGTACATACTGTGTACTTAACTGTTTAAATCATTATATGCTTCTTGGTTTTCTCATTCTATAATACTCTGGTACTTATCTTTACTTAATTACTTTTTATTTTGTACTTAAGTTATCTCATTCTGTACTTCTGTGGTACTTCATGTACTTCATAGAATTCACTGCTTATACTTATTTGCTATATCATTATGTACTTTGGTTGAACATGTCCTATACTTCTTGTCAGTTTATACTTTTGAGTTATTTCTTTCCATACTACTCTGTTACCTATCGTATACTTCCACTTTTTCAGTTTGTATTTTATGTTATCTCATTCTGTACTTTTTCTGGTACTTCATATACTCCATGCATTCCTAGGATGTAATACTCTGGTATATAATTCTATACTTCTCTTAGTATATCTCTTGTACTTCATTAAATTTTTCTTTGTACTTATGGTTATCTCATTTTGTACTGCTTTTTACATACTCTGTACTTCAGTTTTTCAGTTTATACTTCTGTGTTTTCTTATTCCGTAATACTATGTTACTTATCCTTTAATTAATTACTCTTTATTTTGTACTTACGTTATCTCATTTCTGTACTTCTGTGGTACTTCATGTACTTCATAGCATTCACAGCTTATACTTCTCCGCTATGTCATTCTATACTTCTTGGGAAATTTTTCCTGTACTTCATAGGTGTTCATATATATATATTTTGACAGTAACAGAAATCTATGTATATATCACAGAAATCATATGTAATTAACCCAATACAGGATATGCAAGGACATATGTAGTACATCTACAATGACAACAATCACATGTCTTTTTTACTTGAAATCTGCAAGAAGATATGGCACGAAAATAGTTCATGCCATAATCATTTTCTTCTTGCACTCCTCCTGGGGGGTGGTGGCGTTGCCTCCTTTTCATCTTCCTCATCTTCGTCCTCTTCCTCATCTTCCTCATCATCCTCATCCTCGTCTTGTTCAATTTCTTCATCTTGCTCGTCATCCTCATCGTCGTTGTAATCATCTTCCTCTTCATCTTCATCAGGTTGTTCAACCTTTATCTTAACAGTAGTGGGAACAACAGTTGTCTTGCGCTTTTTAGTTTTATCTTTTGTCCTAGCTATTGCTAAAGCATCTCTAATCACTGGACAAGACAATACGTTGTAGCCCCGCACCAACTGGTTGCATCCTTGGCATAACCTTTTCCTTTTTTTCCCATCACCTGTGGCACCTGTTTCCACAGTAGCAGTAGCAGTACCAGTAGCTTTATTTTGCAGCTCTTCACGTCTTGGACAAGAATGAGAATTGTGTCCCTTCTTCTCAAAGCATATACTGCATGTTATCTTGCATTCAGAAACTTTGCTTTCGTTGTCATGATGTAGTTCTTCTTCCTTTGTTTTGTTCTCTTCTTCCTTCTTGATATTCTTCTTTGTTGGTCCTGCAGGTTTGTAGTTTGTGTTTAGCTTCGTCTGTTTCCCGCTGCCTTTAGTTTTAGACACTGGAGGTGGTAAGATGACGCGAGACTTTGTTCCGCTGTCATCTGTAGTACCATTGTTGGGCATGTCCATTGAGAACTGTGTCAAGTCAGGCTCAAATGTCTCAAAGTCAGGGACATTTTTTGCTTGATTATCATCCGCTGGTGATGAGGAGCCCATCGCTTGCATCTGCTCAAAGAGCTCCTGCAATCCAGTTTTAGCTCTAGCACGCTGCTCATCAGAATTTGTAGCTGCTCTAACAACTTGCATTGCTAATTGGAAAACTTCATTGTGCTGGTATAGGAATGATGTCCCATCAAATGACACTGTTTTGTAATCTTTCCTGTCAAATGAACCTTTGGTTTGCGCCTTTTTTGTTTTTAAATAAAAGTATTTACCTGTATGCTCCCATAGCTTGCACTCGCATGAGTATTCTCCTTTCACAGGATTTGCAACCACCTTAAACTCATGGTTGGACCATGAAAAGGCATCAGTTGGTTCGTGGTACTTGACGAGATAGTTGTGCTCGTCAAGGTCAGGGTCAGGGTTGTTCTGCACCCTAAATAGTGTGCTCTTCTTTAGCTTCTTGCGAAACTCTTTGAAGACAGCTTTTGTGTACTCTTCGCTAAACTGTTTCTCGAACCCATAATAGGTTCGTGTCACTGGTTCAGTCTACAATATTTTTGTTAATACAAGTTAGTACGATAGTTATTTGTAAGACGGTCACACATCGTTAATTTGATGATGAATACTATGGTAAAAAACACGTACCATTGATGCCACTATCTCCTGATGCTCTATCTGGCATCTTCTAAATATACAGTTGTTTAGTTGCTCAGCAAAACGGTGCAGATTTTTGTTTATGTTCACAAAACCTTTCTTCAGGATATAGTTCATGCTTTCACTGCACTGGGTTGATGTCATCCTAGCGCAGAAGACATCCTTGAAGTAGGCTGATATCCACTCCCTCCTGTCTTCATACAGCTGCATCATCATGACTTCATCATGCAGGTTGTACTTGTCAACTAGATTATGCCATGCTGATTCAAACTCGGTTGGCATAAGCGGCCAGTTTAGAATTCCTTGGAATTCATCCTTGAAAGTGGGGTACAGCTTGTACAGTTGGGACATGGGAATGGAGTACTTCCTTGTGATGTTCCATCGGCACCATTTGTGCAGTGTATTAATGAAAACTGCACTGATTGCCGGTGTCATTGCAGGGCACTGATCTGTTATCATAGATAGTTATTCAGTAGTCAGTAAATTTGAACAACTTAGTGTTGTGCATGTAACTGGATGATTTTTTTCATTTATTTATTCTGAAAAACCATACCTATCAGAATAATAGTTGGATGCTTTCCGTCCATGCACCGCAAGAAAGTTCTAAATAACCACTTAAAGGATTCCTCACTCTCATCCCTGATTAGAGCACAGGCAAATATTGTTGACTGTAGGTGATTATTCACTCCTACAAATACACCAAGAGGCATCTTGTAAATGTTTGTTTTGTAGGTTGTGTCGAATGTTATGCAGTCTCCGAAGTCCTCATACGACCCCCTACAGCTGGCGTTTGCCCAGAAGATGTTCTTTATACGTTCACTATCATCCAGCTCAAAGTCAAAGAAGAACTCTTTGTTTATTCCTTTCATTTCACCAAAGAATGATAGAAGCTTCTGCACGTCGTCACAGTCATCTTCTTTCGAGTTCATTGCTTTCCTGCGTTGATTTTTGTTTGTGTAAAGTTAGTCGAATTTTTCAGAAAAAAATGTAGGTTGCAACTTTGCAGATGGAAAAAACAATATTGTATAAACTGGGCTAGCGAAAATCAATTACCGATTGAGTAAGTCGCGCCCGTGTACCGTTAGATACTGTCCACCTCCAAAAGATCCATAAAGGATAGACAATATAGTGTGATGGGGAACATTTTGGAACTGCAGGTCCTTGACATACTGCAGCAGCGATGAGTCAAAGTTCTTGTGAGAATGCAGAAACACCAACATGCTTGGACTCTGAAGCAAATAGTGGTTGTGTTCGTACGTCACATGCTCAATGAGGCATGTGCCGTCTTCCTGGTCTTTAACACGCAATCTTGCCATGCAGCCACATCTCCTGGTTGTTTTTTCACGCTGACGCTCAGCTTCAGACACAGATGCTGTGTACTTCCCTTGACATGAGCAGTATAGATACCTGTTGTATCCACTATGCTGCCCAATTCTGATTCCAAATCCAGCATGCCTGGCATATCTGTTGTAAAATTTGTGCACCTCCTTAAAATCTGGGAAACTCATCCCAACCATAGGTACAAGATAGTTTGGAATATCCGGCTTCTACAAAAAGAAAATGGTACACAAGCATCAGTCATGCATATCAGGAATGTAGTTAGAAATATTTTTAAACTAGAGGGGTGTGAGTTTTGGGTTCAACTCACATGCGAGTATCTTCGATTTTGCACAGGAGTGCATTCATCCTCAGGAACTATCGGACATGGGGGTGTAATGACTGAAGTGTGCAAAAGTGGATCACGAGTCTTTGTCAATAGTTCCTTTGAATCCCTGACCTTCTTGGACCACTGCATATTGTTTGGTACTTGCTTCTGCCTTGGGATTTGAGGTGCAAGCGGGGGGAGATTGGATGAATGAGCTTGAGGTGCTCGTGGAGGTTTTTTCTGCGCGCTTGTATAGTCCCATTTGCAATCCATATTTGGTGGATGTGTACCTGCAACAGCTGGTACTTTTGTTTGATGATTGATACCCGACCGTGGTTGTGAAGCTGCAACCTCACGCACAATTCTCTGCATATGTGGTGGAATCGGTGGGCCTTCCTTTCTGAGATCATTTAATCTCTCACTTGTTGCTGCTGGTTCCGGAGGAGTAAGCAAGGAATCCATATCTTGGGTATCTGGTGAGTAACCAGTCATGAAGAAATTTCTGGGTAGATCAGGTGTTCTCCAAACCAAATCACCAATTCCAAACTGCAGTGGCAATTCTGGCAATTTTGGTGTAAAATGTTCACTCTTACGCGTAGTTTCATCCTGTAAAACATGAACTTTTTTAGCAAACAGTACTGTACTTCTTGTTGAAACAAGCCTATACTGCTATCAAAGAAATCTTTGTACTTGTTGATTAACATCATTGTACTGCTATCTAGAACTGTACTTCCTATTTTTACAAAGCAGTACGATATGTACTGTTAGAAACATCATTCAACAGTTCTACTGCTTTTTTCAAATCTATGTACTGCCCTGTTATAACTGTACTTCTAAGAAACATTTATTTGATGCATGAAATGAACAAGATAGTTTGTACTTCTGTTCAACATCATTATACTTCCCACAAATACATCGTTGTACTGCTCTTTAGAACTGTACTTCCTAAACACTTGAAATCAAAGCAGTATGACATGTACTTCCCACAAACGCATGAAATCAAAGCAGTATGATATGTACTTCCTGATTTGGAACATCATTCAGCACTTGTACTGCTTTGCTACATCATTAAGAAATGCACTTCTTAAACAAACAGTACTTTACTTCAGAGAAAATACATAGCTTTGAACTTTTTTGCAAACTGTACTTCTCAATCAATGGACATTCTACTCTTAGCAATGGGCAGAGCAGTATAGAAATACCTTTGTTTCTTTAGTTGGTTCAATTATCACAGAAGAATCATTGTTGACATCGTCAACAACTTGCAGATCTGAACCAGTTCTTGATGAATTGTTTGGAGCTGATGAAGTAGAACGGAATCTTAGAGATGATCTTGTCTTTAACAGTGATTCAGACCTTTTCTTCGATCTTACTGGGACCAATTTCTGCCGTGGTTTGGGTGCCATCGTTGAAACCTGCAATTTCTTGTCGGGTCGAGGAAGCAGATACGGGGCCGAGGGACGAGGGGCGGGAGCAGGAAGCTCCATCGACGGCGTACACGACGAGAGACGAGGAGCGCGGACAGAGAGGATGCTAGCTCTAGCTGAGAAAGAAATCGCCGGGGCAGTGGACTTGAGATCTGGAGACGAAATCAAAGCTCCAACCCTCGGGGATGAGTTCCACACCGACGCGAGCTCTCAACGGAGGTCTCCAGGAGGTTGGTGGTCTCGCCGGAGTAGAAGATACGGAGCTCCTGCGCTGTTTCCGCGCCATCCACGCCGTTGCCGTCGCCGAGGAAGAAGGTTCGTGGGGGTGGGGGGAGCTCGCCGGAGATGGCCGGACCTCGTGCGCTCACGCCGGCGTCCCCGCCGGCGCTCGCCCGCTCGGTCCGGCGAGCTGCAGTGCGCCTCGGGGTGGGTGGCACTGGGTCGGGGGCGAGAGGCACCTGGTCAGGATCTGTCATCGGGGCGCGTACCGGTTCGGTCGTCGGGACGCCCTATATAGGGGGATGGTTGTACAGAATAATATTCTGCAATCAGTTGCAGAATAGTCCCACCCTATATATATATATATATATATGGGGGAAATACTAGGATAACCACCCGGCTAGTTGTGCACGTCCATCCAACCATTGAATTACACTGTAGATCATTTTCCACCCTACATTCTAAACTAACGCCGTTAATGTTTCTCTGGCCAAACTCCACCTCCCACCCGCAGGTCATTTCTTGTTTTGGAAATATAAACAGGCCGAAGCAGCCTTATCCCCACCCCCGAGCCCCTCCCAACTTCCTCCGATGGGCTCGCTTGAGATCCAAGCCCCGGCCAGCCGTGCACCATACCGCACGGGCACGGCACAATCACCGGCCACCCACACCAGCACTCCTCCCATGTGACGGCTAGCTTCTGGATAGCCACAACGAGCTCCATCACTTCCGTCTCCCACAATCTCGCCTCGCCTCATTATTTTTCTAGATCCCTTTTCAGTCCCTGGTAGTATTGCTGAACCAAAATCACGTTCGTCATCATCTACATGCTCTATATAAATTTTTGATCTTTGTGGGAATAAGATTTCAGGTTGCTCTGGATGCATCACTTCGTTATCATCTCTTTTTTCTGATTTTTTCTGCAAACTTGTTGATGGATTTCTGATTTGCTGTCCAAGAGCGAGAGGAGGAGGCGGCGCACAGAGCAGAGCGAGGGGAGGAGGCGGCGTGCGGTCCAGAGCGAGAGGAGAATGCGCGCATGCCTCCCCGTACCACCCGGACGACTCGCCGACGGGTACATCTGCCGCAGCCCCGAATCACGTCTGCGCCACCGCCCGCCAGGACCTGCTCCAGCCTTCTCCTCCCCCGCTGGCAGGCTCGTGCCACCCAGCTCCACGCTCTGTCTAGCCCCGTGTCGACAGTCATGAATTCACGATGCCCCTGGCCGCGGGCATGGACAACACGAGACCATTTGCATTTGTCCTTTTTTCTTGATCTAGAGTTGTTCCACCTCTTCATTTTTGCCGATCTGTTTGATAGAATCAGGTTCATGTCGGCTCTTTGTACATGGTGTGTTCATGATCAAGATCCAATTTTCAATTTGCTGAAATTCTAGTGAAACTGTGTTCCCGATTCCGATCCAATTTGTTATTTTTTTTAGAAATTTCTGGTGCAAGTGTGTTCCCGATGGAGAAAAACTTGATTTAGTAGATTTATTTGGAGATATGCAGACTACCAAATCTGACATAAATTTGGCACGTGGAGATATGCAAATCTAACAAATCTACATCCACATTTTTTCAGGTCTTGTTAAATTTCAGAATGTGGATTTAGTATTTTGAAATAAAACAAGCTAGTTTGTCTTACAAAATGCGACACCCATTTTGGTTCTTAGGTTATTTTGGCCTACCCAGAAAGTCTTACATTTTGAAACAAATCTAGTACAGTATGAACTGGCTGGACTGAAAAAACATAACTAGGGATCGCATGGATTAGTATATAGTGAAAAAAGCACAACTTAGAGATCGCATGACAGAGTTAAAAAAAACACAACTCAGGACCGCATGGGTTGACATACAGTGAAAAAAACAAAAACTCAGGGATCGCATGGTTGGTGAGGAAAAAAGATTGATACTAACGGCATCAATAGCATGTTAGGCAGCTCAAATCACGAGGCCATATCCAATGGACTAGCATGCGTGCATAGCTAGCCATCCGGTTAGCAAATCCACGTCGATATATATATATATTGATCCTCTTCTTTACATTTAGATCGAATGGATACGGGATCGTCTTCTAGCAACCGAGCGTGTACGAGCAATTCAAGAGGAAGTGGCGGGATTCTTACTTGATGAGGTCATAGCACCAACCGGAGAATACCATCGGCAATACGATTTTGGAAAATCATAATAGAAATTATATTGTATATATGCATGAACGTGTACGATGTACCATTATGTAATATGTTCGACCAAACACGATGAAAGATGACACTAGCTTCGATCTCTATATACATGACGATATTGTGTAGTATAATGATTTCTTTTATATGTGTATCAACGTGTTTCAAATACCCGAAAAAACCATATTTCAAATGGCTAGGGTTTAGGGTTTTAGCCGCGGCAGTTTAGGGGCTACCACATCGCCAACCTTTAGCACCGGTTTGTATTACGAACCGGTGCTAAAAGTCCATCTGCAGGAGCTCGTCTGCACGCCCACATGGAGACCCTTTAGCATCGGGTCGTAACGCAACCGGTGCTAAAGGGTTAGGGCTTAGTCCTGGATGCGTTGCACCGGTTGCAAAATCGGTGCAAAAGGCAGTTAGCAACCGGTGCTAATGCCGTGTTTTCCACTAGTGCCACATGCTGTTTTTGTTTTTTAGAGCATAGCTACGTAAGCTTATTGCAAAGTCAAAGTCGTTGTATAATACTCCCTCTGATTGAAAAAGCTTATTGATGATTTTATACTAACTTAGTAGAAATTTATATTAAATTATAGACACTCTTTTTTTAATTGGAGGAAGTATTATTTAGCTTTTCGAAACATGCTAACTGAGGTAGTTCTTTCTAATGTCTACATTTTGGTATGTAGACGTGCTGCTACTTAATCGTTTCTATGTCTCTTTTATTCTCATTAGATTTATTTACTAGCCAGGGGTCCAGTGCTCCCTAGATTTTGTTTTGAGATGTACACCCTATCGTCCTCTCCGCCTTCATGTCGTCCTCTACACGGCAACTATAACTGCTTGTGCTTGTCCCTTTCACAGGGGTGGTTGGCTCTGGAGTGTGATGTTGGTCTCCTAGAACCTCAGAAGTTGTTTGAAGACCAAAGTGTTGCAAGTTTCTCAGTAGCAGTGGTGCCCTGTTGTGGTTGTCCTGTTGTTTATCGTTCTTTGGTTGTTGTTAAAACTTGTGGATCCTTCTCTCTGTGGTATCTAGGTTGTGGGGTGGCAATGGATTTTCACCCCGTAGTGAGTATTTCGATGGCGAGCACTCATAGTGGGTTTTCCATTGGTGCCCCAACTAGCTATCCCTCTTTTTTCCTCCTCCTTGTTTGCTTTTGCTGTGACGTGTGGTCATTGAACGTTGTATTTCTATTAAGAAATTAATGGAAAGGGGGATAGCCCGGTTGGAAAAAAACTGCTTGTGCTTGGCTTCACCATTCTCATGATTACGTTGTCTTCTTCGTCGACCTACTGCCCTTTACCTACGTCATGGGTGGCTATCATCGACATTGCCAAAGTGGCACAAGTGACTAGGGTTCTAACCGCGGTTGGGAGGAACCTTTGGGGTGGCTTCTAGTAATGTTTCGTGGGTCTTGGTGTTCCTGAGTGTTCTCTCAAGGGGAAAGCCTCAACAGTTACCCACCTGAATGACGGTGTTGCTGATACAAAATTCTTCCGTCTTTAAGTCATCTCATTGGTGATGCAAAAAACCACATTCGGTGGCTTAAGCGCAACAAAGTTTGGATGGCCAACCATGAGGACAAGGATTCCTTGATCCACGGCCATCTCTATAAAGTCCTTTGTCAGCCTCCACCTTGACCACTTGACTTCAACAACGCTTCTATCCATCTCAACTTTGAAGATCAAGGTGACTTTAGGTTACCTTTTTTTAGAATTAGAAATCAACGTGTCTATCGCCGACATGCCAATAGATAAGGACACTGGTCCTAACGGCTTCATGGTTGCTTTCTTCTTTTCATACTAAGATATCATCAAGCATAACCTCTTGAATGTTGGTTGTGACTTGATCGAGCTTTGGCCACAAACTTACACGCTATCAACGCGACAAATATTTCTCTCTGCCTAAGATGTATGGGGCTGATTCAATCTTAGCCTTCTCGTCCTTTACCTTGATACACATGGCTTTTAAAATTATTGACAATGTCATGGCTAACCATTGTGGCCCTGAGAGGAATGACATCATCTTGCACAACCAAAGTGCCTTCATTAAGAAAAGAAGTATTCACGACAAAACTTCATGCATGTTCGTAGCACAACTTATTGACTTCACTGCAATATAATTTCACCCTACTAATCATGCTCGATATTGCTAACCTTCAAATCGATGTGGTGCGAATAAATACTTAATGTCATGCAGTGATATGGCTTTCCCTAGCACTGACAAGCTATGGCCTCTCCTCTATCCTACACTTTCCTTCGACAAGATTTTTAGAGGTATGTTGTTGGCATTTCATGATAAGGTTAGTGCCGAAAAATGCAAGGTAAATTTGGAGAAGATTTGCCCCCACCATGGGGTCGCTGGGATCTCGGACCTTAGTAAATTTGCTAGAACTCTTCGCCTCCGCTGCTTATGGAAGGTGCGGATAAACATGATGTGCCATGGTTTGACCTTGAGACCCCCAAACGATGAAGCAGATAAGAAACTCTCCAAAGCTGCTACTAAGGTCATTGTGTGTGACGTTATAAATGACTCATTTTTTTCCGCATGGCTTGATCCTTGATGGTTCCACAAATCCACCCAAAATAACTCGGTCTCAACTTTTGTCAGGCTTCAATGAAAAAAATATAGATTAGTCCACGCGGCTCTAGAAAATCAAGGATGAATCTTCGATCTTTGCATGCACAACTTTACGGCTGAACATATTTAGCAGTTCGTTCATCTTTGGGGACTTTTCCATGAGATTATGATTATCTCTACCCCTAGTATTGGTGACTATCACGTGGACTCTCACGGCGAATGAGTTTACTCCTCTATGGTCTTGCTGAGAGGTGGTCAGGCTTTCCAGTGCTCTGACGAGTATGCGGCTTGCCTCTCGGTGATTGTGTCCATCTGCGCAGTTCAGCACAATGGTATTGGCGTCGGGCCAGGAGAAATCAAGGAATGACAAACGGGCCTCCAATATTTGCCTACCTGGTTTTTGGTCCAGGAAGGGGCTCTCTCGAAAGACTCTGGAGGCCCATCAAAGCAGCGATCTGGCGCGGCCCAGGGACGTAACTTGGGATACAAGACAAAGACTCGAAGACGGGGACTTAGTCGAAATAGGACTCGCCTAGGGTTTTTTCTAACTGATCCGATCTGTAATCAACTTGGTGAACAATCCCGAGACCCAACCTTCGCATATAAAAGGTTGAGAGGGAGAGCGCAGTAGGGAAGAGACACTTTTCCACCCACCTCACGCCGGAGTGCTCGACGACTTAGAGCTCTCTGGTTCGGCTAGATCCAATCTACGCCTCCATTGTAACCCCATCATCGCAGCCACCCCATCAATACAAAGTCAGACAAGCAGGACGTAGGCCTTTTACCTTCCGAGGGGGCCGAACCTGGGTAAAATCCTGTGTTCCTTTGCTTTCGTGTGATCGCCGTCGAGTTCGCCAGGTCCCCAATACGCTTTCTAGATCGAAAGTCCTTCGACATGGGCATTGCCGGGGATAAACCTCGTCAATTGGCGCCGACCGTGGGGACGACGGGACCTGGATCTACGGATTCGCCAGCTCCATCACCAACCACCGCCAAGATCGACATCGACACCATCGTCGGTATCGCTGTGCCGGCCGTCATCGACGCCCGCTCGGTGGAACTGGAGGTCGATGCCGCTGACCCGATCATCGTCGACAACGTTTCGCCCAGCGCCACCAAGTCCGCCCCAGCGACGAACGTCATCGACCCCACCTCGAGCGCGACAGGCAAAGCGTTCGGAGGCTATGACATGGCATTCGGGCTGTTCAACTTCCACGTGGACCACAACGGGGCGATGGAGTTACTCTCCATCGCCGAATCGGCCCTGCTCATGGCCGAAACAACAACACCACCAGCCATCGAGGACAAACCCTCGACAAATATGCTACTGGCACCATCGGAGGAGGAACCCAAGCTGAGAACTTTGACCCCATCAGTCGGGTTGAACGATTTCAAAGATCCGCCGCCATTCCCGACCACCGCATACTGCGCCGAGTGTGACGCATACCACTACGTGGGCGCCGGTGATTTCTCATCCTATGAGATCGCCGGCTGTGAAGATCCTCGGGGGGGGGGCACAGTAGCCGTCTACCCGACGATATCTGAGTGCAATCGGGCTCTCAACGCCCTTACGCTCGGCACTGCACCGTATAACCCTGACTACATCGAAGGGTTATAATCGGACTACACATGTTCAGATGACGATGACGGCGACGTCTATCCCGAAGCTAAGGGGAAAATCGGCAATTCGGCAAGCTCCGCCTCACAGTGCGAATCCGCCACATCCAGCGACGGCTATGTAGCTGATTACGATTCTGACTTCATGGTCAAAGTCGGCCCCTATGTCGAAAGCGACGACGTCTACCCTCCACCGCTGGGCGAAATCAGCGACGATTCGACCCCGTGGTTCGGGGGCCACTGCATGATGGCATCGCACGGCGACGGGAATAAGAACAGAGACAACAACGGCCAAAACCGGGCGGACAGCGGCCGCCAGGTTGTCACGCATGACCAAATCCGGTTCGCACGAAGGGTTTACGCGGGCGAGGTGAATTTTGGTCCTAACCCAAGCCCGAGCGACATGGCTGCGCTCTGGTTCGTCGTCCAGGAGCAGAAGGACCAGATCAGTGCTGACAGATGATACGTCTCCAACATATCTATAATTTTTGATGCTCCATGCTTGTTTTTACACCATTTGGCTATTGTTTTGTTACACTTAGTGGCACTTTTATGCATTTTCTGGAACTAACCTATTAACGAGTTGCCACAGTGCCAGTTCCCTGTTTTCTACTATTTTTGTGTTTCAGAGTGATACACAGGAAATATTCTCGGAATTGGATGAAACCACATCCTGAAGTCTTATTTCACCGGGAAGCTTCCAGAGATCCAAAGAAGAGACGGAGGGGGGCCACCAGGGCCCCACATGCAGGGGCAGCGCGGCCAGGCCCCTGGCCGCGCGGGTCCCACGTGAGGGCGCCTGGCTCCCCCTCTGACAACGCCCCTTCGCCTATAAAGACCCCCCGACGAAAAAAACCTAAGTACCCGATCAGTTTTCTAGAACACATCACGATCCGCCGCCGCCATCGACCTGAAGATCGGGAGGGTCCAGAAGCTCTTCTCGGCACCCTGCCGGAGAGGGGAATCACCACCGGAGGTCTTCTTCATCGCCATGCTTGCCTCTGGAGCGATGAGTGAGTAGTCTACCTTGGACTATGGGTCCATAGCAGTAGCTAGATGGTTGTCTCCTCCACCATGTGCTTCATGTTTAGATCTCATGAGCTGCCCTACATGATTGAGATCACCGTTATGTAATTCTACATGTTTGGTTTGTTGGGATCCGATGAATATTGGTGTTTATGATTAAGTTGCTATACTAAATTATATCTTTTATTATCTCTATGTTGTTTATGATCTTGCATGCTCTCCGTTGTTAGTAGCTATCTTGGCCGAGTAGTTGCTAGTGACTCCAAGAGGGGGTATTTATGCTCGATAGTGGGTTCATGCCTCTATTTCACCTGGGGGAGTGACATAAACCTCTAAGGTGGTAGATGTGCTATTGCTACTAGGGAGAAAACAACATTCATATGCTCAAGGGCATATACTTTGTTTACATTACACACTTTGCTTAATGCAATTATCTGTTGTTCGCAACTTAATACTTGTGGAGTTCTCAGATCGATTCCCCACAAGTGGATTATTAGTCATAGATGCAGTTGGATGACGGTCTATGTATTTTATTGTAATGCCCAGAGTAGTGATCTTCTTGACATATCACGTTATCTCTATTCTATCAATTGCCCAACTGTAATTTGTTTACCCAGCATATGTTATTTTATCTATGGAGAGACACCACTAGTGAACTGTGGATCCCGGTCCTATTTACATCATATTGCTATCACCTATTTACTTTACTCGCACTATTTACTTTACTCGCACCGTTTACTTTATTCGCATACTCTACTGTTTTCCACTTGATACACTCATAACTTTTGTTTCAAGCAAACCGGTGAGATTGACAACCTCATCGTAAGTTGGGAGCAATGTATTTGGTTGTGTTGCGTGTATGTTCCGCGTTGCAGCAAGCAAGCAAAGCTTGGACGAGGCACCATATATAAATTGTCCGAAGCTGTCGCAAGCTAGCAAGCATCACCTTCAGTCGTCATTGTCTCTCCTCTCCTGAACGATTAAACCTTGGTTTCTTAACTGAGGGAAAACCAGCTGCTATACTCATCACACCTTCCTCTTGGGGTTCTCAACGGGCTGGTCATTCACCACGCATCAAGCTATTTTTCTGGCGCCGTTGCCAGGGACTTGAAGAAGAAGAAGCTCCTACATCAACTATGCTCTCCCACGTCAACTACGCACCAGCAGCTATTTTTCTGGCGCCGTGGCCAGGAAGGAAGAGAAGACTTCTGCGAGGGGAGTTTTTTGCACACACATCCTTTACTTTGTTATTGTTTTGCTTTACTTTATTTATTTTACCTGCATCATTTTATATCAAAAACCCAAAAAAATTAGAATCCTTGATAGTTGTTTTTACTTGTTTACTTTCGTTTTGCTGAAATGGCCAACCCTGAAAACACCAAGTTGTGTGACTTCACTAGCACAAACAATAGTGATTTTATCTGCATTCCTATTGCACCACCTGCTACTGCTGCAAACTTTTATGAGATTAAGCCTGCTTTGTTGAACCTTGTTATGAAAGAGCAATTTTCTGGTGCTAGTACTGAAGATGCTACAGCTCATCTCAATAATTTTGTTGAGCTATGTGAGATGCAGAAATATAAGGATGTTGATAGTGATATTATTAAGCTCAAGTTGTTTCCTTTTTCTTTGAGAGGAAAAGCTAAAGATTGGTTGCTGTCTTTGACTAAGAATAGTATTGATTCATGGGCTAAGTGTAAGGATGCTTTTATTGGTAGATACTATCCTCCTGCTAAAATCATATCCTTGCATAGCAATATTATGAAGTTTACTCAGTTTGATAATGAATATGTTGCTCAAGCTTGGGAAATAATGAAATCTATGATAAAGAATTGCCCCACTTATGGACTGACTACTTGGATGATTATCCAAACCTTTTATGCAGGACTGAATTTTTCTTCAAGGAACCTACTTGATTCAGCTGCTGGAGGCAATTTTATGTCCCTTACCTTGGGCGCCGCATCAAAGTTACTCGACAACATGATGGTAAATTATTCTGAATGGCACACCAAGAGAGCTCCACAAGGTAAGAAGGTAAATTCTGTTGAGGAAACCTCTTCCTTGAATGATAAGATTGATACCATTATGGCTATGCTTGCTAATGATAGGACTCATGTTGATCCTAATAATGTTCCTTTGGCCTCTTTGGTTCCTCAAGAAGAGCATGTTGATGTGAATTTCATTAGAAACAATAATTTTAACAACAATGCTTATAGGAACAATTTTGCTAGTAACAATTATAGGCCATATCCTTCTACCAATGGTAATGGTTATGGTAACTCTTATGGTAATTCCTACAACAACACTTGGGCCGCGCCCTCTGAGCTTGAGGTAATGCTTAAGGACTTCATCGATAAGCAAACTGCTTTTAATAAGTCTGTTGAGGAAAAGTTAGGCAAAATTGATATTCTTGCTTCTAAATTTGATAGCCTTGCTCATGATGTTGAACTTTTGAAATTAAAAGTGTTTCCTAATGATGTGAAAGAGAACAATGTTTTTGCTACTGCTAATGCTATTCAAGTTGGAATTGATAAAAATATTAGATTGTTAGCGGAATTGCATGCCAGATGGGAAAGAGAAGATGAGATGGCTAGAGAGATGAAGGTATGTACCATTACTACCTCTAATGATGTTGCTCCTAATGCTAGCAATCCTTTTACTTCGATTGGTGTAGAGAAAACTCCCACTCCTTGTGTTAAAAAGCCTAAAACTGCCAAAACTTTTTTTCAAAAGAGTGCTGAAATTTTTCAGAGTGTGGGAGATGATAGCTCTACTTCTTTTAATGATTTTGATATTGATGGCTGCAATATATCTGAAGTAATTTTGTTCTTGCAAAAGCTTGCTTTGACTCCCAATGCTAGTTCTTTAAATATTGCTTTTACTAAGCATATTATCAATGCTCTCATAAAGATTAGGGATGAAAAGTTGAAGCAAAAAGCCTCTGTTCCCAAGAAGTTAGAAGATGGTTGGGAACCCATCATTGATATGCATGTTAATGGTTATGATTGCCATGCTTTATGTGATCTAGGTGCTAGTATTTCTATCATGCCTAGAAAGATTTATGACATGCTTGATTTACCACCGCTTGAAAAATGTTATTTTGATGTTCTTATTGCTGATGTTGCTAAGAAGAAACCTTTGGGAAGGATTAATGATGTTCTTATTGTGGTTAACAATAACCTTGTTCTCGTTGATTTTCTTGTTATGGATGTTGAATGCCATGCTTCATGTCCTATTATTTTGGGAAGACTTTTTCTTCGAACTGTAGGTGCTATCATTGATATGAGGGAAGACACTATCAAGTATCAATTCCCACTAAAGAAAGGTATGGAACACTTCCCTAGGAAAAGAAAGAAATTACTTTTTGACTCTATTCTTAGAGCAAATTATGAGCTTGATGCTTCATCACTTGATATTACTTGATTCGCAATTTTCTGCGCCTAGCTCAAAGGCGTTAAAGAAAAGCACTCTTGGGAGATAACCCAATGTTTTCTTTTCAGTACTTTTTCTTTTATTTGAGTCTTGGAAGTCATTACTACTGTAATGACCACTCCTTATCTTGTTTATTTCGTTTTTGTGCCAAGAGAAGCCTTTAATTTGAGTGAGGTAAAGATTTGGGGATGTTGCTGTCCTGAAACTGTTTTCGGTGCTGCACCGTAAAAATTTGTATAAATTCTCTGTTTATCTTTTGGACCTGAAATTTCTTGTGCGTATGCCCCAGGTTATATCCAAACTTTTGTTAGTTGAACACTTTTTAATTTAAGCAACAGAAAATCACTCTAAAATTCGACCTTTGTCAGCTGTTCAGTTTTGACAGATTTCTGCCAATATTTGTGTTTGCCACTTTATCGCTTTCTTTTGAGTTCTTTTGATCATGGAACTTTTGGGGAGGTTGCTACAGTAGTATTTACTATATATGTGGTGGTTTTGAGTTGAAACCTGAAGCAAATAAAGGATTGATTATATGTTATGCTTGCACTAATGTTGCTAATAGAATTGTGTTTAGTTTTGTATGAAGGAAGTTTTCAAGTGTAGGGATTGGAGAATGATGAGATGAGTTGAAGAATGGACAAAAGCTCAAGCTTGGGGATTCCCAGCACCCCAAGAAATATCCAAAAAGTACAAGCGTCAAAGCTTGGGGATGCCCCCGAGGCACCCCTTCTTCATCGGCAAAAATCAGGCCACCTTTCAAAACACTATATTTTTATTGCTTCATGCACTGTCGTGGGAATTTGGAGACAGTAGCCATGGGAAAGCTTATCGGAGGGGCTCGACATTGGTGACAATGGGTCCGGCTTGGGATTGTGCCAATAGAGACACCTTGGTTTACCCAGGTTCAGGGCCCTCCCGGTTGGAGGTAAACCCCTACTTCCTGCCTGCTTCGTATTGATTAGGTAGTAGCGAGTACAATGCTCCTCGAGCTGTTCGGCTAGAGGAGGAAGAAGAAGATTGGATCTCCCCTATGCTAAGGGTCCAGGCCCCCTTATATAGGCGGGGGCCTGGTTACAGGTTTAGGTAGCGATTCGGCCGGCTGCCGGCTCCTCGGCGGCGGCGTCCTTGGCGTGATCCTCTGAACCTGCTCTGGCAAAGACACTTTATAAAGTGTCTTTCCCCTGGACCAGCATCTGGAGGGCATATCCCCTCTCCTCTGCCTCAGATTCTATCGTAGGGAAGGGTCTTCGATCTCTCATTGGTTGGACGTGGTCATGGCGCTCGTCACTCCTGTCCTACGCCCCTGCCGATCTTGTCGGGGCCGTTCCGCTTTTGGCTAGACAGCCATTGAGAGGCCTTGTCTTCATCGCCCGGCTCTAGTTCTTCTCGGTGGAGTCGCCAACCGGCTACTGGCGCAGCCAGCCCTTCGGGCGGAGCCAGTCTTCTCGTGCTGAAGCCGTGGGGACTCCTGGGACGCCAGCCGGCATATTGCCTGGCCCATGGTGCGCCCCCTAAGTCATCCCCATGACACTAGCCCCCGAAACTGGCGAAGTCTCATGGGCTAGCATGGGGCTTTGGTAGGTTCCTCTTCTCGTCGAAGTCTTGCTCGCTCTCGTCGAAGTCCCAGGATTTTTGGTCCGGC
This sequence comes from Dactylis glomerata, assembly GCA_007115705.1. Lineage (NCBI taxonomy): Eukaryota > Viridiplantae > Streptophyta > Magnoliopsida > Poales > Poaceae > Dactylis > Dactylis glomerata. Next base: position 465,696 of record QXEO01000334.1, on the reverse strand, counting down.
TTGGTCGCTCTAGTCGCGAGGCTGGGCCTTGCGGAGTTTCTCCGGCCGTCTCGAGACGAACTGGCTCCGGTGGTGGCCCGGCTGGCGGCCGCGAGCCGGCATGCCGCTTCCTGGGAACTTGTTCCCTCGGGGGCTGGACCGAGGCACCACTTGTCCGCACATTATCGCATCACGTCCAATCGGCCCCGGCCCACGATCTTTTGCGGCAACCACGGCATTTGCCCGATCTTTACGTGATCGTGGTTTGTGACGAGAGGGGTCAGTTGCCGACCCATCATGGCTGAAATAAGCAACTGACCCGCCCCTTCACTTTTAAACCAGGGACCATTCCAAAAATAGAGCATCGGTTGCCCGCTTCTCTTCTTCCTTCCGCATTCGCTCCACTTAGAATCCCCTGCTCCCAAGCTTTGCCTTCAAGGGATTAGGGTTCCTCACTTGCTCCGCCGCCATTCCGCTCATCTAGATCCGCACCCGGATGGCTCCCAAAGCATCCCGGCCCAAAGGGAAGGGCATGGCGGTGGGTAAGGACACCACTCCGCCCACTTTGCTTAAGGGATCCTGGGAAGGCTCTTGGGTGAAAGACAAACAGATCAAGCTGCTACGCCAAGGCCGAGTGCTTCCACCCGCGGACCTCGTGAGCTACCATCCCACCTGCGGCGAACTGGTCCCTGCTCCTGCGCCTGGGGAGACGGTGGTCTTCTATGACCATTTCCCCCGGGGCTTCGCGCTGCCCGCCAGCAGATTCATGCGCCAATTCCTGGACCATTTTCACTTGCAACCGCATCACATTGGGGCGAACGCGATGATGGTATTGTCCACGTTCACAACCCTTTGCGAGGCGTATTTGGGCATCTGGCCCAACGTCGAGCTGTTCCACCGGCTAATCTTCTTCAAGACCCAGACGGCGGACACCGTTCCGGTGATATGCGGCACCGCCTCCTTCTACGCCCGCAAGTCCGCAGACTTCCCCGGCATAAAAGGGAAGGAGTCTTGCAAGAAGTGGCAGCGCTCCTTCTTCTACATGAAGAACCTAAGGGAGGGCGAAGACCATATCAACTTGCCGCCCTTTGAGGTGGGCGGGCCTGAGCGGGAGAACTAGAGTGCCGCTCCTCCTCGCCCATCGCCGGACATGGAGAAGATTCTTCAGCGGGTCGCCACGCTGCAAACGGAGGGTGGCCTAGAGCCGACTGACCTTCTCCTCGCCTTCCTGGTCACCCGCGTGTCTCCACTCCAGCGCCGCTTGCACAAGATGTGCTTCCTAGGATCCGCCAGGGATCCTACTCGTCATTCCTCCAAGGCGCTGTCCGCACTGGAGGTGGCTCAGAAGGCGAACCGCATCGCCGATGTCAAGCTTCAGGCCTCATGGACATGGGGATTGGAACCTCACAACCGGGACAATCCAATTGCTGAGGTGAGCTCGTCGGTCCTGGCCTCAAGCCTTTTCCTCCTTTGTAACTCTGGTCTACTGACTCTGTCCACTTGGTCTGGGTAGAACTTGTTTGCTCTGCAGGCGGCGGAGAATTTGACTCAGCGTCAAGCTGGATTTGCCGCTGATAGAACCGAATTGGATGATAAAGTCATCTAGGATGAAGCCGAGGAGGTAGAGGACGCTAGCTCTCAGGCCGCCATCGAAAGCTCAAGCACCACTCAAGGTGATGAAGGAAACGATGAGCTCGTAGACTTGGGCAAACCCCACGACCACTCCAGTAAGTTCCCCAGTCCTTCTCTCCCAAGAGATCGGTCCAAAGATGACGACAGTGATGCAGGATCAGCCGCCACCCTCGAGGGCGTAGCTCTCCACGTAGCCGCTGCTGCCACTGCTGGAGCTTAGGCTCCCCCGACCGTGGACCTGCCAGAGTCTCCCGGGCGATGTTCTGCCGCCTCGGAGCCGACAGACCCAGAAGAGGCTGGAGACGATCTGGCCGGCACCAAGAGAAAGGCCCAGCCGGCCTCCTCCGAGCTGGCTGACAAGCGCAAGAAAATGGAGCCAGCATCGCGGGACCTACGCCGTCCCAAGGTGAAGAAGGTGGCCAAACGGCGGGCTATCGCCGTAGCCGGGTGAGCTTCCCGCTTCCTTGCTTCTCATCCTCATTTTACCGTTGCGGTCCCGATTGACTTGGTCATGGGATGCCCTCTTTGCAGGTTGCCTCTTTCTGTCGATCCGGCTGCCCAACCTCCTCCTGTCGTTGCTTTCGAGGAAATTGTGACCCCGGCTCCCGAGCCCTCCTGCCACAAGAGGGCGCACGGGGAAGAAGTGGGCGGTGACTCGGGTCACGTTGAGGACGTTTGTCGCTCCCCACGGTTGAAGCTTGTGGCAGGCGACACTAGGGCAGAGGATCCTGCACGTCTGGAGGTGCCCGCGGACGCTGTTCCCCACCCAGTCACCTCACCTGAGACTGGCTCCACACCCGTCGAGGAAACTGCACCAGTCGGGGCTGACCTGTCCCCACCTCCTGCTACCGACGATGCCACGACGGGGAACGACGCTGCCATCTGCACCTCCCCCGACTCGCCCAGTCAAGAAAGCGCACGCGAGACCGCGGTGGGGGAAATGGAAAAGGCCCCGGTGCCGACTGTCAAGGCTCTTTCCAATCTTGAGCTCGTGCCGAGCGCGCAAGCTATGGTGCCTGCGGCCGGGTCGAGGGCTAGCGTGATTGCTGATTCCCTGCTCCTTGGGCTGGTCTCCAGCTCTGGCGAAGCTTCGCAAGGGCTCCTCGCCACTCGAGTGGCGAGGAGCGAACGTGGTGATGGCTCGCCAGCCCCTGAGGTAGTGACCAAAGGCGCCTCTAGTGGGAAGGCTCTTGTCGCCGCGGCTGAGTCCAACATTGGAAGTTTGAGCTCCGCCAGCCGGCTTCAGCAGGAATGGGCAGACACCGCCTCAAGTGCTGATGTCGGAGAGAAGCTCAAGGTGCAGGGCAGCAAGCCAACTCTGGCGGAGTTGGACAAACAGTTTGCTGCTGCCAGGGGGTCGCTTCAAAACGCCGGCTTCCAACTCCTTGGCGCTATACAGATGACCAACATGAGTGCTGCGCCTTTAGCCCCTGATTCTTTCTGCTAATTGGGAGACATAATCTGCAATTTCATGGTCCATTTTGCCATACATCCTAGCCCCTGAGTTTCGAGGTGGCTGTAGAGACAGTGAGCTCAAAAATGAATTTCACTGAGCGTCATTGCCTTTCTGCTTTCCACAGGAACTGAACATGCTTCGAGCCAACGTCTTTCAGAAATTGCTGACGAAGTACCGCGCTGGCAAGATTCAGTACCAGGACTTGGAGAGAAAACTAAAGAAGCTGTCAGGTAAGCTTGAGGCCCCTTGCTTCGCAGACTTTGCTATCGTCCTTTCTGCTCTTATACCTCCGCTTTCAGACTCTGCCTCGCTCATAGCTTCGCTTGAGTCCCAGTTAGCAGTCCCGGTGTTGGCCGACACTGTTGAATCGCTCAAGCGAAAGCATGCAGAGGAGCTTCAGGGCCTGCGAGCCCAGGCCATCCGGACTCAAGAGTTGGAGACTAAGCTGGCGAAGGCTCGAGAGGCAGAGTCATCACTGCGGCTGGAGTTTGATCGCTGGCTGGCTGAAGAGAGGAAACTCCTCTCTGCGGAGTACGACGACAAGGTGAACGAGCTTCGCGTGACCTTGGGGAGCGAAGTCGAGAGCCGCGGTGCCCAAATTGACAAGCTGCAGACTCTCCGGGGGCTCGACAGTGAGCGTTATGACAAGGAGATTGGTGTTTGGCGCGCCCGCGACCGCAAGGTTCAATCCGGCCTACTGGGGCTGGAGGAAGCTCTTCGCGGTATACTTCTTTTCCTGTTTCTTGGCTTTTGCCCTTTCATGTCGTCCCCTCACTCTCTGATTGCCCTTGCAGGAGCCTTCCCCCACTCCAACAAGACAGCCGCGGCGGCGCTGAAGGAGTACAGGGCAGAACAGAAGATCGTCCCCAGCAGTGATCCCAAGGCCGAGCTTTCCTTAGGGGAGTTGGTAGCGTTGGCCAAAGGCCGACTCCATCCAGTTGCCAAGCTGGGCAAGGATCTCCACGAAGCCCTCATTTCCATCTTTGAAACCTTGTGGCCGGGAAGGGCGGTGCCTGGCGAGATCCAGGCGCTCCTCCAGTGGGTCCTTCTCGCGCCCAACCGGCTCGACATCTGGAAGGAGTCCGCGGCTCGGGCCGGTGCTCAACAGGCTCTGGAGTTCGTGCTCTCCTGGTATCCAGGCGTCAACCTGGACCAGCTGGAGAATCTTCGTGAAGGCGGATTAGTAGGCCTCGACAAAGCCAAACTCCGCCAGCGCGCCTATGCCATTGCTGAGTGTGCCAAGACCGACGCGCTTTTCAACGCTGGGGATAGTGACGAATCTTTGGATGGCATGGACTTCGAAGAGCCCGACTCTGCGGAAGAACCTCAGAAAGCCCCCGAGGATCTCGCTGGTCACTCTATTCCACCATCCCCCAGCGGCGATGACTTCGTCTTGGCCTCTCAAGCTGGCGACACTACTTCACTGGAGCCGGCTGGCTCGTCATGCCCAACAACATTTCGTTCATTTGTACTAATGACGCTTCACCCCGAATTCCCTACGTATTGATTTCTAGCTATTTATGGACCAGATTTGACCTGACCCCTTTCGGCTTTTTCCTTTATCTCCCCATCCTTCGGCCCTTCTACCCCTAGCCGGCAGCCTGGTGCTGGCTGGTCTCCCTTGGACCGACAGTCGAATGTCAGTCTAGGGCGGGAGCATGCCGCGGGATGAGGAGTAGTACTTCGGCGTATAAGAGATCTGGCTTGGTCCGGCCCACGCACAACTATTAACCAATGCATGCGGTTTTTTGGGTGAGCGTTCATTAACGGCTCCGCGTTCTGTCCTCTTAGCGATTTTCCAGTGTGTGTGACCTGCCGGCTCCATCGCCCTCGACTTGGGTTGGAGGTTTGGCTCGGGGTCCGGTTCGCACACGGTACTCATTCGTCTAACAAGGGATTCGATTCGTTGGGTCACGGGCGTTTCCTCTTAGCGACTTTCGTAGGTGGGTGACCTACCAGCTCCATCCCACGCGGTGTAGGGTAGAGGTTGGGCTCGGGGTCCGGTCCGCACACAGTACTCGTTTGGCTGACGAGAGGATCGTTTTGTCGGGTTGGGGCTGCCGGCTCCCATTTGGAGCCGGTTTCCAGCCCCCGTGAATAACGCTTAGAAAGGTAAAAGGTACTTCAGCGCACTTTTCCAGGGATCAGTCGTATGCCGCCCAACTTTCTTTTATTCAATGACACTTGTTCGAGATACAAGGTTTTTGCCTTGGCTTAGCCAAAGGTCTTAAGCGATCTTGGACTTGTCTCAGGCGAAGCTGCGAAATGCTTCCCCCTACCTCGAGGAGGAGCCAGCCCCCGAGACAAGAGCTTTTGACTCCTTGCCCGCTTCGGGCGGGACTTCCTTGGATAGGCTTGCCGGCTTGAGGTGTGGAGCCGGCAGTCCCGACGCCAGGCAGCCTGGCTGGACTGCCGCCACCCTCCGCAGTAGTTGACGCTTCTCTTCAGCAATGACCAAGGCCTCCGCCAGTTTGGAGCTGGCTCTTGCGCACTCTATTGACTTCTTGTAGCACCCAGTGACAGTAATCACCCTGCGAGGGCCTGGGAGCTTCATCTTCAAGTAAGCATAGTGCGGGACCGCCATGAACTTGGCCAAGGCTGGTCGGCCAAGCAGCGCGTGGTAGGGGCTGTTGAGGTCTACCACCTCGAACCAGATCGGCTCGCGATGATGATTGTCCTTCTTGCCAAACAGCACCTCCAACTCAATCCTTCCCATCGGCGTACAGGAGTGCCCAAGCACAATCCCATGGAAGGTGAGCTTAGTTCGCTTCAGTTGGATTTCTGGGATCCCGAGCTTCTCCATCAAAGTGCGGTAGAGAAGGTTGATGCTGCTGCCTCCATCAATGAGTACACATGAGAATCGGCAGGTATGCATCTTAGAGAACACGATTGGGTTCAAGAACAGCGCGTAGCCCCTGGGCCTCGGCATGAGCGGTGGGTGATCTTCGCGTCCCCAGGTAATCGACGTGTTAGACCAATGCATGTACTGAGGTCCAACTTGCACGATTGCATTCACCTCGACACCGAACCACGGTTCATCCTTTGGCTCTTCCACCTGGGAAGTGAATACATGGTATTGTTCCACGTTCGCTTCCTCAGGGTAGTCCCCCACGGCCTTGGCCGGTTGCCGATTCTTATTTCCATGCGCTTCAGCCGGCATGCCCGGCGGTGGTCCAGGCAGTTGGTGATTCCCCTGCTCTAGATCCCTAGTGAAGCTGCACTGGCTAGTGGTATGCGCTGCCGGCTTGCCTGAAACGCTATGGAACTTGCAGGGTTGGTCTAGCATCACCTCGATGGTGTACTTGTCCTTGCCGAATTTGTCCCCTTTGCGTTTTTGGCTTCCACCCGTAGCCCCCGGGCTTCCTTGAACGGCAGCCACTTGCTGAGAGCCGTACTTGTTGTCACGGCGCTCATCTTTCCTCTTGCCATGTCGATCACGGTGGTGATGTCCTCCTTGGCCGGCTGCCGGCTGAGGTTGGCCTCCGGCTGGCGCTGGCTCGACGCACTGCACCCTTGCGGCAGAGTCGGCAGAAGCGTACTTGTCCGCTATCGCCATGAAGTCCGCCATTGACTTCGGCTCAGCTCTGTGGAGCTTGTGCTTCAGTAAGGTTCCTTCCCTGCATCCGTCCGTGAAGTAGCCGATGGCTTGCTCCTCGCCCACTCCTTCACATGAGTTGCGCAACTCAGACCATCTTGTGAGGTAGTCACGATCTGGCTCATCGGGGCCTTGCTTGCAGAGGGCCAGCTGTCGTGGGCGGGGCGGTCGCTTGTAGGTTCCCGTGAAGTTCTTGATGAATGCCTCTTGGAAATCATGCCAAAAATTGATCTGTAGAGCCGGCAGGCTATTGAGCCACGTCCGGGCAGATCCCGTCAGCATGAGTGGTGCGTAGCGCACCGCTGTCCTCTTGTTGCCGCCCATGATGTCGACAGCTATGACGTAGTCTGACAGCTAGTCTTCCGGCTTCATTGCCCTAGTGTATTTGGGCATGTCTCGTGGAAGCGCGAACTTGGCCAAGAAAGGCTCGTTGCGGATGCGAGGGCCGAAGCAGACCGGCCCTACCGAGGATTCCTCCTCGACAAACTTGGAGTCTGCCAGCAGGTTGAGCCGATGGCGTGCGTCGTCCTTCAGCGGGTCGATGCATTCCCCGATCCTCTGGCTCACGTGCGAGCGAGCTGGGTGATGGCCTTGAGCGCCCTGGCCAGCTCCCTGAGCCGACTGGGCTGGCGCCACAGACTTGCTGCGCACCAGTTCCACCACATCCACCCGAGGAGGGTGACGCGGCTTGCTGGTAACCGCGGCGGGATCTCGAGGCTGCCGGTTGTGGTGGCCAGAGTGATGGGTACGGTGGTTTCCACCGCTTTTGCCTAGAGCTCGATTGCTCCAGCTGTGGTCCACCAGGCCGTGGTTTGGCGATGAGGCTTCTCCAGGCGACTTGTTTTGACTGGCCACGATGATACAGTTCTCGCCTCGAGTGCCGCTCGCCTCTCCGCGTGGCTCCATCGCCTGCTGCTGTAGATCGGCAGCGTCCAGGAGTTAATGGATCCGGGCTTGCTTCTCCCGTAGGTCCTCACCTTGCAGTCCATCCAGTTTAGAGGTGATGTAGCGCACGGCATGGAGATTCTTCGTAGGCGTGTTGTAGGTGGGCTTGCTGATGATCGGAGGCAGCTTCACCGAGGGTGCCACCTGGTTCAGCTCCGCACCCAGCTTGTGGCCTCACGGACGAATTTGTCCCGCCTGGCTTGGGCCATCTCCAGCTGGGGTGAAGCCATGGGCGACATTGTATTCATTGATCGTGGAGAGGATGCACCGGTGGGTGTCGTCGATGTCAATCGCTTCCTTGAGGAGGTTGAGGCGCATCCGCTCCAGATCCTCGGAGGCCTTGACCGGATCCGCAGATATGTCAAGCGGAGCGCGCAGGTCCATGATGGCTGCATCCAGCATGTCCCGCTCTGGAGGTGGAAGATCTTGTTTCGGTGGAGGTGGGTGTTCGAGCGGCGGGCGCGCGGAGTGCGGTAGGCCACCGCCACCATCCTCCTCTAGGGCCCGCACCTCAACCATGTTGCAAAAGTCACTGCTTTCGCCGTCGTCGGAGTCTACATCACAGAGTGGGTCAAGCACATCGGTTACCTCTTCCGAGAAGGGCTTGGCGACGTAGAAGCGATGGCTGCCGATGTCGAGGAAGGAGCCGTGGTTGCCAAAGCCATTCTTGAAGTGGGCCAAGTTGTCGTTGATGCAGTCGAAGGTGCCGAACCTCCAGACAAGGCCGGAGGCGACCTTCTCGCCGGAGGGACCCGGCCAAAACTTGACTCTGCTCGCCACCGCGCTTTGCCCCACGGTGGGCGCCAACTGTCGTGGGAATTTGGAGACAGTAGCCATGGGAAGGCTTATCGGAGGGGCTTGACATTGGTGACGATGGGTCCAGCTCGGGATTGTGCCAACAAAGACACCTCGGTTTACCCAGGTTCAGGGCCCTCCCGGTTGGAGGTAAACCCCTACTTCCTGCCTGCTTCGTATTGATTAGGTAGTAGCTAGTACAATGCTCCTCAAGCTGTTCGGCTAGAGGAGGAAGAAGAAGATTGGATCTCCCCTATGCTAAGGGTCCAGGCCCCCTTATATAGGCGGGGGCCTGGTTACAGGTTTAGGTAGCGATTCGGCCGGCTGCCGGCTCCTCGGCGGCGGCGTCCTTGGCGTGATCCTCTGACCCTGCTCTGGCAAAGACACTTTATAAAGTGTCTTTCCCCTGGACTGGCATCTGGAGGGCATATCCCCTCTCCTCTGCCTCGGATCCTGTTGTGGGGAAGGGTCTTCGATCTCTCATTGGTTGGATGTGGTCGTGGCGCTCGTCACTCCTGTCCTGCGCCCCTGTCGATCTTGTCGAGGCCGTTCCGCTTTTGGCTAGACAGCCGTTGAGAGGCCTTGTCTTCATCACCCGGCTCCAGTTCTCCTCGGTGGAGTTTCCTGGGAGCCGTTAAGAGGCCTTGTCTTCATGCAGCCGGCCCTTCGGGCGGAGCCAGTCTTCTCATGCTGAAGCCGTGGGGACTCCTGGGACGCCAGCCAGCATATTGCCTGGCCCGTGGTGCGCCCCCTAAGTCATCCCCACGACATGCACTATGTGTTTTTCTTGGAGCGTCAGTTGTTTTACTTTTCTTAGTTAGTTTAGTTTGTTTGTTTGCTGCAATAAATAGTTGGACCCCAACAAATTTCTTTTGGAGAAGTTGCCTTGCTTTTCATTTGCCAAGAACGCTCTAGTTTTCACTCTTATTAAAAATCAAGCGTTCATCTTTTTCTGCTACTACTTTTGGTTTTCGTTTTTGCCTTGATTTGCATTTAGACCTTGTCATATCTTTTTATCAAGGTGTATTTTTGCCTCTGATCTTTATTGGTTTTCATCAAAAGAGGTGTCTTTAAAAATTTCAAATGGTGTTGGAAAAGAGAAAAAGCTTTGTGCAAAATAGTGGTACAAGAAGGAGCTTGTGTAGACTGTAGCTTAGGCTTTTTCATGTCATGCTTGATGTCTTTTTGATAGTATGCTTAGTGGTTTTGCTGTAGCATGATTGTCTCAAATAACTGAGATTGCTTAATGAGCCTTTGAAAAAATCATGCGTTGTTTTTATTGTATGGAAGCATTATTTTGGTTTTCTCCTTGATGCTTTATTTGGGTTGACTTGGCGCATGCTCACACATGTTAGACTCTTACAAAGTCACCAATAGCCTTCATGATCATTTAGTTATGGACTTTTGATGCCATCTTATGCTTTTTTTAATGTCGCTTTGTCGCTTTGCATGATTATGGCCATTACTGCTCTCTTAGTTGGTCGCTCCCAGTCTTTTGCTAGCCCTCACCTTGTACTGAGTATGAGCTCTACTTGTGCATCCAACTCCTAAAAGCCAAAGTTTTCCAAAGTGTCCACCATACATACCTACTTGCAATTTGCTATTCCAAGTAAATTTAACTTGCTTTTATTTTCTCTTCAAACTAAACTCTTACCAGTGTTATGCGAAATTCGGTCAGTAAAGCTCTCACGAACCGGAAGGCACACTTTACTTTTTCCTGTTCTAAAAAATTTGACATTGTGGTCTCTTATGTTGAGTTGTTATGCTTGCAAGTTGTAAGTTGGATTCTAGCCCATCCATGCTGTCATGGGGCAAGCTTTCAACATTGCACTTCTTATTTGAGTTGATATCATGATCTTTTGTCTATGGATGCCCGCGGTGTGAAATGAATTGGGAATCTTGTGGGGATCATGGAGTTTGTATATATGTTAGGGAAATGCCGGGCCGCCAATCTAAGCCATGCATAATTCATGGTAGAAATTTGCAGCATACCCATGGTGAACATTCAACGACGCATCTCACAATAAAAAGCTAAACAAAAGGCAAATAAAAGAGATGTCGAGGTGTTCATTGTCTGCTTGTCCTGTCATTTTGGTATGGGCTTGTTCCATGTCATCGGGCACGGAGGTACCCCATTAGCGGTTCTCAATGATACACATATACTTACAATGACAAGAGCCTTGCTTGGGACTCTAAGTAAAGTAGCATGAGATTTGGGTACTCGTATTCACGGGGCACGAGGTTTTCAACTTATGATTTGTCAAGCATATGCATCATAATTGTTCTCGCATTAACTTTAACCATTCAAGATGCTTATGATGGGGGCAATGAGAGCTCAAAGCCGGTAAGTACCATAATTTTTGAAGGTTATAAAACTTGCAATCACTGCTTCCCTCTGCGAAGGGCCTTTCTTTTACGTTTATGTTGAGTCACCCCCTTCTTTCTTTATGCACCATTAAGAGAGCATAGTTGTCATTCTTAGTGTGATATGCATTGTCCCAAAGTTCATTAATTGATTCATATTGTTGGTTTCAGTTGTTCTTAAATTATTTGTATCTAGTCACCCTCTTAAACTTGAAGGTGTCCTATGCATTTATGTTTTGCTCTCTTTGAAGGACAAGCTGAAAACCATTTGTATGTTTTTCCTTATGATTTGAACACACGTTTGACTTTCATTGTTTTATTTTCATGATCTTTTGTTTGTGTTCATTTGCATGTTGACAACATGGTTGCTAAGTTCTTATTGTCATAATTATATCTTCATGCCCATGTTTTAAGTTCTATTGATCCCAGCTCACCAATGCTTACATATATGATCAAGATTGTGTAGGTGCATATCACCTCAAAAATTATTCTTTTGTTATCACTTACCTACTCGAGGACGAGCAGGAGTTAAGCTTGGGGATGCTTAATACGTCTCCAACGTATCTATAATTTTTGATGCTCCATGCTTGTTTTTACACCATTTGCCTATTGTTTCGTTACACTTAGTGGCACTTTTATGCATTTTTTGGAACTAACCTATTAACGAGTTGCCACAGTGCTAGTTCCCTGTTTTCTGCTGTTTTTGTGTTTCAGAGTAATACACAGGAAATATTCTCAGAATTGGACGAAACCACATCCTGAAGTCTTATTTCACCGGGAAGCTTCCAGAGATCCGAAGAAGAGACGGAGGGGGGGCCACCAGGGCCCCACACACAGGGGCAGCGCGGCCAGGCCCCTAGCCACGTGGGCCCCACGTGAGGGTGCTTGGCTCCCCCTCCGACAATGCCCCTTCGCCTATAAAGACCCCCCGACAGAAAAAAACCTAAGTACCCGATCAGTTTTCCAGAACACATCGTGATCCACCGCCGCCGTCGACCCGAAGATCGGGAGGGTCCAGAAGCTCTTCCCAGCACCCTGCCAGAGAGGGGAATCGCCACCGAAGGTCTTCTTCATCGCCATGCTTGCCTCCGGAGCGATGAGTGAGTAGTCTACCATGGACTATGGGTCCATAGCAGTAGCTAGATGGTTGTCTCCTCCACCATGTGCTTCATGTTTAGATCTCATGAGCTGCCCTACATAATTGAGATCACCGTTATATAATTCTACATGTTTGGTTTGTTGGGATCCGATAAATATTGGTGTTTATGATTAAGTTGCTGTACTGAATTATATCTTTTGTTATCTCTATGTTGTTTATGATCTTGCATGCTCTCCGTTGTTAGTAGCTATCTTGGCCGAGTAGTTGCTAGTGACTCCAAGAGGGGGTATTTATGCTCGATAGTGGGTTCATGCCTCTATTTCACCTGGGGGAGTGACAGAAACCTCTAAGGTGTTAGATGTGCTATTGCTACTAGGGAGAAAACAACATTCATATGCTCAAGGGCATATGCTTTGTTTACATTACACACTTTGCTTAATGCAATTATCTGTTGTTCACAACTTAATACTTGTGGAGTTCTCGGATCGATTCACCACAAGTGGATTATTAGTCATAGATGCAGTTGGATGGCGGTCTATGTATTTTGTTGTAATGCCCAGAGTAAATCTCATAGTGATCTTCTTGACATATCACGTTATCTCTATTCTATCAATTGCCCAACTGTAACTTGTTTACCTAGCATGTGTTATTTTATCTATGGAGAGACACCACTAGTGAACTGTGGATCCCGGTCCTATTTACATTATATTACTATCACCTGTTTACTTTACTCGCACTGTTTACTTTACTCGCACTGTTTACTTTATTCGCATACTCTACTGTTTTCCACTCGAAACACTCATAACCTTTGTTTCAAGCGAACCGGTGAGATTGACAACCTCATCGTAAGTTGGGAGCAAAGTATTTGGTTGTGTTGTGTGCAGGTTCCGCATTGCAGCAAGCAAGCAAAGCTTGGACGAGGCGCCATATATAAATTGTCCAAAGCTGTCGCAAGCTAGCAAGCATCACCTTCAGTCGTCATTGTCTCTCCTCTCCTGAATGATTAAACCTTGGTTTCTTAACTGAGGGAAAACCAGCTGCTATACTCATCACACCTTCCTCTTGGGGTTCCCAACGGGCTGGTCATTCACCACGCATCAAGCTATTTTTCTGGCGCCATTGCCGGGGACTTGAAGAAGAAGAAGCTCCTACATCAACTATACTCTCCCACGTCAACTACGCACCAGCAACAGACGAGTGCTGGAACGGCGAAGGGAGGAGGCCGATGCATCCAGCAGAAGACGGGCCGAAAGATCGTCCCATTATTCATCAAGTGTCCAGCACAGATCGAGGTCACACACTCAGCCGGGGGGCGATATGCACAATATCACCCAAAACTTAGAGGCAGATTTCAATGAAGCTGGACTGATGCCCAAGACTAAAGAGGCGGCAATCATGGTCGCAGCAGCTTACATCGCAGCGAACGCATCCAATGGCGACGAGCATATGCAACACCTGAGAAACCTGGCACTCAAAGGAGTAAGGGTACTTCAAGGCACGCCCGACTCAGGACAAGATGCGACAGCAAGGAGAACCGCCCCACCAGTGGAATAAGCCAGGCACCCAGCACCGGTGCCAGCCGTAGCGCCTCAGACGCAAGTGGTCAAACCCCTCAATGGAGAACTTTGGCATGGCCTGGCCCAGAACAGAGTCGACCAAGGGCGAGCGCGACACGAGGCGCGCCGCTTAGAGGGAGATCGCAGGGCAGAAACATTTGGCAGCACCAATGATGGACTGTGCGGGGCAGATTACTTTAGCCTCTTGATCCGCTCCGCACCTTTGCTGAAGGGAAGCAAGCTCAGCGACAGCATAGTCAAGTTCAACGGGCAGCAGGACCCCCGAATTTGGCTCGATGACTTCATAACTGCTGTCAAAATCAGCGGCAGATCTAGAGACAACGCTCTCTAGCTGCTGTCGCTGCATCTAAAATTTAACGCGAGGGCATGGCTGAATAATCTCGCCCCAGACAGGATCTGTTCTTGGGAAGAGTTTTGGCAAGCGTTTATCGCCAACTTCCGAGGCACTTCGCGACGACCTACGTCGTTTGAGGAACTGCGCCTATGCGTGCAGAGAACTGGAGAAAACCTGAGGTCATACATCTCACGGTGGATCAGCCTCAGGAATACGACGGTAAACATCTCGCCTGAAAGGGCCATCAAGGCCTTTCGCGACGGCCTCTTCCGACGCGATTTCAAGGAAGAGCTAGGATGCTGCAAGCCAAGGACCATCGACCACCTCATGAGCTTGGAGAATGAATGGGCCGATGGTGAAGACTCTATTGCGGCCCCCAGAAGCCGCCGTTGGTCAGCAGAACACGATGTTGACGCGAAAGACCAGTTCCACTCTGGGTCCCAAAAAAAGGTTCGTAGGAACCACTACGACAACCCGGAGAACACAGACATGGTAGCAGCAGGCTATGTGCACGAAGATCGCGATGACAACCGCGACTTACCGCGGCAAGGAAACAATTACCATGGAAGCAGCAGTAGAGGTACCAGTCGTGACTCGAAGCCAAGTAAGGAGTGGCGCCGACGACAACCACAGATGTCCACAGAGGAGATGCTTGATAGCGGATGCCCACGGCATACGTACCTCGACAAGGAAGGAGTTCAAAGACCTGCGCACCTTCTCATCGAGTGCAGAGAATTCCTTCATCTCAACCGGGCACTTCAGGAAAGGATGGGCACCAAGCAGCCAGTAGCAGGGCCAATAGCCTACAATGCTCCACCACCACCGCCCAACCCACCAGCAAATGTCGTACAGCAGGGCCACCAGGCCGCTACGATCCAACAAGTCGAGCCGCGACAGCTGGCCAATGAGGAAGAAGAGTTTCCACCATCAAAAGGTTTCGTGCCCATGATTCAGAGAGGGCACCCGACAAATAAAGTTTAGCGGAAGCGCGCAAGAGAGGTGTTTCACGCCGAACACGCGCCGCCGGCCACTCCCGAATATCTGAATTGGTCTGAACACCCGATCGGTTTCAATAGGTTAGATCACCCGCCGAAGATCCCACGCCCGGGACACCATGCCTTGGTCCTCGAGGCGCAGATAGGAGGTTTCACCTCGAAAAAGGTGTTCATGGATGGAGGCAGCAGTTTGAACCTCATCTACGCAGATACACTACGAAAGATCAAGATCCCGATAAACAATCTCTTGCCAATAGAGACCTCCTCACATAGAATCGTCCTAGGAAAGCCGACATACCCACTAGGGGTGATACATCTCGATGTCATCTTCGGCACACCAGCAAATTTCAGAAAGGAGAAGATCAAATTCGAGGTCGTTGACTGGCCCTCGCAGTACCACGCCATCCTCGGGCGACCAGCGTTCGCCCGGTTCATGGTGGTACCGCACTACGCTTATCTCAAGCTGCGGATGCCCGCGAATAGAGGACCGCTGACGATCAGCGGCAGCTTCGCCCGGTTCGAAAGCTGCGACAAAGACTTCAACACCATGTCTAAAACCTTCGGGGTGCATGAGGAGCTGCACCATATTCGAGAAGCCGCTGTGATGGACATCGATCCACCGGCGCAGCAGAACGCCCCAGAACTGTCATTCGATGCCACTAAGGATACCTGAGAGCACCAGATCCACCCGACGGATCCAACCAAGACGGTGCGGGTGTCGAACTCCCTCTCTCCTGCATAGGAAAGCGTGCTCGTCGAGTTCCTCCGTGAGCACTGGAGAATGTTCGCTTGGTGTCCAGTAGATATGCCAGGCATCCCCAGGGAACTCACCGAGCACGAGCTTAAGATCTTTCCCAACTCAAAACCGGTCAAGCAGTCCATGCGCCGGTACAATCCAGAGAAGGCCAAATCAATGGGCAAAGAAATCAATCGCCTCCTCGAAGCCAAGTTCATCAGAGAGATCAAGGAAGCCACATGGATTTCGCCACCAGTCATGGTAGAGAAGAAGGACACCAAGATCTATAGGATGTGCATCAACTTCATGGCCCTCAACAAGCACTGCCCAAAGGACTACTCCCCCCTGCCTCAGATCGACCAGATAATCGATTCCATGGCAGGATGTGAGCGCCTGTCGTTCCTCGATGCCTACTCCAGGTATAACCAGATACGGCTAAAAGTAGAAGATGAAGACAAAATGGCATTCATCACCCCGCACGGGGTATATTGCTACATGACGATGCCCTTCGGGCTCAAGAACACCGGAGCCACCTATCAACGGTGCATGCAGGCATGCCTGAAGGAACAGATTGGTCGCAATGTCAAAGTCTATGTAGACGACATTGTCATCAAGACCGCGAAAGCAGATAGCCTGCTCGATGACCTTTGAGAAACCTTCGCCAACCTTGACAGATATAGCATCAAGCTTAACCCGAAGAAGTGCTCTTTCGGGGTACCCACCGGCCAACTGCTGGGCTACCTCATCTCCGAGAGAGGGATCGAGGGCAATCCAGAGAAGATACAGGCCATCATCAACATGCAGCCTCCGAGGATGCTTTGACATGTCCAATAGTTGACAGGTCGACTCGCAGCGCTTAGCCGCTTCATCAGTAAGCTTGGCGAAAAAGCACTTCCCTTTTATCGGTTGCTCCGGAAAACGGACAACTTCACGTGGACCGAAGAGGCACAAACCACGTTCGATGACCTCAAATGTCGTCTATCGACCTCTCCCATTCTCGTCACATGTCAAGAGAAAGAGCCGATGTTGCTATACATTGCGGCTACAAATCAAGTTGTCAGCTCAGTACTTGTGGTCGAACGCGCGGAGGAAGGCAAGGAGCACAGAGTACAGAGGCCTATGTACTATCTAAGCGAAGTTTTATCCCCGACCAAGCAAAGATACCCCCATTATCAGAAGCTAGCATACGCTATCTATATGATGGGGAAGAAGTTGCCGCACTACTTCGAATGTCACGCCATCATAGTGGTAGCCTCGAATCCAGTTTCCAGCATCCTCAACAACCCAGATGCCACAGGGCGTGTATCGCTATGGGGAATCACGCTGGGGCCCTGGGAGATCACGTACCAGCGCTAGTCCGCAATCAAGTCACAAGTCCTACAGGATTTCATAGCCGAATGGACGGAAGCCCAGATGCCCGAACTCCCAGACCTGTCAAACAGCTGGACCATATTTGTCGACGGTTCCAAGCGGGTTTCGGGGGCAGGAGCAGGAGTGGTTCTCGTATCACCACAGGGAGATAGGATGCGATATGTTCTCTGCATGCGCTTCTCAAATCCCTCGAACAACGAGGCAGAGTACGAAGCCGTTCTTCATGGTATGCGCATGGCAAAAGCCTGCGGGGCTACCCGCATGAAGATCCATGGAGATTCCAACCTTATCGCCCAGCAAGTCATGAAGGAGTGCGACGCAACTTGTGCAAACATGATTGCATATCGAGCCATGTATGATAAGCTCGAAGGCGAGTTTGAGGGCTGTGAAGTGATGCACATCGGCAGGGAAAGCAATGAAGAGGTAGACAACTTGGCCAACGTCGGGTCAAGGTGCCTCCCAATACCACCAGGAGTCTTCTTCGAAGAAATATTCGAGCGCTCCATCAAGATCAAAACAGCGACCGACCCGGCGTTAGCAACATGCTCGGGGGCTCGGCAGGCCAGCACCGCCCCAGCAACAGAAGATCCCCTAAAAGATGCGGTCATGCTCGTCAAAGCAACATGGACAAATCCGTATCTGGTATACCTGATGCAGGGCGAGCTCCCGGAAGATCCTGTCCACCGCCGCCAAGTCATGCAGCATTCTAAAGCCTTCACGATAATCAACGGGGAGCTCTACAAGCATAGCACCACAGGAGTGCTCCAGCGGTGCATCGCATAGGAAGATGGGATCGCTCTCCTCTGAGAAATCCATGAAGGAACCTGCAGGCACCACGCTTGCAGCAGAAGCCTCGTCGCCAAGGCTTTTCGGTCAGGATTCTACTGGCTATCCGCCCTCTACGACGCCAGGAACATTGTCCAGCACTGCAAAAGCATGCCAGCTATTCGCAACCAAGCCTCATGCACCTGCATCTGAATTGCACACCATCCCTGTAGCCTGGCCCTTCGCACAATGGGGGCTCGATCAAGTGGGGCCTCTCCCCAAATCATCCCGAGGAGGTCATACTTACCTGCTAGTCGCAGTCGACAAGTTCTCCAAGTAGATAGAGCCTGTTCCGGTCACCAACCAAGAGGCGACCACGGCGGTCAAGTTTTTTGAGTCTATTGTCTACCGGTACGGCATCCCAAACAGCATTATCACCGACAACGGCACCAACTTCACTTCAGGCGAATTCCAGGACTTCGCCAAAAGCCTCGGCATCAAGCTCAAATACGCTTCGGTGGCGCACCCCAAGTCTAATGGCCAGGTCGAAAAGGCCAATGGACTTGTATGCGGAGGTCTGAAGAAACGACTGCTTCGACCTCTCAAATGCACAGCAGGCGCCTGGGTCGAGGAACTGCCTTTGGTTCTTTGGAGTTTGCGAACAACACCGAATTCATCGACGGGCTATACACCTTTCTTCCTGCTCTTCGGAGCAGAAGCAGTACTACCCACGGATGTACGCTATGGCGCGCCCCGCGTGGTCGCCTATGCCGAGGAAGACGTGGACAAGGCGTTAGCGGACGCCCAAGATCTACTAGACGAAGCTCGAGATATCGCCCTCGTTCGATTGGCGGTTTATCAGCAGAGCCTCCGCAACTACCACAGCAGGCGGGTACGCGGACGCTCATTCGAGCCGGGCAATCTTGTGCTCCGCCTCAAGCAGACAAGCACATAGAAGCTGGAACCGCCATGGGAAGGGCCGTACCTTGTCCATGAGGTCATCCCAGGAGGAGCATATCGCCTACGCAACCCGACAATGGGGAAAGATGTAGAAAACCCATGGAACGCCGCGCAGCTGCACCGTTTCTATCCTTAGCTAGCAAAGCTGTCTCCCCTACCCCCTCTACTATGTAATCACACGCCGGCAGCAGTCCACGCTCAACATTGTGCCTTCGGCACCAAGCAATAAAGTTTGAATTCTTTGCTTCATGAATTGACATCTCTGTATACTTACGCTCGGGGCTTCGCCTTTCAACCCACGCTCGGGGGCTTTGCCCATGCTCGGGGCTCTGCCTTTCGACGCACGCTCGGGGGCTTCGCCCACGCTTGGGGGCTCTGCCTTTCGATGCATGCTCGAGGCTCTCACCCACGCTCGTGGGCTCTGCCTGCTTTCAATGCACGCTCGAGGCTCTCGCCCACGCTCGGGGGCTCTACCTTTCGACGCACGCTCGAGGCTCTCGCCCACGCTCGGGGGCTCTGTCTTTCGACACATGCTCTAGGCTCTCACCCACGCTCGGGGTTTTTTGCCCATGCTCGGGGTTGTTCGCTTTCACTCGGGGGCTTCGCCCACGCTCGGGGGCTCTGCCTTTCGATGCACGCTCGGGGGCTTCGCCCACACTCGGGGGCTTCGCCCTTCGACCCATGCTCGGGGGCTTCGCCCACGCTCGGGGGCTCTGCCTTTCGACGCACGCTCGAGGCTCTCGCCCACGCTCGGGGGCTCTGCCTTTCGACGCACGCTCAAGGCTCTCGGCCACGCTCGGGGGCTCTATCTTTCGACACACGCTTGAGGCTCTCACCCACGCTCGGGGTTTTTTGCCCACGCTCGGGGTTGTTCGCTTTCGCTCGGGGTTTTCCCCTACGCTCGGGGGCTCCACTCTACGTTCGGAGGCTGCGCTTCCTCAACCTACGCTCAAGAGCTTCTCTTTTTTGCCCCAGATAAACAAGACACACATATACAATATATACATAAAGCAGAGATATAGATGCAGCCACATGGCTCGTTTATGGTGCCGCAGCGCCTTGGTTTGCTCTCTGATGATAACTTTCGGTGATGATCTGTTGAACGATACAGTCGCCTGTGCCTCTGCAAGCTGCATAGTGGTGCTCCATATCATATCGACCACTGGAGGATGGAGGGAGCGTCTTCAGGAGCTCCAGGTCGATCTCAAGATAATGTGCACATACGAAAGAAAGGGCAACCACGGCTCCACAACGCAAATGCTCCCGGACAAAGGAATACACGGCATTTCCATTCTCGAATCGGTCGAGGAGTGCCGGCAAAACTTTGGGCTGTCTGTTCAAAGGGAACATCACCTGGTGCACCAGAGCAAGAGCGCCTCGGCTCATCTCAGCCAACACTCTAGCTTGGGCGATCCTGTCTTGAAGAAGTGTCAGCTTCATCGCCTTCGACCGGTCCGCCCAGAAATTATCTGCAATCGAATTGGCATGCGTCTGAGCAGCAAGAAGGTGCACATTCACAGGACGGGCTTCAGCTGCGCTGTTAAGGCAGACATCTACAAGAAGAAAGAAGAAGGTTAAGTTCGACAAAATTGAACAGCCAAACAAGGATGCTGAAAACTCACATTCTAGAGTTTTTCCTAAGCTCTCAACTTCATCAAGTAGAAACTTTTCAGTGTCGGCTGCCAGTGGCGCCTTCGACAGAGCGACGTCGACCTTGGCAGTAACGGCCTTCAGTTGACGCTGCGAATTCTGAAGTTGGTCACGCAAAGATTGAATCAGCGCCAATTCGCTCGAGGAAGGTGTTCTTCGCTCAACAGCACCAGAGGTACTGCCAGCCGTTTCGTACGAAACAGGCCAAGCACCGGAAATCGAAGAAAGACCCTGCACGAGAAGCCGGGCATCACACACAAGCATCGGAAACCAAATGTCAAGTAGCTTAATAGAACAGAAAAACAGTTTTCACAATAGAAAGGGGTCCTAATCATAGTTCAAGCCCTCAATGCGGTACAACAAAAGTTAATTACAGACATGCGGTAGGAACACTACTCACACTATGCTGAGTTACCAGCCTTGCTAGACAGTCCGCCAGATGCGCCGCGTCTTCGAGCCTTCGCCGCCGCGCGCTTCTCATTCCTCTCGGCCAAGAAGCTCATCATTCGAGCAGCCAGATCATAAGCACGAGCAACATAATTCTTGGCAGGCTTGTCGCATCCGTCCTTGTCTTTGGGATATGTGCTCATGATCTTGTCAGCATCGAACTCCACACCATGCATCATCATCATGGAGAAGACAGACTCAGAGCCGATAGTTACCTGTCGGCGAACCGTGGCAACTAACGGGTCTTCGCCGTCCGCCTTCACAGCCAGAGCATCGATGATTCCTGCAATGGTGTCGATGACCGAATCAGGAATGGACGTATCCCGAACATGAACAAGCATCGATCGCACCCTCGCCAGGAGGTTGCAAGCCTCTCGACTTAGGCGCTCGGTGAGGCCGACACTGGATTCGAGCCCAGCGGGCTCTTTCATAGCTCCGGCGTCCAATTCGGCAGCGGCTGCAAGAAATAGCAAACCGCCAGGTCAACAACAGGACCCTTTGGCACGAAATCTAATCCAGACAAGGTTGAGGACTTACCACACAAAGCATCGAGCGAAGAGTGCAGACGCTGCTGCATGTTTTTCTCCTTCATTTTGGCCTCAATGTGACTCATCCTGGCAAGCTCCTGAGCCTTAGTCGACTCGGTCTTTAGCAGGGCGACCTCGTCGGCTAGCTCAGCGGTCTTGGCCTTCAGTCCCGAATTCTCTGCTATGAGGTCATCCAGCTGCGCCTTCAAGGACATCTTGTCGGCGGCAGCCTGTGTGGCGATCCCTGATCATTTGGGAAAGAGCAGTGTTACGGATGAAAAAGTGAAGTTTGCAATCAGAACTAGAAGTTACAAAAAAGAAAAGGGTCTGTACTCACGTCGTATGTCCTCGAGCTGCTCGGATAGTTTTTAGTTTTCTTCTTCCAAGGCGAAGAAGCTCCTACAGACTTTTGATAGATCCCTAACAATGGGCTAAAGAAGAAACAAGAGATCAATCCTCGAGTCATCGTTCGGAGGGCAAGCCTAAGTGTAAACACTTAGGCTCACCCTCGGGGGCTACTAATGGTCAAACACATGAAGCGCAATTTCAGAATCTTTGGACTTACATGATTGGTAGGACCGGAAGGTTCGCCAGATGAAGAGACAAGGATGAACTTGTGTTCCATCATTTTCTTCTTTGAAGAGGCCAAAGGCTTTGTAAGAACGGCTTCGGGGGCAGCGATTTTGGTGGCCTTCTCCTGCGAGTCCGCTGTTTCTTTGAGGGTGTCATCATGGGGTTGGACTCGATATTGATCCTGGTTACCCGGACAGGTCGATGTTCCCTCAGAAGAAGATCTGAAACAAATATCGATGTTAAAATAAAGCAACGGATTTGAAGCAAGCTCACAAGATGTATGAGTTCTGCAAGGAAAACTTACAATGCATCGATCCCGAATTTTGGGATGATCTTCTTCTCTGTTCGAGGAGGAGGACGGCAACTCAAAGGCGAGGCGGGGATCGCGCTGTTGCCGTCATCGCCCGAAGTGAAATGGAGGTCATCAAAGTCTTCCGAATCATCGACGACATCCGTAACCCGCTGTTTTTTTGGGGCTCTCGATGGCGATGGAGCGGCGGAGGTCGACCCCTCCAGCACTTTGATAAAATCGTGCCCTGGATACTCACCCATTTTGGGCTGGGGCGGATAGCATCGAGCTACCTCGATCACCTATACAGGGATATAAGTCACATTCAATATTGGTCGACACAGCTATAGAATAAAGTGGTACGTGATTAAGATCAACGTCGTACCTCAGTGCAGGGAAAGGCTTTGCTGAAGGCCACCGCGTCGAAGATTTTTGGCACTGGAGACTTCTTCTTAATGTTCGTGATGGTGCGCAGCACTCGTCAATTTCAGCCTCGCGCAGCTCATCTTGGGAGATGTGGGTCGAATCCCGATGATCACTGTAGTCCCACATACAGTGGGCTCGGGCAGCTAGAGGTTGGATTCGGCACGCAAAGAAGGTTCGGATCTGCTAGATACCCGAAAGTTCTTTCTTCGGAGTAACCCGAAGCTGTTGGATCTTCTCCATCAGCGGCTCTGTAATCTTCATCTCCTCAGTAGAAAGGTCGTGCTTCCAAGACACGCGAGGTCGGAGGACGCCAGTGGGCTGAAACTCCTCAAGTCCAAAATTTTCGCCGTTGGAGGATTGGTCCTTGGCGTAGTACCATTTCGTCCTCCAACCCGGGTTGTTTTTGGGTGTTTGAAGGATAAAGTATTCAATGTCCGGGCACACTGAGCAGCCGAACCCGCCGGTCTGGAAAGGAAGGGGATGCCAGACAACAAAGATCCGGTGCCAAAGTGCCCAATGGGGTTTGATCCCCAGAAAGCATTCACAAAGCGTGATGAAACACACAATGTGCAGAATGGTATTGGGATTCAGGTCGTGGAGTTGAATCCCATATGCAAATAGAAGGCCGCGGAGGAAAGGATGCGGAGGAAGAGACAAGCCCCGTAACAGGAAAGCGATGAATATTACCCGGAATCCAGGAGGAGGCCGGGGAATGATCTCAGGGCCGGCGGCGAGCGATTCCGCCGGCGTGTTCTTCAACAGGCCCATCTTCTCGGCCTAGGACAGCTCCTTGTCTCTAACCTTGGTCTAAACCCAGCAGCCGACGACGGAGGCATCGGCGTCTCCAGTCTTGGGTTTCTTAGTGGCCGCGCCGGTGGTGACACCAGTCGCGGAGGAGCTCCTCTTGCCCATGGGCTCTGCGCGCGGTGGAAGCTTTGAGAATGGAGATGAGGAAGCAGAGCAACAGGAGCAGTGCGCAAGGAAGAAGATGATGGCGGTGGAGTGGGACGGACTGTTCACCCCACCGCTGATATTTATTTCTCCTCTGGAAATCTGCAACAAATCCTAGCCATTCATGGCAAAGTGGAAATGGCCGAGTAGATCTAGTCGTCCACGTGTCAGTATTACGGGAGCCATGGCGTCCACTACGCATGGTAATCAAGGAGGTCACGCCGGTTATTTCTCACCCACGCGTGGGACGTGCGGTCAAACGCTGTCAACGGCTGGGATGTGCGGCCGGTGGGCCCACTATATGTCTAGTCTTGTCAGTATCAGGCTGATCCTGTAGAGGATGGCGTGACAACTCGAGGAAGCATATCGTCAGTGATGATGCAGTTCTTTGGGCAAGCTGATCTTTTTTTGACTCAAAGGGCGAGGCTGGCACGGTTTCTTTCGAGCGTCAAAGGTACACACTCCTTGCAGTCGATTGATTTTTCGATCGGGTTTCTTTTGGGGTTTTTGTGCTCCTCTCTTTGTGCTACCCCGAACACACGCAAGGTTTTTTCGACGATTCTGTTTTTTGGCGAACGTTTCGAATTGCCTTTTTTCGGGCCAGCAGTGCCTTCAAGTTATTCGAGGCTGGGCTTCGGTCCCTCGAATTGCCTTTTTCGGGCCAGCAGTGCCTTCAAGTTATTCAAGGCTGGGCTTCGGTCCCTCGAATTGCCTTTTTCGGGCCAGCAGTGCCTTCAAGTTATTCGAGGCTGGGCTTCGGTCCTTTGAATTGCCTTTTTCGGGCCAGCAGTGCCTTCAAGTTATTCGAGGCTGGGCTTCGGTCCCTCGAATTGTCTTTTTCGTCCGAGCAATGCCTTCACAGTGTTCGAGCTTGGACTACGGATCTTCGACTTCTCGCTTTCGAGCCGGCAGCGCCAATACACTATTCGAGCATGGGTGTCTGAACCCTCAAAATGCATCTCTAGGCCATCGGTGTCTTCATTCTATTTGAGAATGGGCTGATGCCTTTTTTCGAACCTTTCTTCTGAGCTATCAACACTCCTCATTCAACATGCCCGAATCTTGGTGGCCATATACCTGTTCGGATGCCGTATGTCAAATACGAAGGTAAGTCCACGGTTCGCAACACCAGATGGCCCGGTATTCATATCAAATGCGCTCTACTAGAAATTTTTCATACCTACGGTATGAAGTTTGCATCGATGGACGCATCGGATGCCTCACAATGAACTGGGCTCCAACCTGGTAAGTTCGGTGTGGCTCGGGTTGGGGTAGCGCCAGCCCACGTGGGTTCGAGTCGGGGGACTCGAATCTGAGTAAGCTAACCAATTTTGTGGCTATGCAATTAACTGAGACCCGGCGTGAGTCTCAGGCCGGTTATGCGTATCCCTCTGCAAACCTGACTTAGCACTTTCGAGGCTCTGAATGAGTGTAGCTCGAAAATTTCATATCTAACAAATGTATTACTCGAATGTTCTCTGTGTTTTTTTGGCTCTACAGACCAGGCGCGCATATCGGGAGCGGTTAGGAAGACTTTCGGATGGAGTCCCTGCCATAGTCTTCGGCTATCCCAGGCACTCGGGGGCTACTGATGAAGGAATGACAAATGGGCCCCCGATATTCGCCTACCTGGTTTTCGGTCCAGGAAGGGGCTCTCTCGAAAGACTCTGAAGGCCCATCAAAGCAGTGATCTGGCGCGGCCCAGGGACGTAACTTGGGATACAAGACAAAGACTCAAAGACGGGGAATTAGTCGAAATAGGACTCGCCTAGGGTTTTTTCTAACTGATCCGATCTGTAATCAACTTGGTGAACAATCCTAAGACCCAACCTTCGCATATAAAAGGTTGGGAGGGAGAGTGCAGTAGGGAAGGGACACTTTTCCACCCACCTCACGCCGGAGTGCTCGACGACTTAGAGCTCTCTGGTTCGGCTAGATCCAATCTACGCCTCCATTGTAACCCCATCATCGCAGCCACCCCATCAATACAAAGTCAGACAAGTAGGACGTAGGCCTTTTACCTTCTGAGGGGGCCGAACCTGGGTAAAATCCTGTGTTCCTTTGCTTTCGTCTGATCGCCGTCGAGTTCGCCAGGTCCCCAATACGCTTCCTAGATCGAAAGCCCTTCGACATGGGCATTGCCGGGGATAAACCTCGTCATCCCCTCTAGGAGACGTTGTTATGGCCATGATTTTTCTTCCCCTCCTCTACCATCGGGGGAAAACTTAGCTGGTCAGATCAGCGACGATGGCATGACGGTGTCGCTCCCTTGCACTGCTCACAGAGTCTCTGAAGCGATAGATAGATTGCACGTTAGTACCTGATAGATTGCCCATTAGTACCTGCTCAAAGAGTGAAACTCTGGGGCGAAATGTACACCATTGTTGGGGCTTCATAGTCGATGCCCCTCCTCCCGCAAATTGGAGACACATTAGAGCAGCACATGTAGCACAATAGCTCACCGAGGAGAGGAACATCACAAACCGAGCAGCGGCAGCTCACCGACCAGATCTGGATCTGCGCGTGGAGCAAATTATGAGAAGCGGTAGAGCTGCAGCAACATCCCTGCCTCGCGGCGCAATTGGGCGGCCCAGGCGTGCTCCGGTCTGGCAGCATCTGAGGATCTTGCCATAGCAGGCGACCTTGATGGCGGCGTGCTCCCGTAGTCCCATCTAGCGGGGAAGGCGGTGGCACCAGAGGGGGTGGCCATGGGAAAGTAAGAAGTAAGAGGGGAGGCGAGAGAATCGGTGGGATAACAGATCGCAGTTCGCAGATAGCAATTGGGGGCTATCGTTGGAACCCTGCTATACACACGACGATTCCCATCCGATAGCTGTACGACACACAAGATCCGTCCCCTGGAACCACAGATGGGAGCGATTTGAGAGTCTCCCTTGAATATGCTCATATTCCGCTACTCTACCACTCAAATGGCATATGGGGGCATCGAATGAAAAAAAAACACGCCTAGCCATGCTCTTAATAATTGGGATTTATCAGAGGTAGGCTGTTTTTTCATCCAGGGCTCTCAGGCCGAGCCAAACCCACGCGGAGGAAGGAAAGGGGGCGAGCGGGCGCGTTGGTAGTGCAAGTGGGCCACAGGTGTCGGCGAGACAAAGCAATTTCCATCTTTTTCGTCTCCTATCCCTGCCCACGGCCAGCAGATCACTGTCGTCCCCACGCTATAAGAAAGCCACCATCGCCGGCCCCAATCCTCGTAGCGCCGGCCATGTTTCTCCGTCATTGAGCGGCCACCAGGCAGTCCCAAGTCCACATCGCCACCACCTTGCAGGAGAGGTGTTCGGTGAATTGCCAAGGCCATGGATTCAGACGACGAGATGATGTTTGCCAGTTAGATGGAGGAGGAAGCCGCCGTTATCGCCACCGCCAATGATGAGCAATTGATGATACTATCTTGTCTCCTGGTGTTGTACGCCCGTGATGCACAGCCGCGGCGTGGAGGCTTGGTGTCGGAACACTGCAAGGGTAGGCCAAGGCGGAGGATGGAGTGGTACTGCATTCTGTATGCCAATTACTTCGCCAATGATCCTCTGCATGGCAAGGTGGTCTTTCAATGCTGTTTTAGGATGAGCTAAAATCGTTTCCTCAAGATTGCCTATGTCGTTTGGCGTTTCGACACCTACTTCATATGCAAGAAGGATTGTACCGGTACGGTTCATTTTTCCTCACTTCAAAAGTGCACTGCTGCTTTTAGGACGCTTGCATATGGAGCTCCAGGTGATGCACATGGAAATTACATACGATGTATAGGTTCTGCATGGCAGTGGTGGTCGTATTTGGACCACCATACTTGAGAAAACCCAATGAAGAAGACACTGCCCGAATCCTAGCATAGAATAAAGCAAGGGGACTTCGTGGGATGCTAGGTACTTCGATTGCATGCATTGCGAATAGAAGAACTATCCATTTCCTTGGCAGGGCATATGTGAAGGTAATAAAGGAGCTTGCAGTGTGGTACTTGAAGCAGTGGCAGGTAAGGATCTGTGGATTTGGCATGCTTTCTTTGGTATGGTAGGATCTCACAATGACATCAATATACTGCAGTGCTCAAATGTGTTCTCTAGGCTTGTTGAAGGCCATGCTCCCCCCAGTGAACTTTGTGATCAGTGGCCACGAGTATAACAAAGGATACTGGCGAATGGTATCTATCCAAGATGGACAACATTTGTGAAGATAATATCAAACGTTGTGCCAACAGGTAAAAGGTTTATGTTTGCTTAGTGCCAGGAGGCTTGCAAGAAGGATTTCGATCTTGTATTTGGTGTACTTCAAGCTCGATTTGCTATTGTCCGGTCCCCGCTCTTACATTGTTGAAAGCTCAAATGTGGGAGGTCATGAATGCTTCAAACCATGCTTCCGCAATTTTGCTCCTTTCGTGAGTAAAATTTGCTTAGATAAAATACAAACTTGTATCTTATAATATTGAATAATTGCTATTGAAAGGATCATAGTGCCACCGGAAACACATGTACTTTCAATTTCATAACTACACATGTTTTTATCGAATTGTGTATGTGCTTCCAAGGTAATAACTTCTTTTTCTTCTGATGAGTGAATAGTTTTCTTCCACGGACAAACGTGCTTCAACCTTCATATGTATAGTTCCACGTGTACTTGCCTACTGGGTACGTTTCTAGTGCTATTTGCTTCAAACATATGCTCTCATTGCTACTTTGTAGCTAGCTACTTGCTTCTTTATAGCCTAGACAATGACCATCAGGTCACCACCAAAAGAAATCTTTGGAAGCACAACATGAAGCACGAAGCAAAGAACAAATTTCTTTGTCTATTTTTTGAACTCTTGTAGTAACAAAAATGAAACACTATTACAACCACCTCATAGACCGTGGTATGGCTGATCAAGGACTATCTCACATGCCAGGCAAGCTCCTCCTAGTCAACGAGGCATCTGTGTCCCGGCCACAACAGACCCAGCAATATTGCAACATCACTGTCTATATATACAACTGGAATCAGGAATAAGATGTATACCATAGAAGCATCATTTAGCAGTGAAGCACACCATTTGCAGTAACAATGGTTGAAGCATCAGTTTGAAACAATGTGTCAAAAAAAGCATCAATTAACAGTGAAGCACGTCGTTTGCGATAACAAAGGTTGAATCATCTGGTCAAAAGAATGCGCCAAAAAGCACCAGTTAGCAGTGAAGCACATCGTTTGCATTAACAATGTTGAAGCATCAGTTTGAAACAATGCGTAAAAAAGCAAGCTTGGTTGAAGCACAGGCTCTTAAAAGTTGAAGTATAATCATTGTACAGTAGAGCATCACCAATAGCACTGATTGAAGAAAAAATGAAGTAAGAAAACTTGGCTGACGCAAAACAATGATTTCATGCCATAGCATATATAACATGCACTACAACTAGAGAAATTTTGATTTTTCAATCATCTTTAAGTCCCCGTACTACATCGCTCAATCGGGCAGCTGCAAAACGACTCTTCGCCATATAATCCTGTTTGGCATCCTTCACCATTTCAGAGATCTGTGCTGTAATTGAGGTCGGAAGCATGCATCAGTTTCAGATTGTCAAAAATAGGAGCAAAAAAAATGATGCTTGTAGAAGCAAAAAATCAGTAGTTACGAAACATATGAACAAATAAGTAGATATCATGGAAATATAGAAAAGCATCACTTTTTTTTGAAATGAGAAAAGCATCACTTTGTTCGTGCGCGGCATACTACAAGCTATGTAGAAGCAGGCAAATTTCAAAAGTACCCAATGGTTGACGCCAATTTATCTGGCTATGTTCTCAACTCCATCATCATTATCACCATCAGTGCTTAATTCTTGAGAAACATGGTATACTAGTCATGGCATAAACTCCACACAGCAAAAAAAAAGTATCTATGGAAGGATATAAAAATATACAAAACCGGCTGTTAAAATTGATTTCACAAGATAGTCTCGCAGAATAGCAGATCCTGTAAAGCAGCAGAAACAAAGAAGGAAAATACTATATATACAAAACAAATGGAAGGCGCACTATGAAGTATGAACCTTGCTACCCTGTCTCGTCTCTATACAAAGAACTTAAACCTATCAGATGCAAGATATGGCCACATATATGCATATGTAAAGGAACCCATATAAATTTAATGTCCAAAATTTTGCAGTAGAAGGGAACACATGGGGATCTAGTTCAGCTACTATTACCTTCTTCCCGAATCATATTCTTGTCGGAGGGATCGAGAGCGCTCCGGTCAGTGGTTGAAACAGCCAACGACCCGCTGCTTCGGACGGATCGAAGCCTGCCTGCTAGGCTGAGACGCGTCCGACAACTGCTTCGGCCGGCCGGTCAGTTCTGCCCCGGCGACGTCTCCCCGCGGCGGAGCGCCATGCCTGCCGGCGCATGAGATGGCGAGGTGGAGATGTAAGGTGGATGCGGCATTGTGGGAGTAAGGAAGCAGATCAGCGAGCAGTGAAGCAGGGCGGCGGCAAAAGCACATCGCGCGAGCAGGAGAGAGGAGCAGTGAGGGGAGGTCTGACGATTTGTCTACAATCAGAACGCGGTAGATAGTATTTCCAAAAACTTTAGAACACCCTAATCCTCTGCACAATGAATAATGTCAATATTACTATAATTAGCTTGGAGTAGTCCACATTAATGACAAGCACTATACGTAATGAAACTTGTTTAGTTCAGACCAACATAAACTATAATTACAACGAAAAGTAATGAAAAGCTAGACATTTCGGCATTAAAAAAACATCGGAGAAATAAAGAACCAGAATAAATTATATACTAACATAACAAAAAGAAGAAAGAATAGGCACTACAAAATAAAATTAACATGGCACAGAGTGTGGACACATACCTTTTTTTTTATGTGAGCAAGCTTCGTCACGTTCTCCTCTGATTCACACCATTTCTGTAGTGCTGGGCAGGCACTGATATATAGATCCTGGAGGTTGGTGAGTTGTTGTATGCCCTCCGGCAAAGAACTGATTCCATCACAGCCAACGATGTTAAGTTCTTTGAGGGAGGTGGGCAGGACACATGCCCTTTTTTGGTTAGGAGTGGGCTTCATAATTTCCTCCTCTGTTTCACACCACTTCTGTAGTGCTGGGCATTGACCGATATATAGATCCTGGAGGTTGGTGAGCTGTTGTATGCCCTCTGGCAAAGACCTGATGAGATCACAACACTCCACTGTAAGTTTTGCGAGAGAGGTTAATTCTCCTAACCAATACGGCAGTGATGCAATGCTGTTGCAATCGCTCAATTTTAACGAATGCAGCTTCGTGAGTTGCCTCATGTTCTCGGGCAACTCTGTCAGCCCACTGCAGAATGAAATTTTCAGTACACGGAGAGACTTGAGCTCACCCACCCATTTCGGTATCTCTTGCACATAACATAGGAAGAGTAACGAGAGGGAGGAGAGATGTTGATCAACATCCAGCCTATTTACTGAACCACCTGTGTACTCTCTCCATGATGATAGCACACTATCACTGTCTGATATAAATAACTTTCTAGCTCTCGGCGGAAGTGGTTCAATCCTCAACTTGGGGCAATCATATATTTCCACAGAGTCAATCACGTGCTCCTCACCACTTGAGCATGACGTGTTCCACTCTTCTAGGCTTGCCATATATCTGAGAACCAACTTATCTAGATTTGGTAGTTGGTCCATTGGTGGTAGGACCTTGCAGTTGGGCATATCAAACATCGTCACACTGGTAAGATTAGGGAGATGATGCGTTATATCCATTAGCCAGGCTGGAAAGCTGACAATTTTATAACCTTGTATCTCAAACACCTGCACAGTGCTTGGTGGCACTAGTTTTTCTAGCAACAGTTTGTCATCCACAGACCTCTCAGCAGCACGTGTCCACTCCAACTTCAACCTTTTCATACTCTGCTTTCCAATCAATTCTATACTCTGTGCCTCTTCTGCGGTCTTCACATTTTCAAGTCCAGCTATCTCTAGCTCAGCAGGATCCGTGTGATGTAGCATAACAAGATTGCTGCTACGTCCACCATCATCAGCCTGGACCACAAAGCGTGGTAATGATACTGAATTGTTACAGAGCCGAGGTAGTTCCTTCAGACAAATGCACTCCACTGTATATATAGTCTTCAAACTCTCGATTGTACCTATACTCTTTGGTATCTTCCGAAGACCAAAGCAGTGCGAAAGGTTCAGTGTACGGAGCTTCCTAAGGTTACAAATACTCCTAGGTATACGTATAATGCAAACATTACTCGACAAGTCCAAATGCTCCAGATTGACAAGGGTAGTGATAGAGCACAGGAAACTGTCAAGTCCATTTTCTAATGCATCATAATCAAAAAACAGCGCAACTGAATTCATGGAACCCGATAGATTCAAGTACTTGAGTTTAAGGAAGTTGCGAATAGCTTCTGGGATTTTTTTGAGAGAAAATAACCCTGACGATAGGTTCAAATACTCGAGTTTGGTGAGGGAGCCCAAACATTCTGCTTCACGCGAACATTCAAGATATGAGCTGTATGACAGGTTCAAATATTGCAGCTCAGATAGGCCCGCCAAAGCTTCTGGTAGTTCCCCAATACATCTGCAGTCTGATAGGTTCAAATAGTGCAATTTTTTTAGGCTCCCTAAGAACGACGATACACCTTTAACACGAGAACATTTTGACAAATCCAGATGTACCACATTCTGAAGCTCCACAAATGATTCCGGGAGATGTTCAATTCCTAAACAACCTGATAAATCGAGATACATCAGACCTTTAATATCTCCAATTGACTCTGGTAGTTCAGTGATTTGAGAACCATGAAGGTTGAGGTAAATTAATTTTGAGAGCTTCGTGATACTATCAGGAATCACTCTATGCTTGACTCTTGGAGCATTAAGATATCTCAGCTGCTTCAATAGACCGATAGAATCTGACAACTTATGTATGGAGCACTTGCTTAAGTCTAAGACACGCAGGGACTTGGCAGATGAAAATGCAGCATCATGGAGTCCAATTTCGCCACAGTCCATAAAACGGAGCGCCCTTAACTTGCATGACTCGAGTGGCTTGTTACAATCATTTAGCAATGCATAGTGGTAGCAACTCCCCACAGTGTTGCCATGTTTGCCAGCGACAAGAATTTCGTCGAGCATGACTGATCTTGCCAGATCATGAACCAGGTCGTGCATGGTCAAAAATGTAAAATCCTCATGATACACTTCAGCAGGCTGCAACAAAAGCATTTCGCTGTATCAGCTATTTTATATTTGAGACATTTTATGTTTTACAAACTTTATTGTATACTAAACTAGCAACATCACGGTAGTGTTCTAAAAGCAATTGCATCTAAGTGTTTGGAACAAAGTGCCATAGTTTATCTTTAAGATCTTTTTTCCCTTGCGTTCAAACAATGGCTCGCCTAAATGGACTAAATGCGTAAATATGCTTTTTCCGAGAGCGTGTTTCATAATCACCTTAAAATGAAAGGGGTTTTCGAGGCTGTTTTCAAAATCCCCTTGTGAGTTGTGATAAATGATAATTTTTAGGCATTTTCCAAAAGTTTTAGAACTTGAGGCATTTTGTTTTCAATTCTCTTCAAAATGGGTAGAGTTTTTCAAGCATATCAGAAGCGCCAGCCAAACAATGGATCAGGTTTTCAGGCGTTTTAAAAATCTGACCATATATAAAACTTAAATATCATATGGGCAATGTTTTTATTTGAGTGAATTCCACTTTTTACCCCATAGTTGTGCATTTGTGACACATATTACCCCATGTAGTGGAACTTTTACCTAAATGTCTCAATTAGAGACTTTAAACACGATTTTACCCCAATTTAGTATTTTTCTTGTTTTTGTTAGATAGGACCGGCATGTTATGTCAGTGTGGCGGGAAAATATTTATAACGGTCGGAGCTCGCCATCGACAATCATGTCCAGACTTCTCATATCCAGTTGTTCAATTTCTTGTCATCATTTTGATATTTTTGAACCTCAGTCATCACTTCACGCCTTACACAACAGACACACATAAAAAAGAGATGGTCCAAAGCTTCTAAAAGGGGTATCCTAGACGAATTTTGACTCGACAGGGTAATTAATGTCACAAATGTATAATTAGGGAGTAAAAAATGGAATTCAGTCTTTTTATTTTATCAACCAGCAACCTATCTAGTGTGCGAAATATAATTCTACATAAGCTCCTGGTAGTATGGTAGTTTTAACAATATAAATTGGTCTCATACTGCATAGCGAGGAGCCATACTGCACTTTCATGTGTCATGCACAACTCCATAAAGGTCTATATCCTATATCTTGCGAGGAGGTAGGGAGAAGGCAGTGGCAGAGGACAAACTAATATTTTTGTAGCGCAGGTTCATAGCATGAAGTAGGGTGAGTTATACCAAAATAAAGAAGTGCACACACTGTTACGAGCATACTTCACAAAGCGGAATCAATGGTTGTACGCTGTGCAGGAATATGATCTTTTCACACTTGAATAAGGCAATAAGAGTATCTTTTTCCAATTCCACGAAATCAGATCAAAAGATCATGCAAGCTAATAAGGTTAGCCCCTTCGAAGCATTTCTGAAAATCCTTAG
Organism: Dactylis glomerata; assembly: GCA_007115705.1. Taxonomy (NCBI): domain Eukaryota; kingdom Viridiplantae; phylum Streptophyta; class Magnoliopsida; order Poales; family Poaceae; genus Dactylis; species Dactylis glomerata. Next base: position 431,643 of record QXEO01000334.1, on the reverse strand, counting down.
TATTCTTTCTTTTACTACCATACAACCATATGTGTTTGACTGAGGGGTTCCTTCATCTATCTTGGCAGCAGAAACCTTTTTAGTATGTTATCTCCAAGAAAGTGAATTATAAGCTACACTTTGTTATATATTTCATCAATTTTTCGAAAAGGGGAAAGCCCCGTCCTCCGCATCGGCTGATGCATATATGCTTTTATTAATAGTGTCTTCAATGTACAAGTTTTAACCATAAGAGTTTCCATACGATAGTCCAAGTAAAAGAACAAGATTGAAACCGTAAAAGTTATGTACAAACTCACAGATGGTGACTTTAAATCTTGAAGGAAGGACAGCCCTAAGAGTTGCCTAATGTATCTCTCGCCGAGCTGCCAGAAGGAGAAAACATTTGTTGGCTCGATGAAACCAAGAGAAACCCATTGGTGAATTAGGTCGTCTTTCATTATTTTGTGACCTTTTGGAAATATTGCACAATAAGCAAAACATAGTTTCAAATACGGAGGCATGACACTATAGCTTAGCTTCAAGGATGCGAGCACGTGCGTCGAAGCTGTATCTTCCGAGGTAGATATATTCCAGATATCACTATTTCTCACTGACTCCCATTCACTAGATTCCACAGAATGCAACATGTGTCCAAGTGTTTGAGCTGCTAAAGCCACACCTCCAGACTTCTTTGCAATGTCCATCCCTATCTGCTCCAAGTGTTGTTTGTCACCTCTAGATTCAAAGGCACTCTTTTGCTTTATTATAGACCAACACATGTCATGAGTCAATGGTTCTAATTCGTGTGGTTGAATGGTAGAGACTTTTTGTGCAATATCCTTTGTACGTGTGGTCACTACAACAACCACCTTGCTTCCCTCCCCAACCTTTATCATAGCCTTGAGACTCTCCAAATGAGATTCCTTGTCCTCCCATAAATCACCCAAAACAATCAAAACATTCTTACTAGCAAGCAGCTTTGAAAGAGAATTTTGTATCATTTGCAAGTCAGTTTGTTGACTCCCATTTTCTGATAGTTGTGATATTATGGAATTGCCAATTTTCTTCAAATCAAATGTTTGTGACACATAAACCCACACTCGAGAGTAGCCTTTGAACTGAGGACTATTGTAAACCATTTTTGCCAAGGTTGTCTTGCCAAGACCTCCAATGCCATATATTGGAAGGACAGTCATCTCTTTTGTCATGCTCTCAGATAAAGAATACAATAGTTTCTCTCTCTCTTTGTCCCTCCCAATGACCTCTGTTTCTATGACCGATGACGTCTCCCGTATATCAATAGCTTTCAGCTCATTGCTGCGTGAACTAAATTTGAATTTCTTGTGCTGATCTGTGATCACCTCTAGTTCCTCTCTCATTTTCTCCATCTCATTAGCTATTGTAATCCTTGGACCAATTGTGAGACAAGGGATCACCACTGCCAAATATCTTTTCAGAGAGAACTGCAAGAAATTTTGGTTAATTGATTAGTAGAATGCAGAATGCATATTGTAAATGCATTCAGACCGATACAAAATGGTGAAAAATATGGAGATTAGTTATTTACAGAATCTTCGATGCTGCATGTGGTCTTTGGACAAGCTAGCTCCTGTGTGTTTTTATGCAAAGACATGAGATACGGGGGAGCAGTTTTTCATTTGTTTTGTTGGCTTTTTGTGGGGAAGGGGACACCTGTCGATATGTGGAGGCGGGGGAACGGGGGATCGGATTGTTCGGGGGACGACACCCAGTACCAGTAATACCTCGTTTTCAGCCAGCTGACGCCTACCAAGTACCAAGCAAAGAAAAAGGTCTATATTTCATCTAGCGCACACATACCTTCCGTGCAGACGGCTTGGTGATGGCTTCTGAGTCAGATTCGAACTCATCAATCATGTCGGCGATGGCATACATGGCGTCCTTGAGCCGCTTCAGCCACAAGCACGTCGGTTTGTCCGTGATGGACCGCCTCTCGGCGTCCTCGAGCAGGGCCTCCACAGACTCCAGAGTCATCTTCATCTTCTTCAAATCCTTGGTGAGGTCCTTGTGCAGCTTGATCTGTCCCCCGATTGCAGAACCGATCTGGTCGCTCACCACCTTGAGGATGGCGGCGGCAAGCATGCCGCCAAGCTCCACCATGGCTCGTGTCTCTCAGGAACTCAAGATGGGATGAATGAAGGCTGCGCTGTGGTAGCAAGAATGGCGGAGTGACGGTTCTGGAGTGCGAGATTGGATCTTATTATCTGGACACAGCGGAGACTTGGGTCCTGGCCAGGTCAAGGTCTATTACATTTTCTCAGCAGGAAAAAATTCAGATTTACTGTACGCGCATCAGAGTGCCATAACGCCAACGACCATCTCCTCTCTGCGCCGGACCCATGCATGAAGAAATTGTCTGCCAAGAGTATTGCCACCTACTTGTTCAGCACACTCCTTTCTTTCCAGACGCCCCACCGGCCTTTGGTTTTGTGAAGAACCTCTTGCTAATCCATGTCCATTTAGCTGCGGACTGCGGTACACTAGAAGCGTTGGTGCAATTTGCGACATAGACACCTCTGGCTCGGGGTGTGGATGCACTGGCAGACGACCAAGTATATATTATGTTTGGTTCGTGAGATATCCGGGGAAAATTATTGAGAGTTTTACTTGGTAATCTCTGACTCTTCTTCAATTCCTTGCAGCTTTTACTCGGGTTACTAGTGGCCGTTGGCAGCTGGATCAGCTGTGCCCATGGATGTTTGGCCGCCCACCTTCTCAAATCACTAGGACGAAAGCACCAAGTTTGTAAGTACCAGAGTTTATCCATGCATGCTTTGGTCCAAAAAGGGACGCTGCGTTTTGGCTCACGAGCTCATCTACTCCTAATTTTTGATTGGGCGTGAGGTGCGTTGGTAGCTGGGCCGATGTATTTCTGCTGACAAAAAAATTGCTTTTGAAAATGGTTGATATTGTCTTTTCGTGGAGCAGGATGATACCAGTCGGCACGAAAACAGGACAGTCTGTATCGGCCGGCTCATCACTAGACCCACTGATATTAAATGCCATCGCTTAGACTATTCACAATGGAAGTAATATCATAGCTAGTATCATGTACTACATTTCCATCTCCACTACTTATAAAAGAGTAAACTTGGCTGAAAAATCGCATCTCGGCCATTCAAGAAGATTAATCTGACGTCCCACGTTGCTTTGTTCTCCCTCCCGGATTTCACGCATCCAACCTTCACAAAAATTTCATTTGGACGCGCAAATCCCTCCAACATTATCTCCACTCCTGATTTCTCGCCCCCGACATGCGCACGACCATACGCCACCACCTCCTCTTAAAATCATCTACAGAAACTAAACGCAATCCCGCACCCCAGCCATCGTTCTCGCGCGCGCCGCCGCCGCCACCATATGTGACTGTCCCCGCCACCCTGCCCTGGCTTGCGCCGTCGTTTCCCCAGACCGACACGCCGCCCCGCCACACGCCGGCCAGCCGTCAAATTAATTGCACGTGCCGTTGTTGCTCCTAACGCCCTCCTCGGATTGCCGCCTCGGCAGCCTGTGCTAATTCTCAGAGCGGCTTATAGTGCTCCCTGCAGATCGTCTAAGCGCCGCCATATTCGCCCACTCGAGGCGCCATCGACGCAGTCACACTGGAGGCTTCGTTGCTGGCGCTTTCCTTATCTTCAGCTGGGTAGGTGATAATTCATGTCTTGTTGCTTACTATATGTTCGCTGCAATGCCTCAGTGATCTGTTTGGTTCAACAGCTTGGTACCTTTAGGAAAGTTGGGTTATGTGATGATAGAATGAGTTTAATGTCTAAGAAGTGATGATAAGATAAGCAACGAGATTTGGACAGCTTGAATAATTGATCCCAAAGATTTTGGAATTAACTAGGATCTGGTATGCCTTCTTATTCCCTCGTGGGAATTCACGTAATTAGCTTACATGCCAAGGATTAGTCCCAACAGTTGCACAAACCTTGACAGGCCACACTAGGTGTCTGGTTTAATGGCAGGTTAAATATTGCGGTAGTTTTCAAGGTAAGTACCATCTTGCACTCCTTGAAAAGTACTTGCTGATCTCAATTCTTAAACTTGTACTTTCACAGCTGCATATAGTGACAAGCTCAGGTGGAACTATATACCTGTTACTAGATGGCAACGGCTTCTGGTTCAAGGCGCTGCCATACACTGATGTTATCAGATCACATGGTTCTGTCAGCAGAGGAATGATAGGAACGGGAAATCTTTCACCAACTGTGACTAATTCGTTTTCTAAACCAAATGGAAGCAGTAATGCCTAGATTCTCAACACATATGAGGTCCAAATTTACAGTTGTATTGTATCTCTGTCCAGCACATTTGTACCATGGATGATTATACATGTTGCTTTAAAGCGCTCCAGTCTGTATGAATTTTTTCTTCAATGTTCAGTTGATCTTGTTGTGCATTGATGGTAGCACATATTTATATTTTGACACTAACACGATATTTTGGGTTGCACGTCATTCTTGCCTTTAATATCTTGCAGAAAGGATTACACATGACTATTAGATCAGAAGACCGAGGTGAGTCCTGAATACCCAACCTCAGTTGTTCTATTCATTGGATGATTATACATAACTATTAGATTGCAAAGTACACATTCCTGGTTAAAATTTCAGTGAGGTCACTAGAACTATGACGTAATCCTTCAAACCAGGCGTAGTTATTCTGTCAGTTATGTAGTATAGATGTGCATCTGTAATCATGCGAGGTAAGAGGCTTTCCTAACTCAGTGAAGAGCAAATTCCCAGTTTAAGCTGCTGCAGCAGCTACCTTGCCTTACTTCATGTCCAGCCATATAGCTGTTATATCAGTTTTTATCTGTGATATTGGCTTGACAGTGTGCAGATGTTGTTTATTTTATCAAATCCGATAGCATGGTTCCTTGTGTTTTACATGAACCTTCAATTTTTTTTGCAGGAGATCCGCATCAATGTTATGCTGGGGTTATATGCTTGCACTATGTAGGAGCTTGCATGTATCATGTCTGGCTGAAAAATGTGTGAAGCCAATTCACACATTCCATTCCATCAATAGCTGAATGACTTGATTCCTATGAGCACCTCCATATGGTCAAGCTCTTACTATTCCTTCTAGATAATGTTTCACTCTACTCCGAGTTATTCCCTGTCAGGCTAAACTTGCAGAATTACGGATGGAGTTGCTCTCCTACAACCAAAGGTGGTGGTGATGTTGGTTAGGATTCAATGTGGAAGAACTGGAGATGCACGTGTTGTTTGGTGCGTTTTCTGTCAATTTGGAAATCAACCTTATTGAACAAGTTGTCAAGAACACTTCTACAGGTCTGCTCTTATTGTACCAAAATATTCCTTGCACTTTGTTTCTGGACTATCGTGTTAGTGAGAGAGTAATGTAATTCCATTTCACCAGTGGAAAAATGGATCTTGCAACTGCAGCAACACTGGGACCTAAGTACAGTTAACATATTAATTTTTTCCAAATGTTGAATTTGTTAGATGTATATTTGTATATGTGTATTTTCCCCACCTGTTAGGGGGTTTCCTGCATATTCACACCTGTACATGTAACTATATGTTGTGGCCTTTGGCCCCCAGGGAATACAACTTGTCTATTCCTAACATGGTATCAGAGCACTAGGTTGCTCCTCTTCTCGCAGCCGCAGCCGCCGCCGCCGCCTTTTCCTCGCCACCTGCGAGCTCTCCCCGCCCTCGATCCCCGCCCTCGTCCGCCTCTTCCCTTCCCCGCCCTCGGTCGCCTCTTCCCCGGCCGATCGGACCGCTCCCCGCCCTCGATCCGCATCTTCCCCGCCCACGTCCGCCTCTTCCCCGACCGATCGGATCGAACCGCCTGCCAGCCGCCCGGGTCAACGCCCGTCTTCGTCGCCGTTCCCCGCGGGAGGCCTGGGGCTCTGGATCGATCCGCTCGGGGCCGACGCCGAACGCCGATCGCCAAGACTGCCCGTACCTGGGGCTCTGGATCGATCCGCTCGGGGCCGACGCCCAGATCGGTCCCTGCCCGCCGTGCTGCTTCCGCCGGTGTGCTCCGTCACCGCCTCGGCTGCTCGCCCACGCCCGTCCTCAGAACGGACGCCCTGAATAGGTCCGGCCAGGCCGGAATTTGCTGGTGGTTAGCTTGATTTTGCCGGATTTGATCTGATCTGTGCGAATTTCGCCGGATTTCATCTTCTGTAAAAAAAAAAGAGAGAGAGAGAGAGATGTCTTCCTCATCGGGCTATGTTGCGATTCCTCGCTGCCCCGTGATTTTTGATGGCGCGAATTATCCTGATTTCGCTGCCTTTATGCGCGTTCACATGCGCGGTCTCCGTCTGTGGGGTGTGCTTTCCGGCAAGGTCCCCTGTCCGCCGCGCCCCACTGCTCCTACGGCGCCGATTCCACCGACGCCCGTTGCCCTTGCCCCCGATGCTACTCAGGAGGCCAAGGATGCAGCCAAGAGTACTGATGCTACTGCTCTGGCTGAGTATGACCGGCATGTCCAGGAGTATTCTGACGCTCTTGCGACCTACCGGCTGGATCTGACTGACTACACTCAGTGGATAGATGAGGATGCTCGTGCTGCTGCTGTTCTTACTTCCAGTGTTCTGCCTCAGTATGCTGCTGAGTTTATGGGTCTTCCCACTGTTGCTGCTCAGTGGGCCTTTCTTCGTCAGCGCTATCAGCCGTCTGGGGATGCTCTCTACCTGTCTGTTGTTCGCCAGGAGCATGCTCTTCAGCAGGGTGATTCTACCATTGATGAGTTCTACACTCAGAGTGCTGCTATCTGGCGCCAGCTTGATTCTCTTCGTACAGCTGTGTGTGCCACTTGTGCCTGCTGTCTGACTGTGCGCGCTGATCTGGAGTTTCAGCGTGTCTATGAGTTTTTGTCTCGGCTCCGCAAGGAGTTCGAGCCTCGTCGCGCCCAGCTACTTGCTCGTGGTCGTGTCCCGCTCTCTGAGGTGCTGTCTGAGCTTCGTGCTGAGAAGACTCGTCTTCGTGGTGCTGGTCTTCTTGAGGTTCCCTCTGTACTTGCTGCTCGTGGTCCTCATGTGCCATCGGCTCCGTTGCGGTCTCCAATGCCGCCGATACTCTCTACTCCTCCGGTCCAGGGCCAGAGTCAGTCTCAGCAGCCTCGCGGTCAGAACCGCAATCCTCGTCCTCCCTGCTCCTACTGTGGCAGGACTGGCCACGATGTCTCTAGCTGCTGGAGGAGGGATCCCAGTTTACGTCCGCAGTCCCACGCTCGTCAGCAGGCTGGTTCTTCAGGATCTTCTGCAGTTGCACTCTCAGAGCAGGACATTCTTCGGGGTATTCGCAGTCTGCTCGCTACTACAGGCTCTTCCTCGTCAGGCACTGCTGGTCCTGTGTCTACTTCTTCTGGCACCGCGCGACCACCACCTTCTGCACAGTCAGGTATGTCCCCGTGGTATCTGGATAGTGGAGCTTCCTTTCATATGACCTCTGCGTCTTCTATTCTTTCTGCTCTTCGTTCTCTTGTTTCTCCTGTCCGTGTTATCACGGCTGATGGTACCTCTCTTCCTGTTTCCAGTCGAGGCACCCTCTCTACTTCCTCTTTCTCTGTTCCTGATGTTTCTCATGTTCCTAGCCTTAAGATGAATCTTTTTTCTGCTAGTCAACTTACTGATTCTGGTTGTCGCGTCATTCTTGACGCTGATTCTTGTGCTGTTCAGGACCGCCGCACACAGGCCCTGGTTGGAGCTGGCCCTCGCAGCCGTGAGTCTCCAGGGCTCTGGGAGTTAGACTGGCTTCGTGTGCCTTCCGCTGCCTCTTCATCGGCCAGTTCTCCTGCGGTTGCTGCTTCAGTCACTGGCTCTTTTCAGCAGTGGCATCATCGGCTGGGTCACCTTTGTGGCTCCCGTTTATCGTCTTTAGTCCGTCGTGGTCTTCTGGGGTCTGTCTCAGGAGATGTGTCTTTGAACTGTCAGGGTTGTAGATTAGGCAAACAGATTCAGCTTCCCTATCCTACCAGTGTGTCTGTATCTCAGCGACCTTTTGATTTAGTTCATTCAGATGTTTGGGGTCCGGCTCCCTTTGGTTCAAAAGGGGGCCATCGCTACTATATTTTATTCATTGATGATTTTTCACGTGTAAGTGGGTCTATAAAATTAAGACCCGCTCTGATGGATCTCTTGAGCGCTACAAAGCGCGTCTTGTGGCTCGTGGCTTTCAGTAGGAGCACGGCCGTGACTATGATGAGACTTTTGCCCCTGTGGCTCATATGACCACTGTGCGTACTCTTCTTGCTGTCGCTTCTGTTCGACACTGGTCTGTGTCTCAGCTTGATGTTCAGAATGCTTTTCTTAATGGCGAGTTGAGTGAGGAGGTCTACATGCAGCCTCCTCCCGGGTATTCTGTCCCTGATGGGATGGTCTGTCGCCTTCGGCGTTCTCTTTATGGCCTGAAACAGGCCCCTCGTGCTTGGTTTGAGCGTTTTGCCTCTGTGGTGACTGCTGCTGGTTTCTCTCCCAGCGCTCATGATCCAGCTCTGTTCGTCCACATTTCTCCTCGTGGACGCACTCTTCTCCTTCTCTATGTTGATGATATGCTCATTACTGGTGATGATCCTGAGTATATTGCCTTTGTTAAGGCTCGTCTTCGTGAGCAGTTTCTTATGACCGATCTTGGTCCTCTCCGCTATTTTCTTGGGATCGAGGTCTCTTCCACTTCTGATGGCTTTTCTATCTCTCAGGAAAAGTATATTCAGGATCTTCTTGCTCGTGCTGCTCTTAGGGATGAGCACACCGTTGAGACTCCTATGGAGCTTAATGTTAAGCTTCGTCCTACTGATGGTGATCCTCTTCCTGATCCGACGCGTTATCGCCATCTTGTTGGGAGTCTTGTTTATCTTGCTGTCACTCGTCCTGATATATCTTATCATGTTCATATTCTGAGTCAGTTTGTCTCAGCTCCTACCACTGTCCACTATAGTCATCTCCTCCGTGTTCTTTGTTATCTTCGTGGCACGATTACTCGTCGCCTTTTCTTTCCTCGTTCCAGCTCTCTCCAGCTCCAGTGCTACTCGGATGCTACTTGGGCGAGTGATCCTTCGGATCGTCGTTCACTTTCTGCTTACTGTGTGTTTCTTGGTGGTTCGTTTGTTGCTTGGAAGACGAAGAAACAGGTTGCAGTTTCCCGTTCGAGTGTAGAGGCTGAGTTGCGAGCTATGGCCTTGTTGATTGCTGAGGTGACATGGTTACGGTGGTTGCTTGCCGATTTTGGGGTCTCTGTTACGACACCCACTCCACTTTTGTCTGACAGTACAGGTGCTATCAGTATAGCACGTGATCCGGTCAAGCATGAGCTTACCAAGCATATTGGTGTTGATGCTTTTTATACACATGCTCAGGTGCAGGCTCAGGTTGTTGCGCTTCAGTATGTGCCTTCAGATTTGCAGTTGGCGGATTTCTTTACAAAGGCACAAACTAGAGCGCAGCATGATTTCTTACTCTCCAAACTCAGTGTTGTGGATCCACCATGAGTTTGAGGGGGGGTGTTAGATGTATATTTGTATATGTGTATTTTCCCCACCTGTTAGGGGGTTTCCTGCATATTCACACCTGTACATGTAACTATATGTTGTGGCCTTTGGCCCCCAGGGAATACAACTTATCTATTCCTAACAGAATTCACTTCATATCATCTGTGTAATAGTAACTTACAATATTTTGATTACTATGTATGTTTCCGGTGTTTTTATAATTTTATGGATGCTTCTATTCAAAATGATAGCTCCAACCATGATCCAAAATGATTGCTCCAACCATGATCCAAGAATTATTTTTGTGAAATCAGATGATGTGAAGCTTCTACAATATTTTTGATTTCTCCAACCATGATCCAAGAATTATTTTAGGTTTTACAATTTGTTGTGTGTAATAGAGCAATCTTCTGGATGCTTCTATTCAAAATGATTGCTCCAACCATGATCCAAGAATTATTTGTTCATGCATACCTTGCGAATATCTACATCCCAAGAATAGCATTGTCATTCATTGAACATAAAGGGTGAGACATGTACATTGATTCAAATTTTTTGGTTTCACAAGAGACATGCATTGCACGTGCATGCTTACTAGTGCATGTAAAAAGCTAATGTGGCACCATAATTAATGAGGTATCATGATACCGTATTATAACACATCAATCTAAAAAGTTAGTGACAAATACATACATCTTGTATACATATTTGCATTAAGATCTACTATATACTAAAAGCACAATACCGAGGTCTAAAATAGAGATACCGTGTTGATCCACATCATTAGAATTATATTAGCCGTTAGATCTATTATTTTAATGATCAAGATTCAAATATATTACGTAACATGTCCTAAAACATATTTTGTAGACATAGAGAATATGTCACGTACGTGACAGCATCCATAGGGGAAAAAAAGAGTCCGGCAGTTCCAAACGTTTGGTATTTAATCTGTGGCCGCAGTATGTAAAAAAAAGTTGTTTAACACGTGCGTGATAGTGTCCATAGGGAAAAAAGGAGTCTATAGGTTAGGTCTTTAATCTAGATTTTTGCTAAACAGCAGCTAGCTGTTTATCAATTCGCATACACTCGTTTTTCTGGTCGTCTGATGTTGTCTTTGAGATTCACGGGAGGGGATTGGTGTGTGTTCTGATCGGGCCCGTACCATCTGTCGGGTTTGAAAACTGAGCCCGTTAGTTGTCCGCGCCCGTTTAGTCTTTTCTCCAGGCCGAATAATTTTTGAATTTCTTTTTTTGAGTCTTGACGAGAACGAGAAAGAGTAGAGCGTTCCTCTCCTCGAGCGCATCAGTTCGCCGGATGGAGAAATCCGGAGGCGCCGAAGGCGTTCGAGGCCGGTGGAGAAGGATTCGTCAGCGTAATAGGTTTGTGTGCGCTTCACCCACCCTTCCTCTTGCTCCCTGCGGTACGCTCCCTCTCCCTCTCGCTCCGCGCACGCCCCAGTTTGAGTCGCCGGCGGGCGGTGCTGATGTATTCGACCGCCTCTCATACTGCTCCATGTGCGCGCCCTGCTTACTGCTACTCTGTTTGCGCCCCTTTTACTGCTCCCTGTCGTCGTCAACTACTGGCCCTGTCCGGATCGAGTATGTATGTAGCGGTGAGAGTAGCGTTTGCAGGCCTGGGAGAAATTGGATTGGTCGTCGAGTCTTAGAGAAACTAGTAAAAGTGCACGTGGCACGCACGTATAATATAGGACGTTTATTATGAAATGATGAAATAAGTTTAATTCAATGAAAACCGATATAACAAAGTCGTCACATCTATATAATAATAGTAATCAAGCACATTATCAAGCACATGCACATGCATATTATGTTTAGTTATATAAGTCATTGTCCATTCAGAGATAAACAGATAACCGATGTTCTTATTATTTTTGTTCTAGGTGGAATGACATCATGCTGCATACACAAAGCCCTGCAAGGCTGCAACTCTGTTAACTACTACTAAATACAGTATAATACGCAAACCTTCCCAAGTTTTGCACATGTGAGAACTATTTCCTTCAAATATCAAACCAGACATATTTTTCTTTAAGAAGCATACTTTTAGTTAAAGCAAAGAAGTATGTTTCCATCAATATAACATAGATTGTGATTGATAGTTTTTTTCAATAATCGGTAACATTTAAAATATGTTATGCAAGTAAGCTGCTAATTTCAAAGAAAACATCTTGGTTGAATCACATTTGGTAGTTTATATACACCACACAATATTTACTTCCATAAAATATGTCTCTCTTAAAGTTTGTACCATGATAAAATGTCAGCAGAATTTTGCGCACATTAACAGCATCATCAATAGGAAACACACGATAATTGTAACTCTTCCGCACAGCATGATGGTTCAATCATTCTACATCAGTTTTTGCCTTTTTATTCATCTGAACCATAGTCTACAATCCTTGCTCGAGAATCTGTTAGGCTTAATTTGAAAACCTAGCTTAAATTACTCTACTTATAAGATTAAAAAGGCACCTCTGCGATAAGGCTTATAGTTGTAGGACGTTGTGCGTTGCCCCTGGATTTAGGTATGGCCACAACAGCAACGTTAGCTAAGGTCAGGGGGCAAGGTTCTCAGCGGCGGTCCTGAGCAGTCAAATGTCTTAGTTTGCACTGATCTGGATAAATGTCTCAGCGGTCCTCGCTGTTGGTCGGCATGTTTGAGCCCTTGCTGTCGGCCGGCTTGTTCACTGAAGCTGATAGACATCCACCAGGGGTTCTAATTCCAAACAAGATACGAATATTAGATCTAGTACTGACGGGTGAGAGACAGATTACTGGTGTGCAATTGAAGGAGCACAAAAATCAAGTCCTAGAAGGCCATACAGTTTCATGACAATTTATGCGTAAACAGAAGAATGCATTGATGATTAAGGATGATTAAGACTTGCCAAAAAATTAAAGCAGATAAGTACCTTGTGGTCGTGGTACTGCAAAATGTGAAGTTTGAGCTTAACATCTTGACCTCTTCCATCGTGGTAAACAGAAGAATGGATTGATGATTAATGCGAAGTTTGAGCTTAACATCTTGACCTCTTCCAAAGCCTAAGGTGGTATTGTGAATAAGAAGCAGTAGCGATGTTAGTTCCCCATGTTAAACAATTTGCTGGATAAACATAAATAGCACGCATAGTAATTGCCAAGCAGCAACCTCTAGAGCTAGTTGTGCCTAAGTAAGAGCAACTTGCATCGCTGGCAGGTTGTACAGAAGTTTTTAATAATTTCAAACGTCATAGAAAAAAGTTGAGGTACCATCCATTATATTATCTTATCGTAGGTTATACAGGTACTACTCTCCATGCATATTAAACATTTTCTTTGCAATAGCAGTGGCACGCAAGTATGGGGAGAAATGGATATAAACGGAGGATTAGATCCATAATTCCATATAAGGCATAGGCTTTTTACCTTCTGAAGGGAAAACCATACACGTTTCTCTTTTCAATATAACCAGAAGAAAGGGCATAAAGAAGGGCCATCCAAAAATGTAATTATTGATGCATAGACATAGTCTTTTTACGTTTATTCAGAAATGGTCATAGAAGCTAGCAAGAAAGATGTTTTTTATCACTGATGGCACCAAAGGTTCACATCTTCCTCTCAAAAGAAGGGTTGGATATTTTTATTGAGCATTTAGATGTATTACCATTAAGTTTCCAGCAAACAAAAGAACACTATTTAAATAACGAAAATGTGATGCAACACAGCTTGTGATTACCACTAATCCTGAGAACACTATTGCAAAGGCACGAAAACTGGCACAATGTGTATTGGTGATTATTTAAAATTCAGTTGGTTGGGAAACTTACACAAAACTCAACCCTGATTTTATCTGAACATTGCCTCGCTGCTTGCAGGAAAAAAGAAACCGTTATGGAACAATCGAACAAAAGTAAATGTTGGATTGTCCAACTTGAAAGAAATAAATGCATGCGCCTCTACTCTTAGAACTTCCGGAAGGAGCATATGACCATTGCTAGAAAGGTTTAGTCTTAAGATTCGTATAAATCCTGAATACTTTCGGCTTGGCAATGCAAGTCTCCTATCCTTCTTAATGATTTTTTTTTTTCAAAAATATGCACAGATATAAGGTATGATACCATGAGATCCCATAAGTGGAGAGTTTACCTGTAGCTTTACATCAAATCAATAAAGGTTATATCAAATTCGAAATATGTAATCAGCCAACTTGAATATCTAAGCTAAAAAACGCCAATGAATCTTTGGTCAAATATCCAATAGCTATCTTTCTTTTAAACCTTCCATACCGCATCAATCATACAGAAGGTTAATAACTAAGAAGAACACACTGTAGTGACACAAATTAAATGTTGTTTACTGTTAATCTCACATTCAAAACTATCAGAACTTAACAAATAGAAGAGATCAGCGTTTTCGAAAAAAAAAAGTACATAATGCATTTTGGTTCAAACCTGCATTACTGAGCGCAAGTAGTTCATATTTGGTTCATGCATACCTTTGAATGTGAGTAGTTGAGATTTGGTACATACACAAGTCGCAGTATTCAGAAGTAGTAGTTCAGATTTGTAAACAGAAGTAGTTGCCCGATCTGAAGGAATGCAGATAAACCAGCTTCCTTAGTTTCTCATACAGCAAGTACAGAAACATAGACAAACAAAATACGAATTAAGCTGAACCAATCTGAACCAATACATGCTACAGCACTGCACTATTTGGAAAACAGAAAGTTTACCTTTAGCGTCAGGTTAGCAGCTTCAGGGAGCCGGTGTTCGTGCCGTCAGGTGTCGGCGAGCGCGGGGGGAGGCTGCAGGCGGAGGCGGCGCGTCGAGCGTGTGCAGGTGTGAGACAAGTGCGCCGGACGGCGGCGGAGGACGGCGTCGAGCGTTGGAACGGCGCCGTCTAGGGCGGGGATGGCGGCCTCAGCACGGTACGGCGGCGTCTAGGGCGGGGACGGCGGCCTCGAGCGCGGGGATGGCGGCCTCGAGCGTAGGACGGCAGCGTCTAGCGCGGGGGCGGGGGCGGCGGCCTCGTGCGCGGGACGGCGGTTTTCTTCCTTCGTGGGCAGGCGGTGAGGACGAGCGTGGTTAGGAGGGTTTTTTTTTTGAACGGAGCGTGGTTAGGAGTTAACTGATGGTTCGTCATACAACATATTTCTGTCTTAGTCGTTGGATCTTGGGATGGATGGATCAGATCCTCCGGATCTGACACTCTGTGTCATTTTATATTAGTTTAGATTTAGATTTGATGTCTAACTCCTGCTTATCGTGTGTGTGTCAAGAGGATTAACCTATTAGTGGGTAGGGGATTTGCATCACGGTGGTGTTGCTGATGCTTTTTCAGTTAGAGTATAGTGTAGATTAAAATCCCCATCGGGCCTGCTTGAGTTATCTCCCTTGGTGTTTGTCTGATTTGTTAGTGGTGAGGGTAGTGTATGCAGGACCGGGGGAGCCAGATAGATCGATAGTGTAAGCTATCTGATGTTTATTTTCAGTACTTTTGATGAAATTCAGTTCTGTATGGATAAAGATGAGAGTGTAGGCATGTTCCTTTGTTTCTCTGATGAGTGTGTCTTTTTTGTTGGTGAGAAGTGACTGATGAGTGTGTCATGGCAAGCATATGCTTAGATGATATGTTTTTGATAGTAAGTTTATTAATCATTAGAAGGCATCCACTCTGCTTCTGGATAATGCCAGAACTAGCTTTTTATGGTTTATTAGTGTGTCCCCTTTTTTTTCTGTTGTAGTTTTGTGTGGATGCATGCTATAGAGAGATTATATTTTTGGAGGCATAGACAGAGTGAGTTTTGGTACCTTGAACTTTTTCTATTCAGTGTAGTATAGTTCTTTACTGGCTCAGCCCGCTCAACTTGTCGTTCTCTATAAATTATTTTTGGTAGTGTGTTTTATATTGTGAGAACCTTCTTTTCAATGGTTAGTTTCAATAAACGATCAAACTTTGGATATTATGTGTTTCTTCACTTGGTCTATGATACGTCTCAAACGTATCTATAATTTTTGATGCTCCATACTTGTTTTTACACCATTTACCTATTGTTTCGTTACACTTAGTGGTATTTTTATACACTTTCCGGAACTAACCTATTAACGAAGTGCCACAGTGCCAGTTTCCTATTTTCTGCTATTTTTGTGTTTCAGAAGTGATACACAGGAAATATTCTCGGAATTGGACGAAACAAGTTCCTGAAGTCATATTTCACGGGGAAGCTCCCAAACATCCGAAGACCTGACGGAGGGGGGCCACGTGGGCCCCAGACACTGGGGCGGCGCGGCCACCCCCCTGGCCGCGCCAGCCCCGTGTGAGGGGGCGTGGTCCCTCCTCTGACATCGTCCTTTCGCCTACATATACCCCCTAACGAGAAGAACCTAAGGCCCGATCAGTTTTCCAGAATACATCGCGATCCGCCGCCGCCGTCGACCCGAAGATCGGGAGGGTCCAGAAGCTCTTCCCGGCACCCTGCCGGAGAGGGGAATCGCCACCGGAGGTCTTCTTCATCGCCATGCTTGCCTCCGGAGCGATGAGTGAGTAGTCTACCTTGGACTATGGGTCCATAGCAGTAGCTAGATGGTTGTCTCCTCCACCATGTGCTTCATGTTTAGATCTCATGAGCTGCCCTACATGATTGAGATCACCGTTATGTAATTGTATGATGTTGGTTTGTTGGGATCCGATGAATATTGGTGTTTATGATTAAGTTGCTGTACTGAATTATATCTTTTGTTATCTCTATGTTGTTTATGATCTTGCATGCTCTCCGTTGTTAGTAGCTATCTTGGCCGAGTAGTTGCTAGTGACTCCAAGAGGGGGTATTTATGCTCGATAGTGGGTTCATGTCTCTATTTCACCTGGGGGAGTGACAAAAACCTCTAAGGTGGTAGATGTGTTGTTGCTACTAGGGAGAAAACAACATTCATATGCTCAAGGGCATATGCTTTGTTTACATTACACACTTTGCTTAATGCAATTATCTGTTGTTCGCAACTTAATACTTTCGGGGTGTTCGGATTGATATCCCTGGGGGTGGATTATTAGTCATAGATGCAGTTGGATGGCGGTCTATGTATTTTGTTGTAATGCCCAGAGTAAATCTCATAGTGATCTTCTTGACATATCACGTTATCTTTATTCTATCAATTGCCCAACTATAATTTGTTTACCCAGCATGTTATTTATCTATGGAGAGACACCACTAGTGAACTGTGGACCCCGGTCCTATTTTAATCATATTGCAATCACCTGTTTACTTTTCCCGTACTGTTTACTTTACTCGCACATTACTACTGTTTTCCACTCGATACACTCATAACCTTTGTTTCAAGCAAACCGGTGAGATTGACAACCTCATCGCAAGTTGGGAGCAAAGTATTTGTTTGTGTGTGTGCAGGTTCCACGTTGCAGCTAGCAAGCAAAGCTTGGACGAGGCGCCATATATAAATTGTCCGCTGCTGTCGCAAACTAGTTCGCATCACCTTCAGTCGTCACCGTCTCTCTTCTTCAAGAACGATATTAAATCTTGGTTTCTTAACTGAGGGAAAACTAGCCGCTACGCTCATCACACCTTCCTCTTGGGGTTCCCAACGGGCTGGTCATTCACCACGCATCAAGCTAATTTTCTGGCGCCGTTGCCGGGGACTTGAAGAAGAAGAAGCTCCTACAACAACTACACGCTCCCACGTCAATTACGCGCCAGCAGCTAATTTTCTGGCGCCGTTGCCGGGGAAGAGAGAAGACTTCTGCGAGGGGAGTTCTTCGCACACACATTCTTTACTTTGTTATTTGTTTTGCTTTACTTTATTTTATTTTACCTGCATTGCTTTTTATATCAAAAACCCAAAAAAATTAGAATCCTTGGTAGTTGTTTTTACTTGTTTACTTTCGTTTTGCTGAAATGGGTACTCCTGAAAACACCAAGTTGTGTGACTTTGCTAGCACAAACAATAGTGATTTTATCTGCACTCCTATTGCACCAACTGTTCCTGCTACCACTTTTTATGAGATCAAGCCTGCTTTATTGAACCTTGTTATGAAAGAGCAATTTTCTGGTGCTAGTACTGAAGATGCTGCAGCTCATCTCAATAATTTTGTTGAGCTTTGTGAGATGCAGAAATATAAGGATGTTGATAGTGATATTATTAAGCTCAAGTTGTTTCCTTTTTCTTTGAGAGGAAAAGCTAAAGATTGGTTGCTGTCTTTGACTAAGAATAGTATTGATTCATGGGCTAAGTGTAAGGATGCTTTTATTGGTAGATATTATCCTCCTGCTAAGATTATATTGTTGCGTAGCAATATTATAAAGTTTACTCAGTTTGATAATGAACATGTTGCTCAAGCTTGGGAAAGAATGAAATCTATGGTAAAGAACTGCCCCACTCATGGACTGACTACTTGGATGATTATCCAAACTTTTTATGCAGGACTGAATTTTTCTTCAAGGAACCTACTTGATTCAGCTGCTGGAGGCACTTTTATGTCCCTTACTTTGGGCGCCGCATCAAAGCTACTCGACAACATGATGGTAAATTATTCCGAATGGCACACTGAGAGAGCTCCACAAGGTAAGAAGGTAAATTCTGTTGAGGAAACCTCTTCCTTGAGTGATAAGATTGATACCATTATGGCTATACTTGCTAATGATAGGACTCATGTTGATCCTAATAATGTTCCTTTTGGCCTCTCTGGTTGCTCAAGAAGAACAAGTTGATGTGAATTTCATTAGAAATAACAATTTTAATAACAATGCTTATAGGAACAATTTTGCTAGTAACAATTATAGGCCGTATCCTTCTACCAATGGTAATGGTTATGGTAACTCTTATGGTAATTCCTACAACAACACTAGGGCCGCGCCCTCCGAGCTTGAGGTAAAGCTCAAGGACTTCATCGGTAAACAAACTGCTTTTAATAAGTCTGTTGAGGAAAAGTTAGGCAAAATTGATATTCTTGCTTCTAAAGTTCATAGCCTTGCTCATGATGTTGAACTTCTAAAATTAAAAGTGTTTCCTAATGATGTGAATGTGAGCAATATTGTTGCTGCCGCTAATGCTACCCAAGTTGGAATTGATAAAAATATTAGATTGTTAGCGGAATTGCATGCCAGGTGGGAAAGAGAAGATGAGATGGCTAGAGAGATGAAGGTATGTACTATTACTACCTCTAATGATGTTGCTCTTACTGATAGCAACCCTCTTACTTTGATTGGTGTAGAGAAAACTCCCACTCCTTGTGTTAAAAAGCCTAAAACTGCCAAAACTTTTTCTCAAAAGAGTGCTGAAATTTTTTTTGAGTGTGGGAGATGATAGCTCTATTTCTTTTAATGATTTTGATGTTGATGGCTGCAATATATCTGAAGTTATTTTGTTCTTGCAAAAGCTTGCTTTGACTCCCAATGCTAGTTCTTTAAATATTGCTTTTACTAAGCATATTACCAATGCTCTCATAAAGATTAGGGATGAAAAGTTGAAGCAAAAAGCCTCTGTTCCCAAGAAGTTAGAAGATGGTTGGGAACCCATCATTGATATGCATGTTAATGGTTATGATTGCCATGCTTTATGTGATCTAGGTGCTAGTATTTCCATCATGCCTAGAAAGATTTATGACATGCTTGATTTACCACCGCTTGAAAAGTGTTATTTTGATGTTCCTATTGCTGATGTTGCTAAGAAGAAACCTTTGGGAAGGATTAATGATGTTCTTATTATGGTTAACAATAACCTTGTTCCCGTTGATTTTCTTGTTATGGACGTTGAATGCCATGCTTCATGTCCTATTATTTTGGGAAGACCTTTTCTTCGAACTGTAGGTGCTATCATTGATATGAGGGAAGGCACTATCAAGTATCAATTCCCACTAAAGAAAGGTATGGAACACTTCCCTAGGAAAAGAAAGAAATTACTTTTTGACTCTATTCTTAGAGCAAATTATGAGCTTGATGCTTCATCTATTGATATTACTTGATTCGCAATTTTCTGCGCCTAGCTCAAAGGCGTTAAAGAAAAGCACTCTTGGGAGATAACCCATTGTTTACTTTTCAGTACTTTTTCTTTTATTTGAGTCTTGGAAGTCATTACTACTGTAATGACCGCTCCTTATCTTGTTTATTTCGTTTTTGTGCCAAGAGAAGCCTCTAATTTGAGTGAGGTAAAGATTTGGGGTTATTGCTGTCCTGAAACTGTTTTCGGTGATGCACCGTAAACATTCGTGAAAATTCTCTGTTTATCTTTTGGACCTGAAATTTCTTGTGCATATGCCCCAGGTTATATCAAAACTTTTCTTAGCTGAACACTTTTTGATTTGAGCAACGGAAAATCCCTCAAAAATTCGTCCATTATCAGCTGTCCAGTTTTGACAGATTTCTGCCAATATTTGTTTTTGCCACTTTATCGCTTTCTTTTGAGTTCTTTTTGATCATGGAACTCTTGTGGAAGTTGCTACAGTAGTATATACTTTATATGTGGTGGTTTTGGGTTGAAACCTGAAGCTAAAAGAGGTTGAATATATTTTATGCTCACACTAATGTTGCTAATAGAATTGTGTTTAGTTTTGTATGAAGGAAGTTTTCAAGTGTAGGGATTGGAGAATGATGAGATGAGTTGAAGAATGGACAAAAGCTCAAGCTTGGGGATGCCCATGCATCACCCCAAGAAATATCCAAGAAGTACAAGCGTCAAAGCTTGGGGATGCCCCCGAGGCACCCCTTCTTCATCGGCAAAAATCAGGTCACCTTTCAAAACACTATATTTTTATTGCTTCATGCACTATGTGTTTTTCTTGGAGCGTCAGTTGTTTTAGTTTTCTTAGTTTGTTTAGTTTGTTTGTTTGCTGCAATAATGGTTGGACCCCAACAAATTTCCTTTGGAGGAGATGTACTCGTTTTGATTTGCAAAGAATGCTTTAGTTTTCACTCTTATTAATCGAGCATTCTACTTTGTCTGCTACTGCTTTTGGTTTTCGTTTTCGCCTTGATATGCGTTCAGATCTTATCATATCTTTTCATCAAGGTGTATTTTTTCCTCTGATCTTTATTGGTTTTCATCAAAAGAGGTTGTCTTTAAAAATTTCAAATGGTGTTGGAAAAGAGAAAAAGCTTTATGCAAAATAGTGGTACAAGAAGGAGCTTGTGTAGACTGCGGCTTAGGCTTTTTCATGTCATGCTTGATGTCTTTTTGATAGTATGCTTAGTGGTTTTGCTGTAGCATGACTTGTCTCAAATAACTGAGATTGCTTAATGAGCCTTTGAAAAAATCATGCGTTGTTTTTATTGTATAGAAGCATTATTTTGGTTTTCTCCTTGATGCTTTATTTGGGTTGACTTGGCGCATGCTCACACATGTTAGACTCTTCCAAAGTCGCCTTTAGCCTTCATGATCATTTAGTTTTTGACTTTTGATGCCATCGTATGCTTCTTTTAATGTCGCTTTGTCGCTTTGCATGATTATGGCCATTATTGCTCTCTTAGTTGGTCGCTCCCAGTCTTTTGCTAGCCCTCGCCTTGTACTGAGTATGAGCTCTACTCGTGCATCCAACTCCTAAAAGCCAAAGTTTTCCATTGTGTACACCATACATACCTACTAGCAATTTGCTATTCCAAGTAAATTTGACTTGCTTTTATATTCTCTTCAAATTAAACTCTTACCAGTGTTATGCGAAATTCGGTCAGTAAAGCTCTCACGAACCGGAAGGCACACTTTACTTTTTCCTGTTCTTAAAATTTTGACATTGTGGTCTTTTATGTTGAGTTGTTATGCTTGCAAGTTGTAAGTTGGATTCTAGCCCAGCCATGCTGTCATGGGGCAAGCTTTCAACATTGCACTTCTATTTGAGTTGATATCGTGATCTTTTGTTTATGGATGCCCGCTGTGTGAAATGAATTGGGAATCTTGTGAGGATCATGGAGTTTTTATATGTGTTAGGGAAACGCTGGGCCGCCAATCTAAGCCATGCATAATTCATGGTGGAAATTTGCAGCATACCCATGGTGAACATTCGACGATGCATCTCACAATAAAAAGCTAAACAATATAGCAAATAAAAGAGATGGGGAGGTGTTCATTGTCTGCTTGTCCTGTCATTTTGGTGTGGGCTTGTTCCATGTCATCGGGCACGGAGGTACCCCATTGGCGGTTCTCAATGATATGCATATACTTACAATGACAAGAGCCTTGCTTGGGACTCTAAGTAAATTAGCATGGTTTGGGTACTTGTATTCACGGGACACGAGGTTTTCAACTTATGATTTGTTAAGCATATGCATCATAATTGTTCTCGCATTAACTTTAACCATTCAAGATGCTTATGATGGGGGCAATGAGAGCTCAAAGCCGGTAAGTACCATAATTTTTGAAGGTTATAAAACTTGCAATCACTGCTTCCCTCTGCGAAGGGCCCTTCTTCTACTTTTATGTTGAGTCACCACCTTCTTTTTTTATGCACCGTTAAGAGAGAATAGTTGTCATTCTTAGTGTGATATGCATTGTCCCAAAGTTCATTGATTGACTCATATTGTTGGTTTCACTTGTTCTTAAATTATTTGTATCTAGTCGCCCTCTTAAACTTTGAGGTGTCCTATGCATTTATGTTTTGCTCTCTTTGAAGGACAAGCTGAAAATCATTTGTATGTTTTTCCTTATGATTTGAACACACGTTTGACTTTCATTGTTTTATTATCATGATCTTTTGTTTGTGTTCATTTGCATGTTTGCAACATGGTTGCTAAGTTCTTATTGTCATGATTATATCTTTCATGCCCATGTTTTAAGTTCTATTGATCCCAGCTCACCAATGCTTACATATATGATCAAGATTGTGTAGGTGCATGTCACCTCAAAAATTATTCTTTTGTTATCACTTACCTACTCGAGGACGAGCAGGAGTTAAGCTTGGGGATGCTTGATATGTCTCAAATGTATCTATAATTTTTGATGCTCCATGCTTGTTTTTACACCATTTGCCTATTGTTTCGTTACACTTAGTGGTATTTTTATACACTTTCTGGAACTAACCTATTAACGAAGTGCCACAGTGCCAGTTTCCTGTTTTCTGCTGTTTTTGTGTTTCAGAAGTGATACACAGGAAATATTCTCGGAATTCGACGAAACAAGTTCCTGAAGTCATATTTAACGGGGAAGCTCCCAAACATCCGAAGACCTGACGGAGGGGGGCCACGTGGGCCCCAGACACAGGGGCGGCGCGGCCACCCCCCTGGCCGCGCCAGCCCCGTGTGAGGGGGCGTGGTCCCTCCTCTGACATCGTCCTTTCGCCTACATATACCCCCTGACGAGAAGAACCTAAGGCCCGATCAGTTTTCTAGAATACATCACGATCCGCCGCCGCCGTCGACCCGAAGATCGGGAGGGTCCAGAAGCTCTTCCCGGCACCCTGCCGGAGAGGGGAATCGCCACCGGAGGTCTTCTTCATCGCCATGCTTGCCTCCGGAGCGATGAGTGAGTAGTCTACCTTGGACTATGGGTCCATAGCAGTAGCTAGATGGTTGTCTCCTCCACATGTGCTTCATGTTTAGATCTCATGAGCTGCCCTACATGATTGAGATCACCGTTATGTAATTGTATGATGTTGGTTTGTTGGGATCCGATGAATATTGGTGTTTATGATTAAGTTGCTGTACTGAATTATATCTTTTGTTATCTCTATGTTGTTTATGATCTTGCATGCTCTCCGTTGTTAGTAGCTATCTTGGCCGAGTAGTTGCTAGTGACTCCAAGAGGGGGTATTTATGCTCGATAGTGGGTTCATGTCTCTATTTCACCTGGGGGAGTGACAGAAACCTCTAAGGTGGTAGATGTGCTGTTGCTACTAGGGAGAAAACAACATTCATATGCTCAAGGGCATATGCTTTGTTTACATTACACACTTTGCTTAATGCAATTATCTGTTGTTCGCAACTTAATACTTTCGGGGTGTTCGGATTGATATCCCTGGGGGTGGATTATTAGTCATAGATGCAGTTGGATGGCGGTCTATGTATTTTGTTGTAATGCCCAGAGTAAATCTCATAGTGATCTTCTTGACATATCACGTTATCTTTATTCTATCAATTGCCCAACTGTAATTTGTTTACCCAGCATGTTATTTATCTATGGAGAGACACCACTAGTGAACTGTGGACCCCGGTCCTATTTTAATCATATTGCAATCACCTGTTTACTTTTCTCGTACTGTTTACTTTACTCGCACATTACTACTGTTTTCCACTCGATACACTCATAACCTTTGTTTCAAGCAAACCGGTGAGATTGACAACCTCATCGCAAGTTGGGAGCAAAGTATTTGTTTGTGTGTGTGCAGGTTCCACGTTGCAGCTAGCAAGCAAAGCTTGGACGAGGCGCCATATATAAATTGTCCGCTGCTGTCGCAAACTAGTTCGCATCACCTTCAGTCGTCACCGTCTCTCTTCTTCAAGAACGATATTAAACCTTGGTTTCTTAACTGAGGGAAAACTAGCCGCTACGCTCATCACACCTTCCTCTTGGGGTTCCCAACGGGCTGGTCATTCACCACGCATCAGTCTATTAGTTACTCAATGTTCAGTCTCTAGCAATTTGATTTATCTATTTCTTCATTCTCTCATTTATTTTAACTTTTCATTGATGATTCTCTATTCAGCATGAACAGTTCGTGAGTTTTTAATCTTTAGTTTTTCGGTATTCATTGTCGCTTTGTTTTAGTCTTCATTTCTTCTGATTTTCTTTTGTTTGTCTGTCTTCTTTCTCTAGTCTCTTTCTTCAGTCTTTGGCTCTTTTTCAGTTTTCAATTTCAGTCCCTTGCATTCTTCTACTTTTCATTTGTAGCCTCTTTCTTGAATTTTGAATTGCATTCCCTTGCATGTCATTCTCCATTTATCATTCTTATTCTCTCTCTTGAGTTTTTATTTTCTGTCTTTTGTATTAGTCTCTTTCTTCAGTCTTTGGCTCTTTACCAGTTTTGAATTTCAGTCCCTTGCATTCTTCTACTTTTCGTTTATAGTCTCTTTCTTCAATTTTGTATTTCAGTCCCTTGCATTACATTCTCCACTTATCATTCGTATTCTCTCTCTTTAGTTTTTATTTTCTGTCTTCAGTATTAGTCTCTTTCTTCAGTTCTTCAGTTCTTATGTCGAGTTCCTTATATTATCTAATTTTGTTTCTTCATTGTCATTATCTTTGTTCCAGTCCCTTCATTATTCCTTATGTCATTACTGATTTTTCATCATTTCCATTTTCTCACCTTCAAGTCTCTTAAATTTGTTAGTATCTTATTCTCATTCATCAGTCCAATCTTTATTTCTCTTTAGTCATAGGTTTTGTTATCGGTCTTGTTTTTTCCTTAGTCATCTGAGTTGTTTCATGCTTCATTTTATTGTGTCATTCACATTACTATATTTTGACAGCCCATTATGTTCAATCAATGTTTCTATTTCTTCTTCATTTCTTCTGATTTTTCTTTTGTTTGTCGGTCTTCTTTCTTTAGTCTCTTTCTTCAGTCTTTGGCTCTTTTTAAGTTTTGAAATTTCAGTCCATTGCATTATTTTACTTCTCATTTGTAGTCTCTTTCTTCAATTTTGAATTTCAGTCCCTTGCATTGCATTCTCTTTTGTATTAGTCTATTTCTTCAGCTCTTATGTTGAGTTCCTTACATTCTCTAATTTTGTTTCAGTCCCTTCATTATTCTTTATGTCACTTACTGATTTTTCTTCATTTTCATTTTCTCACCTTCAAGTCTCTTGAATGTGTTAGTATCTTATGCTCACTCATCATTTATCTTCGGTCATAGTTTTTTTTACCGGTCTTGTTTTTGTCTTTGTCATCTGAGTTGTTTCATGCTTCGTTTTATCGTGTCATTCACGTTACTATCTTTCGACAGCCCTTTTTGTTCAATCTATGTTTCTATTTCTTCAGTTTGTTGATTCTTCATTTTATTGTTTCTTTGGTCTATTCCTCACTTATGTAACTTTGTTCTTGTAATTCTTCAGTTTCCTTTGTCATCCCTAGTTTCATCTTTATTTATCTTCACATGTGTTTTCTGTATGAGTCTCATTCTTAACTGTGTCAGTCTTCTTCACATTTCAGTATCAGTTTTTGTGTCCTTTATTCCGTGTATTTCTCCTCGTCTCTATTTCTCTATTGTACAGTTCATATCATTATTCATTTCTTAGTTATCATTTATAATTCAATTTTCCTTATCATTCTTCTTTTCTTCGTTATCATTTATTGCTCATTTAGCCTTGTCAATTATCATTGCTTCGTTTCTTGTCACTAGTCATTTATCTTTCATGTTATTCTTAGTCTTGTCATTTTATAGAAGATACATTCTTCATATACGTCAACGTAATAGGCGGGGCAGCGCGGCCAACGTGTGGAACTCCCCCTATGTCATTCTTAAGCTATACTTAAGTTGGATAGCCGGTGCCAAGCCCAGGAGAAGGGGGTGGACCATGATTTTTGTTATCAGTTTAATAATTGTAAGGTTTTGCTTATGTGTTGAATCTTGTGTTATATCAGTTACATTTTGTTTGTGCAAAGAAGATTTAGTAATCTGTCATCATCTTTTTGTTTTTTCTTAAACCATGTGATGTTGTAGCTGTGTTGGCTGACTTGGATCAGGGAACTCCTATATTCCAGGCGTTGTGTATTGTATATATCTGTTGGTGGGAGACGTAACTATATTTCACTCTGTAATGTTTCACATTTTTCATCTGTGTAAGCTTATAAGCTCTTTTTTTTTGCCTCACTATCTCCCAGTTGAAGATACTTTTTTCCTAGGAAACTAGATTTTTGGAGCTCAAACAGTGATCTATTTTGGAGCTTTGTTTGGAATTGACTAACCTGGGGTGCAAAACGATTGTTAAGTTGTTCGGAATTGACTAACAGAGAAAGGTTTAGTAGCGAGGCCTTTTTCTAGCTTCTGCCCACATTTTTTAGCCCATAATAAAGCAGATTAAAAGTGAACTGTGTGAAGTACGTTTGATGCCCACGGGGAACGGAAGCTGGACTGACGAAACACGACCCAAGCAAATTTTTTTTTTTGGGTTAGGTCTAGATTGGGAATGTCAACCCATTAACTAACTTGGCCCATACCACATGGTATAGGTGGTAAGCAACCTAAATAAATAAAAAACTAACTTGGCCCATATTGTTTGTTCGGTGAGTTACGAGTGCGGAATAACGATATAGACTAACGGAGCGTGGCCAAAAAGAAAGTGTATGTTCACGAATTGAAAAACAGTCAGTTGTTAATTAGACAGTCCCTTAATCTATAGCCGCAATATGTAAAAAAAAGTTATATTTGCACGTACAACTCTAAAGCTGATTTTTTAATAAAAATATCAGATTAACCAATTTGTACAGCGTGGCGTTTATAAAACTAACTCTAAAGCTGATATTTTATAGTTTCACGTGATGCGGCTGCCTACTAAGCCAAGGACATGGTAGCAGCAAAATTGCATTGTCGCTAAAAAATGATTTATATGTATAATAAATATCATCAAGCATATAGAAAAAAATATGTAAAAGTTTAATTAACTATAAATGAGATGATAACTCTAAACTCTATCTTCAAAATGTCCAGACCAAAATTTATTAGAAAGCCGATCGGAAACTCAATTCGGTTGCATATGCTCCCTTCACTGAAAGACACATTTTAAATGGTATTCTGAAAAAATTTAGTGTGTACATCTTCACAATCTTTACGCGCTCATATATTTTACTGCCGAATTTTACAAGCCATTAAACAAGTTGATTTTTCGTGAAACGACTTTGTGCGCAATATAGCACGTGAAGATGGGCGTGCCAATTTTTTGTTTCCAATTTCTGAAATTTAAAATCTATCAAATAAAGGAAGAATATGCCACCCGGAGCCAAAACACCACTCCTAAAGCTAGCCATGAGGTCAACAAACTCTTTTAAGTAGAGCATGGCAAACACGAAATTTCAATGGAGCCAATAGTTTAGTATTCCATGTGACGTCAAACAAAAACTTCCATGGAGCCAGGAAAGACCATCAAACAACCATTCTATCTTCAAAATGCAAAGAAAAAATAACGAAAATCCAATTAGAAATTCTCTTCGGCTCCCATGGTGTATATGCTCCCTTCACTAAAAAAACACACATTTTAAATGGTAAAAATATAAAAAAAATTAGTGTGTACATCTCAGCAATCGATCTTAGTATTGTTCAATAAGTATATTTATATAGTACTGACTTTGAGCTACACAATCTAAGGATAATTTTCTAACTATGGTGTTGGTTAGCATCTCGAGTGTCAATAGTGCACCCTTACTAATTTCTAAGTGGTATTTGATATTTATTCTTACTTTATAATACACTTTTTATGGATAATTATATTCATAAAATATTTGAGGTTGGCATTTAGAGCACATGCCATGGTATAAGTATTAAGTTCAATAATGACCCAAGTTAAGTACGTACAATGTTTAACTTTGTCACACCACTCGAGAGCTCATACCAACGCCCCAAAAATTATCGATATATTTTGGATATATGTGGCATATTGTGCTTTGTTATCTGCATGTTGGGCTGTATGATCTTTTAATAATACCCTATGTATCTGCCTAAGTATTTTTATTCAACATTATCTGATCATATGTCATATCCAGGGAAAATAAGTACAAAATAAGGTAAGAATACTTAACTATTTTGGTCCAACCAGAATTCTTCATTCGCGTAAAAGTATAAAATGTGGCACTAGATTGCTCGCAGTAACATTAAAGTTACTATCAAAAATATTACCTGAACACTATTGGAGTTCTCAATTAAATTAATATTTCAAGGCAGATTAGTAACCTACTAGAATAGTTGGTGTCAACAGAAAAAGGAAGATTGATCAAGTATAGGATGTATATAGAGGTGGAAGTTCATTGAATCGGCACTATGGAAAACAATGGTATTTACATAGAAGTACCCAATCCAATATGAGGGACTGTAATGAGAATAATCCACAAACAAGGATTTTTGATCATACTAAATTTGAAGGATAACTTTCTTTGGGACTAAAAGTTTGGATAATTATCTTTGCTCATGAGTTCGTATGTTGTTTCCATAATGTAATAAAAACTTTTTTGCTGGTCTTTCCTTTTAATTCTTAAAGATTTGAGTTTATGTTTCATAGCAGTTATAGATTACTATGACGATGATACCGAGGAATGTTAATAACTGGCTAGAAAAATCTGGTGGCGCAATGGGATTGTAATGATTATTGGTGAGAGGACATGCTTGAAATTGATGATTGCCTAAAATGTTGAAACTATGTGACATCCGCGTCTTTTTGAACTTCAGTAACTTAGAGAAAACTACTGGCCATCCAAATTGGTGTAGTCTTTGTTAAATGACACAAAATTCTATGTTATGAGAGAGTAGAACACCTAGACCGAAGTGCAGGGTTAATAAGGAGAGATTAAAATGCTATCAAATGACACTGCATGTGCTTCAAAATAAATAATGTTCTATATTATGTGGCATGGTATATTTCAAATTTCATGGCACACGACAAATTAAAATGAAGCAAAATAGATGTCATCTTTCACCTAATATTATTTTATATGATTAATATAGAATGCAAGATTTAGATTTCCATGTTTCCAGAATCATTGAAACCATAAACTTCTTTCATGAAGATATTCAACATGATAAAGAAGATTCCTGGAACTTGCGAGGGTCACCTTGCTAGTTCTACAAAACAATAAATATGATAGAACTATGATACTACTTTATAATATTATGCATATTTGCGTTGGTTTTGTATCATAAACTAGTATTATATGCATGATACTAGTGTATGGTACTCCCCATTGTGACTAGTCTTACACTAGTTACGCTTCAATTTTTCCCATATTCATCGTTAGCAATCTTAATATGCATTTCATAGTTGAGATTGAGGGAGGCTGATAGCATACACGCTAAGTCATGTATTATATTTTTAACGGTATGTGTTGTAATCTCCTATTATTGGGCACATTAGTTAGCTGCCTAATATTGTAATCTCTGATCAATATATAAAGCCCTATGCCGCACCAGTTAAGGTGTTGAGCATTGTCTTATTTCTTTCTCACGTTAACAGTTGATGCTGCATTCAAAAGTACACCATGGTGTATCCTAAAGTACAATGTGAGCAAAACTACAATACATAATAGTACACCGCCGTGTATTTTAGGGTATGCCGGTGAATGGAACTACAACATTGAAAAGTACCATCATGTAATCTAGAGTATGCTCCCATAGATGACATATCTCGTGCGACATGTGTCAGGGTGGGAACACTCCGTGCTGCATGAAGGACCTTCGCGAAGGTTGGCCTTGTAGTAGACGTACCCGCTAACTAATAATCTTGTAAACAACACAACCCGGGAAGAAAATTTTCTAAAAATTGCAGCCCAAATTTCCTATGAAAATGGTTGAGCTCAAAAAGTCCCTAAAGACCTTGCTGATTGATAACCCAACAGTAAGATAATTCGTAAAAAAAAAACCCAACAGTAAGATCGATGTATGTACGCTTTGTCTCCTTGTCCGTGTAGGTTTCTTGGCGGATGTACGATGGAGGTAGCACTAAGATGTTGGCAGAGCTGACTCCGAAACAAAGACGTAGTGTTAAATGCTAGTTGTGTTGGGGGATGACCCCCGGTAGGGTCAAGAGACTAGAAAGATATAAGGAACGTGGTTGACTTTGTGTTGGTTGATCAAAGTTGAGTCTGGCCGGAATATAAGAGTATCGGCCAGACCGGCATATAAAGGCGTATCCCGGCCGGTATTCAGATATATCGGCATAGCCGAGATACTTGATGAGGAGTGCCGGCGTATGTATAGATATGCCGGCCTAGCCTAATTGTTATATTATGCAGGAACAGGGGAGGCCGGATTACTCGACCTTGGGTCATTGGCCTGGCACATAAGTCCAGGATATGGCCAACGGCTATATCTGAGATACAGAAGTTAACCAAGGTGTCATATCCCTACAATCAAGGAAGGAAACATCCAAGCATGGAAGCAGACTATGATGACAGGGTGCACAGTGGTGGTTTACCAACCATCACTGTGCCAAGTACAGTCCTTGACATCACAGTGGTAAGGTCACAGTCGAAGAAGTGCAAGGTATAGGGATGCTAAGTCCCATCGAGAGCAATCAGGGGCAAATTCGAGGGTGGCAGCCATCGTCAGCCTGTCCTATTTGGACTATAGTCTATGTCATCTGCTTGTAGATGACCGTTGTAACCCTGGCCACCACTATATAAGGTGGCACAGGGAGCCCTAGCCAAGCCCTTCTTACTTTCACAGTTCATAGTTCATCTTCCTCCTCTCACAGAGAGCTTGGAAGCGTCATTGTTGTGTGCTCCATCGATCCAAATATACAACCAGTAGAGCAGGAGTAGGAGTGTTATCTCCTTACGAGAGCCCCAAACCTGGGTAGATCTATGTTCCTTTCTGTCGTGCTTCTTAGCTCGCTCCCCTCTCCCGAATCCTCCAGCATCTAGTTTGGCCCCCATTTAAGCCATCCCATGGCATATGTTGTTTCACCACGACGATATTTGGCGCCCACTGTGGGGCAGATCGATATGCTGGGCGGAGTGTTCATTCGGACGGGGTCCGTGATAGCAGCGTCAGGAGTGCGCATGGTCTCTGGCCTTGTCCAGAGGCTGGGCTCGCTTAGCTTCATCAGCGACAATGCTGGATGTCTCGGCGGTCGGCCGTTCCCCAGGGATGGCCAGATCATGTCTTTTGGTTCCCACGAGGTGTACGTGGGGACTGAGAATATTTACAGGGAAAAGGTGCTGGTGGCGGCGGATCCTCCGTCGCATCGGCTAGCTCACGCTGGGCGTAGCGCTCGCCAGTAGAGTCGGCCGAGGTGATGATGGCCGGCACATCTGTGCTGTCGGCGGACAGTGCCGACAAAGCGGCAGCAGCAGATACTCCCCCGGAGCCGTCGAAGGCCAAGAGGTCAGCGCATCCTCCGTTGGAGCGTGCAGAGAACCTGGCCGGCACTTCCAGCATGCCGGCTAGGGTTCAACCCCTTCTCCCCATCATCGATCGGCTTCTCGAGCCGGTGCGATCCGATGATGATCCAGAGCAGACAAGGGAGGTCCTGGAGGGATCTCATTAGGCCCTCGTCGACGAAGCCCTACCCATGCATCCAGAGCGCGAGCGGTTCAACCGGCAACTCCGTGAGTATGAGGCTGCCCATGGTTTTACTCCAGAAGTAACCCGGCCTAGCCGGATAGAGGAGGTTAGAACTAGAGGTAGAGATCTTAACACTGAGCTAGATAAAGGTGCTAGAGCTAAGAGTCATAGTGCAACTAGTACTCTACCTAAGGTGATATATAGCTCACCAGTAAAGAACCTTACAGCTGCAGCAGAAGTAGCTAAAGATTTATCCTATTTATCCGGTGAAGCACTGCGTGAGCAGCAAGCCCGGCTTAACCAACTTTTTTCTGAAGCTACCAAGCAGCAGGAGGCCTTTAAGAAGGCAAACCCAGGTGCCGGGGCATCCCAGTACATTGCATCGGTGGGAGGTGCCGGCGCGAGGTCGAGGGGCCAAGCCTTGTCCCCGCATCCCAGCGCCCGGCGTGCTGGAAGTGTGACTTCTGGATGTCGGGACAAGCAGATCCAGGTGTATGATCTGGGGATTGCCAGAAAGCAAGCCGTTGTCTAGGAGAATGCCGGCCAAGGCAACAAGAATGTCGGCAGCAAGAATGCCGGCCAGAATGTGCCGGCCGGGCAAGGAGCACGCTCGGCCAGTGGTGGCCGGAGTAACAGTGCTGCCCGGTGTCAGCAGCAGGGCTTCGGATATGCGGTGCAGCAGCAAGGCGCTGGTCAGCCAAGACATCGAGAAGACGATGGAAATTCCACCCTTGCGAGGACGGGATATCAGCAACAGCAGCTGCAGTACCAGCAAGACCAGCAAGGCCAGCAGTATGAGCAGTACCAGCCGGAGTAGCAGCAGCAAAAAATGATTCTGGGCCCAATTGCCTCTCGGCTAGGACCTCGATCCTTGGTCGCGGATGATGCGCGCTTCAAGCTGGACAGAATTTATTAGACAGATTTGGCAGAGAGGCAAGGAGCTCTGGGTCCTATGTGCTTTGGACCCCGAATTATGGGTGAGCCGGCACCTTACTGTTTCCAGCTCGCGCATGGCGCGAGGCCATATAACAGTAGTACGAAGCCGGAAGATTGGTTGGAGGATTACT
Source organism: Dactylis glomerata (assembly GCA_007115705.1). Lineage (NCBI taxonomy): Eukaryota > Viridiplantae > Streptophyta > Magnoliopsida > Poales > Poaceae > Dactylis > Dactylis glomerata. The sequence goes on along the minus strand of QXEO01000334.1, from coordinate 398,945 downwards.
CCACAGCAGTGAACATTGCCGAAGGAAACCTCCGATGGGCGGTATGCTATGTGCCGCAGATGCTTGAAGGGCCAGCCAGGATATGGCTGAACAATCTGCCAGCCAGAAGTATCAACGGCTGGGTAGATTTTGAAGAACAATTTGTGTCAAACTTCACCAGTACCTACAAGAGACCCAACCGCCCGCAGCAGCTGGCTAACTGCCGGCAAGGAGAGTATGAGACCGACCGTGACTACCTCACTAGGTGGTGCACGTTGTGCAATTCCTGCGAAGGAGTTGTGGAGCAGCAGGCCATCATGTGGTTTGCTCAGGGGTGCCGGCATGGCACCATGTTGTGGTAGAAGCTGCAGAGAGATATGCCGGCCAGCTTGGCCGAGACCATCAAGATCGCCGACAGTTATACCTTGGGAGATCCCATGCAGCCCACCCTTGATTCACAAGGCCAGGGGCAGACTCAGAGGAACAACAACAATGCTGGTGGATCCGGGTAGTTCTATCACCCCGATAACCAGAACAAGAGGAGAGATGATAGGCAAGACTACAGATATGGTTCGTCCCAAGTGGCGGCCGTAGAAGAAGAGCAAGGGGGCGCCGACAGTAGCCAGCGTCCGAGATATGAGAACTACCAGCAGCCTCAGCAGCAACAGCAATAAGCACAGCCCTTCTAAGAAGCATGTATGGGTGAATAAGAATGCCGGCGGCGGCGCCGGCCAGAAAAAGCAGTGGCCAAAGTATATAGTTGGTTTGGCCATGGACAAACCTTGTGTGTTTCACACATTTCAGCCAGGTAAGCCGGCGAATCATTTGACCAGAAACTGTTCATGGCTGGACGATATATTGGCAGGTCGTGCAGGTCCCTAGGGACCGGCTAGACCACCTGTCCCGGCAGCTCCATCGCCGCTGACAGGTGCAAATGCGATTGCAGTCCCGCCCAGGCCGGGTAATCCTGGAAATCAAAACAATGCCAGAAATGCTGGCGTAAATCAAGTTGATCAGGGTTACAATCCGGAGTATTATGCCGGCGGCCTAGCAGTGGGTTGAAATGAGTACAAAGAGCACGATTAGAGCTACATGGTCTTTGAGACCAAAAGGACAGACAAGCAGAGTTTGTACCGGCGGAGCTTGGAGGTGAATGTCATTATGTCGGTAGTCCCGAAGCTAATGTACTAGTCTCACCAGGCCATTGGCTGGGACAGGGCAGATCATCCCAAAATCATGCCAAACCCCAGCGGGTATGCTCTGGTGATGGATCAGACATTTGTCGGGCCGGCTAACAATGTGAGGTTCAACAAGGTCCTCATTGACAATGGGAGCAACATCAACATCATGTATCGGGATACGATGCAGAAGCTGGACATCAAGGAGAATATGCTGGAGCCAAGCAAGACCACATTCCACGGCATTGTGCCAGGACTTTCATGTGCACCGATGGGCAATATCCGGATAGATGTCATGTTTGGCAGCTGGGATAACTGTAGAGTGGAGAGCCTCCTCTTTGAGGTGGTGGATCTGGATAGCCCCTACCATGCGTTGCTGGGTAGGCCAGCACTGGCAAAGTTCATGTCCTCTACGCATGTGGCGTATCTGAAGATGAAGATGCCAGGGCCCATAGGTGTGATTACCATCATTGATGATTACAAGCATTTGATGGCATGTGCCACGGCCGGATCTAATCTGGCCGAGACTCTGATCATAGCAGAGGAAAAGAAGAGGCTCAAGCGAGCAGTGGAGATAGCTGAAACGGTCGTGGCCGGCAAATCTATGCCGAGCATGGCTAACCCGAATGGTACCACTTCCTTCCAAGTCGGCAAAGATGTCAAGAAAGTGGCTCTGGATGAGCTGTTCCCAGAGCGCCATGCCCTCATCGGCGCCGGTTTGGACCCCAAATAGGAAAGCGAGCTCATCAGCTTCCTCCATGAGAATCGGGATATCTTTGCATGGCCTACTTCAGACCTGCAAGGTGTGCCGAGGGAGCTGGCTGAGCACGCACTGCATGTAAGGCCAGATGCGAAACTGGTGCTTCGGCGGTTTGCAGATGACAGAAGGAAACCAATTTGGGAGGAAGTAGCCAGGCTCCTAGCTGCCGGCATTATCATGGAAGTACTGCATCCGGATTGGGTGTCTAATATGGTTTTGGTGGAAAAGAAGAAGGATGAGCCCGCCATAGTAAAGATATGGCAGATGTGTGTTGATTACACAAACTTGAACAAGGCATGTCCTAAAGATCCATTCCCGCTCCCTCAGATTGATCAAGTGATTGATTCCACAGCCGGATGTGAACTATTATCATTTGTAGATGCCTATTCTGGTTTCCACCTGATCCCTTTGTATCAGCCGGATCAAATAAAGACATCCTTCATTACCCCGTACAGGGCTTATTGATATCTCACCATGCCGTTCGGTTTAAGAAATGCCGGCGCTACTTACCAGAGGTGTATGCAAAAATGTTTGCATGACCAAATAGATAAAAAATGTGCAGGTGTATGTCAACGATGTCATCATAAGGACCAAGGAGAGCAAGACTCTCATAGATGATCTCCGGGAAACCTTTGCAAATCTGAGGAGATTCCGGATGAAGTTGAATCTGGCTAAGTGCACCTTTGGTGTGCCGGCAGGCAAATTGCTCAGTTTCCTGGTGTCCAGCCGGGGTATTGAGGTAAATCCCAGCAAAATTCGTGCCATAGAGAGAATGAAGCCGCCAACAAATTTGAAGGAAGTACAGAAGTTCACTGGGTGCCTTGCATCCCTGAGCCGTTTCATACCGTTTCATAAGCCGGCTGGGAGAAAAAGCCTTGTCGTTATATCAGTTGATGAAGAAGTCTGACACATTTGTCTGGACGATGCAAGCAGATGCAGCTTTCAAGGAGTTGAAGCAGATGTTGTCAACAGCATCGGTATTGGCATCCCCAATGCCAAAGGAGTCGATGTTGCTCTATATAGCGGTGACCAATAGAGTTGTCAGTGCAGTGGTGGTAGTAGAGCGAGAAGAAGGAGGCAAAACCGTGCAGCGGCCGGTATACTATTCGAGTGAAGTCCTTTCCACCTCAAAGCAAAACTACCCCCATTATCAGAAGATAACATATGGTGTCTATATGGCGGCCAAGAAGCTTAAGCATTACTTCCAGGAGCATCCGATCTGGGTGGTGGCCGAGGCCCTTATCTCAGAGATCATAAGCAACAAAGATGCGAGCGACCGGATAGCCAAGTGGGCAATAGAGCTTTCACCATATACACCTCAGTATGATAAGAGGGATACGATCAAGTCCCAGGTGTTGGCCGATTTCTTCATTGATTGGGCCGAGATACAGTATGAGCCACCATTGCCAGATGCAAACTATTGGAGAATGCATTTCGATGGGTCCAAGACAATTCATGGTTTGGGTGCCGGCATAGTCCTCACTTCACCCAAGAATGACCAGTTGAGATATGTTCTGCAGATCCATTTTGCAGCATCAAATAATGTGGTGGAATATGAGGCACTTGTGCATGGCCTGAAGGTGTCCAAGGACATAGGCATTCATCGAATTATGTGTTTCAGTGATTCAGACTTGGTGATCCAGCAGTGTTTCGGCATATGGGATGCACATGACGCAAACATGGGGTCCTACCATTTCCTGGTACAGCAGTTTAGTGGCTATTTCGAAGGTTGTGAGTTCTGGCATGTCCCCCGGGCTCAGAACGAAGCGGCCAATACATTGTCCAAGCTAGGATCTTCCAGAGAGTCAATTCTGCCCGGTATTTCACTGGAGCATCTGAGGAAGCAATCAATCAAGCCCTCGCCGGAGTCACCATCCATATATGTTGTGCCAAGCCCAGAGGAAGCAGTTCCGATGGAGATAGATGCCGGAGCCAGTTCAGATAACCCGGGGACTGCTCTCTCAGTCCCGGGGACTGGGCCGACATATGCAGTGAGTGCAGTGTTCTGGAGCAAAGATAAAGGCAAGGGCAAAATGTACCAGGAAGTTGTGCCAGTATACCCGGGGACTGCTTCGGCATACCCGGGGACTGATCCTTCAGTCCCGGGGACTTCGCAGCCCATGGAGATCGATTATGTATCGGTCGAAATGATGGAGATAGACCAGGCAGTATTCACTGTTAGGGAAGTGCCCTCATGGGCATGTCCCATAATGGATTTCTTGGTCGATGGCCAAGTACCGGTGGATGAAACTGAGGCACGCCAGGTTACGAGGAGATCCAAAGGATATACCATCATCAACAAGGAAATATACAAGAGAAGCGCCATGGATGTACTGTAGAGGTGTGTTGAATCTGCTGAAGGCCAGGAGATGCTCCCAAAAATTCATCAGGGGGAGTGTGGTCACCACGCTTCATCCAGGGCCTTAGTGGCAAAAGTGTTCCGGCATGGCTTTTACAGGCCGATGGCACTGCAACAAGCAGAAGACTTGGTCTGGAAATGCAATGGGTGTCAGATGTATGCCCACCAGATTCATCAGCCAGCATCAGCATTGAAGACTATCCCGATAACCTAACCCTTTGCTATTTGGGGCCTGGATATGCCCGGGGCATTTAAGCCGGCAAGGGGAAAGATGACCCATATTCTGCTCATGGTGGATAAGTTCACCAAGTGAATTGAAGTAAAGCCAATAAGCAAGTGTGATGGCCACACAACAGTGAAATTCTTAAAAGATATAATCTTGAGGTATGGTGTTCCTCATAGCATCATCACTGACAATGGGTCGGACTTTGCCCAAGGGCTATTTGCCAGATATTGTGAGGAGGTGGGAATCCAGCTAGACATTGTGTCGGTCGCTCATCCTTGTACCAATGGCCAAGTGGAAAGGTCAAATGGACTAGTGTTATCTGGCATAAAACCCCGGTTGATAGAGCCACTAGAGAAAACTCTGAGGTGTTGGCTAGATGAATTGCTGGCAGTGATTTGGAGTTTCAGAACAACTCTGAATAGGTCAACAGGCTATACGCTATTTTTCCTTGTGTATGGAGCAGAAGCTGTGCTTCCAACAGATGTAATACATGATGCACCAAGAGTGATGCTATATACTGAGGAAGAGGCTAAAGAAGCTAGGGAAAATGATGTTGATATACTAGAAGAAGCAAGAGAGATAACACTATCAAGAACTACAGTATATCAGCAGAACCTCAGACGCTATCATGCACAGAAGGTGAATCCAAGGAGATTCCAAGAGGGAGATTTAGTGCTCCGGCTAAGGCAAGGCACAAAGGACTGGCATAAGCTAACTCCTCCATGGGAGGGGCCATTCATTGTCAGCAGGGCTCTGCACAATGATGCCTACTATCTTATAGATGCGCAGGCCCCCAAGAAGGACAAGGTGGACAGATCCGGAGAAGAAACCAAGCCACCATGGAACATAGCTCTACTCCGTCCCTTTTACTCCTGAGCAGCATAATGTATGTATTTCTATTTTGCTTTTTAGTGCTAGCATAATGTGTCAGCACAAGACTAATGAATGAAATGTTGGCATCCCGAAGAGATCGAGCACTGCCTCCGAGATATATTGTTGTCTATTTTCAGCTTTTTATTTATATGTTGACTGGATTGATTTGAATGTTTCCTATGTCGGCCTAGTAATGTGTCGGCACCAATGGCCGCTCTTTGACTTAGCTGCTATCCGGAAACTCGGCTTCATGGCTAGTAAGAGTAGATGCCGGAGATTGTCTACACATGGAAAATGGCTAAGGAAAGATAAAAGCAAGCGAGCCAACATTTATTTTACTGCACAAGTTAAAACTGGATATGTCGAATGATTTGAAGTCTAAGTTTTAAAGTTTAAGTACTGTATGTTTAATAAAGCAACCTTGAGACTCATACATCAAAAGCCGAATAAGGTAGACAAGTAGCCAAGGTTGTGGAGTTAAGGAAACAGGAAAACAAACTCGGTGACTTAGCCAAAAGATGATCCAACATTCATAAACAAGCAAACCAAATTAAAACTTATTCAGGTAGCAAACCAAAGGGAAATAGAGTATATCTTACAACCGCACCTGACATACCAAGGATCTGATAAAACTTAAAGTCTTTTGTGATGCAAAGTTTAAGAGGCAGGAGTGGAAGCAGAGCCATCGACAGATGGAGCTGTGGCAGTAGAGATATCGGCTTTAGGAGTGCCGGATCTAGTAGAAGGAATGGAGCCATCACCTCTGGCCAAGACAGACCCCTGCTCCGGAACTTCAGTATCGGCGTCTTCAGCAGCATCTTCATCCTGGCTGGAGTCTGAGCCTTCAGCATCCGCAGCATCTTCCTTCTTCTCCAGCTCATGGATGTCCCGGACGAAGGCCTCGGTGTCGGCATAATCCACATAGCTGTGGGCCAACTCCTAGCGACGCTGAATATATTCTGGATCCGTGGTCCATATGGATCCTTCACGCACAGAGCGCAAAGTTTCAAGATTAGTCTTTTCATATCAGGAAAGGAAGTATGTCAGGGCTTTGTCGGCTCCAACCCACGCGCCGGAGTCCCGCCATTCTCTGAGGTGAACTTTGGAGAGATGCAGATCATTGCCAAGGTCAAGAGGGTCAGTGGTCATTCTCTGTCCCGGCCAGAGGGCGGAGTGTGCTTCCTGAGCGCCAAGGAAGAGATTGTCAGTATAGGATGTCATGGCTTTCTTCCAGGCATCCAGGGCGAGCAGCTGCTCCAACATAGTCCAGTTGGGAGAGTCAACCGGGGCATTCTGGTTGACCTGATCCACCTGCAGAGCCTTCTCAACATCTTCGACAAAAGCAAGGAACATGCCTGAAAGATGAGGAAGATGTTAGAAACAAGAATATGTGTCGGCATAAAGGTTATGCCGGAAGAGACCATTATGCATCGGGCAGAAGAGGATTTGAAGCTTACTAGCGAGATCGACGTTGAGCCGGGCAATATCAACTTCCCACTTGGTGGCCTGCTCCTTCAGATGCTGCAGTTCAAGTTTGGCCCCGGCGGCATCAGCTTCTGAGGTGGCAAGCAGCCCTTGGACTTTCTTAAGTTGGCCATCCCTCTCCTCCTTTTCGTCCAGGAGCTCAGCAATTCGGCCCTTCAGTTGCTCCACCTCAGTCTTGTGGGTGACATCCCTGTCATCCAACCGCTTGGCCACATCCACTGACGACACACAGTCCTGGTGGCGTGCTTCCAGCACAGCCTTTTCATCTGCAAGGATTTGAGGTTAAGAGAATTTGAAGATAGAAAACAATAACAAAGATTGAAGGGTTTGAAGTGCAAAGTGCTTAATTGAAGATTAGCAGGATTCAGCATACCTGTGAGCTTCTTCACCCTCTTAACAAGCTCGGTGACTTGTTCTTCAGTAGTAGCTAAAAAATGATGGCAAAGAGTTATATGTCGGCGCATCAAGATGTGTCGGCAAAGAGAAATATTGCAAAGTAAAAAGAGGAAAGGCATCTGGCATATAGTGGTATGTCGGCTCAGTTTACCTTTCTGGGATAGCTCCAGGCGAAGTTTGCTATGCGCATCGGATAACTTCCGATGCTCGCATACCAAGTCATGATACATGTCGGCGTGTGCATTGTTCATGCGCTGCAAAATTGTTGGGATTTGAAATGTTATGAGAAAAATCTAGCATATCAGTTAAGTTGAAGATTCTACCAAGTGTTCATTTTTTGAAGACCCGGCACAGGTGCTGCGCACCTATCCCGGCCCTCGGTGACTAGGATTTAAAGCTCGAATTGAGCTTATATGTTGGTCAGATGGATTTGAAAGTTACATCAGATTTTAGTTTTTTGAAGACCTGGAACAGGTGCTGCGCACCTATCCCGGCCCTCGGTGACTAGGATTTGAAGCTCGGATCGAGCTTATATGTCGGACAGTCAGATTTGAAAATAGCTAAGTGGATAAGTATATTTGAAAATCCTGGATGTCCGTATCCCGGATAGTCGACATTTTCAGGGACTAGGGATATATAAGGAGAATACTTACGTTGGTGGCGTCAGCCAAAAGGTGAAGCCTCTGCTGGATGCTGAGAAGCTCACTGGCAATAGGAATGGGCTCAGAGGCCAGTATAGCAGCAGGATTGCCAGGGGCAGGAGCTTCGGCCAATTTCTTCTTCCTGGAGCTAGCAGTGTCCATGTAATCAGTGTCATTCCACTTCATGTAGTGTTCCTTGAGAGATCCAAGACTTTTGTCGCTCTTGGTAAGCAGTGAAACACGGCCCTCAAGTTCCGGCGTCTGGAAGAAGCTGGGCCGAGCTGCTGCCTTGCCAAAGTGAAGTGTCATGGCAGAGCTGGAAGGTGTGGGCTTAGCAGGTGCTGACGCAGTTGTAGCAGATGGTATCCCAGTCTTGATGATTTGCTTCATCTTGAGAGTGTCAGACTTGGCCGGGACAGCAGTCTTTTCAGCAGTTGGAGTCTTGGGCGCTGGTTGTTCCAGCGTGGCCGGTGTAGCTTGTCTGGCAGAGGCTGGTGCCGGGTCAGTCCGGACTTCTGGCACTTCAGGAGCTTTTCCTTTCTCTTTGCCGGTGCTCTTGTCGCCTGCACCGGCATCTTCAGCAGTTCCGGTGCCGCTGGCAGGCGCGCCGGTGTCAGGAGCATCTGGTTGGGTCCCTGTGTCCATGTCGACATCGGGAGCAGAAATATCTTGTTGAGCCCCTGAGTCCATGTGGACGTCGGGGACAGAGTTGTCTTGTTCTGGTGGAGGATCATCCTTCGCTGGGGAAGAGGCCTTTTCGGGCGCTGGCAAAGATGTTGGCGCCAGAGAAGTGGTATGGCTGGAACTAGGAATGTCGGGGCGTGCGGGAGACACCGGCTTGTTTATGTTGGGGCTGGCACTAGAACTGGAGGCATGTTCCAGTGCAAGAGGAGCCCTGAGGAGGAAAAGAGCAAGTTAGTAAAATAGAAGAAACTCCCGGAAATGTAGTAAGAGGAAGAAAGTTACCCTGAGGCAACAGGTCTTTGCTTCTTCGGAAGGGGCACGCCGATCTTCTGCCTTTTATGTGTCGGCTCAGGCTGGGGCTTAACCCTGCGCTTCCGACCGGCATGTCCGCCGATAGAGGGAGGGAGGGCCCTAGTGCAAAGGAGCAGCGTCGACGACTTCCTCATCCGGGATAACTGAGGATGGCATAGCATAAGCAAGAGGTGTGGCAGGAAGAGCATAAGCAAGAGGCATTGGGCAGATAAACATCTGGCAATCGTCATCAGAATCATCCTCACTCTAGTCTTGAGTGGAATGCCGGGATGAGGAGGCCTTACCCGTGGCAGAAGCGGCACAGGTGTTCTTGGGTAGTTTGTCCTCATGATCCAGATCTTCAAGATCCGGAACAGTGCGGTCTGCAGCTATCTTAATGCGGGCGTTCTCCATATCCTGAAAGCTGAATTTCTGCATAGGATAGAGCAAATTAATCAGAAACAAGGGATATCTCGGCAGTAGAACAGATCAAACATGGATATATTGGCAATAACAATATGTCGGGTTGAGCATTAGTATGTCGGCTGAAGAGGTTTACCGTCGGGGCGGGGCGGTCCCAGCTATAAGGCTCGAGCCCCCAGGCAAAGGTAACTTGCGAACACTTGCAGATATCTTTAACCCGCCACAGAATGTCGGCGGGGCTCAGCTCATGAGTGGAGTGTCGAGTGGTGTCCATAGCCCTGCTCATCTGACATATCTTGTGGGACCGGCGCTGGAGAGGAGAGACGCGCCTGCTAATAAAGCAAGCCACTATGTCCTGCGGCGTCAGACCGGCATCCCGCAGTTCGCCCTTGACCCGGTGGAGGGCATTAACCGGCCCCACTGTGGTCTTCGGGTTATAGGTCCAATTCTTCATCCCGTTGGGTGGCTCGTCCACATATGGCGGCAGGTTGAGCAGATCAACATCCGTGGTGTTCTTCACGTAGAAGAAACTCTTCTGCCATTTTTTACAAGACTCGAGCAGCTCTATCTTTGGAAAGTCAGAACCTTTCCAGGACATTATTGTTGCCGCCCCACATTTGGTCATGGGGTGATCTTTCTTTCCCTGAGCTGTTTCCAGCAGGTCATCCTTGCTCTGGGGCTCTTAAATGACCTGTTTGCGCAGCTGGAAGTACTTTGCCCATGCCTAAAAAAAGGGCTCTATGCCGGCGAAACCCTCGCAGAAGGCATCAAAGGCCGACAAAATCATCACCACATTTGCCGGCAGATGGTGGGGCTGCAAGTCGTAGGTATCCAGGAAGTCCCGGAAGAAGTCGCTAACCGGCAGACTGAAGCCTCTCTCAAAATGAGAGATGAAGATGACGCGTTCGCCGAACTGAGGTGCCAGCACAATCTCTCCCGCAAGTAGCCGACATGCTATGCCGGCCTGGACACATCTTGTTGTGGTGATCCAGGATATGTCAGCCGGGGTCACCTCTGACCCCTCCCAGCCGGAGCGTCCTTGTACCTGGGCTGGGTTTTCCTTCTCTGGCGCAGAGGTGGCCATCATGCTGGATGAAGCCATCTTGCTGGCCGAGATAAGGTGTGAGAGCTGATGTCCCATGTTGTTAGTCCTAGCAGGAGCAGAGTAAAGAGGGAGGTTAGTCTCTCCGGCATACCAATCTCACACAAGTTAGCAGGAAGAGAAGATCTACCGATGCAGTTAAAATCAGAAATAACTAAGGGTAAATTCCTATGGGAATAACACCTATGAACTACCCGAGGGGATTATTGACAATGCTAGTCGAATCTGCTGGATGCTAAGCAAAGCAACTGAGGAAGATCTAGGCAAACAGAGTTGCCATTGCAAAACCACAGAGAGGCACAAAGGGAGAAGAACTAAGAACAAGGAGGAACTCACCGGAGCTTCTGCGGCGGCGATGGAATGACGGTGAGCTTGCGGGCGAAGATCCAATCTCCCCCCCCGGCAGTGTCCGGGAGAGGAGAAGGACCGGCGGCGTCGAGGGTGAAGAGGCCGAGCGATGGTGAGAATCGACGCCGGCGTGAAGGAGGACCACGGCGGTGCAAGTTCTCTGTTCGGTTGGTCCGACGGAGGAGAGCTCGAGGAGAAGGCGCAGAGGAAGAAGAAAGAGTGGGGGTAAAAAGGGGAGAGTTACCCCCGCTCCCTTATTTATACCACGGGGCTGCGGTCGTGGGCACGATGGTAGTGCTCCACTACCCCGACCATTTCTGCGAGCATCGCCACATGGTGGCACATCGTGGGGCGGTTGTTCCTATAACCATGCCACTAGGCCAGTTATGGCAATGATGGCAGGCAGTAATTACACTATGAACCGTCACTTCATGTGACCGTTCGTAGTGGCAGAGCAGTTGCAAGTTTCGATGGAAACTGTCAGACTTAGCTTCTCGAGGAAGCTTCAGCTATGTGCCGGCATGACCGTGCATGAAACAAATCCTGTCCGGAATACCTTCGGGACCGGCCGGATTAATTTTTAGAGAAGGAAGAGGAGCCGACATATATGCAGAGGTCCGGCATATAATATAATCGCCGGCGTATAATCAAGAGCCAGGATATAAGAAAAGAGATATTATGTTGAACCTACCAAGGCCCCTCAGTTAAGACTGGGGGACCTCGACAGCTTTGGGGACTAGTGTCGGGGGGATGACCCCCGGTAGGATCAAGAGACTAGAAAGATATAAGGAACGTGGTTGACTTTTGTTGATTGACCAATATTGAGTCTGGCCGGAATATAAGAGTATTGGCCAAACCGGCATATAAAGGCGTATCCCGACTGGTATTCAGATATATCGGCATAGTCGGGATACTTGATGAGGAGTGCCGGTGTATGTATAGATATGCTGGCCTAGCCTAATTGTTATATTATGCAGGAACAGGAAGGCCGGATTACCCGACCTTGGGTCGTTGGCCCGGCACATAAGTCCAGGATATGGCCAACGGCTATATCCGGGATACAGAAGTCAACCAAGGTGTCATATCCCTACAATCAAGGAAGGAAACATCCAAGCATAGAAGCAGACTATGATGACAGGGTGCACAGTGGTGGTTTACCAACCATCACTGTGCCAAGTACAGTCCTTGACATCACAGTGGTAAAGTCACAGTCGAAGAAGTACAAGGTACAGGGATGCTGAGTCCCATCGAGAACAATCAGGGGCAAAGTCAAGGGTGGCAGCCATTGTCAGCCTGTTCTGTTTGGACTATAGTCTATGTCATCTGCTTGTAGATGATCGTTGTAACCCTGGCCACCACTATATAAGATGGCACAGGGAGCCCTAGCCAAGGGTTGAGCCCTTCTTACTTTCACAGTTCGTAGTTCATCTTCCTCCTCTCACAGAGAGCTTGGAAGCGTCATTGTTGTGTACTCCATCGATCTAAACATACAACCAGTAGAGCAGGAGTAGGGGTGTTATCTCCTTACGAGAGCCCCGAACCTGGGTAGATCTGTGTTCCTTTCTGTCGTGCTTCTTAGCTCGCTCCCCTCTCCCGAATCCTCCAGCATCTAGTTCGGCCCCTATTTAAGCCATCCCATGGCATATATTGTTTCACCACAACGACAAGTTGTAGTCGAATTCCTATGTTGCACGTAGGTGCGTGCGCTTATACATGCATAAACAAGGGAGAAGAAGACCAAGTCAGGAAATCATCGACTAGCTAGTCCCTGCCAGCTGATCAAATTTGACTCCAACGAACAGCTCGATCGATCATCGATCATCTTTGTGATGGATAGCGCGTCATCATCATCTTCCTTGTCAGTTGATCCGCTCGTCGATGGTGTGATCAAGGGTTTCGTCTGCCTCGCTGGATGCGAGGATCAGCTCACGGCGTTTGGTGCCGCGTGCTTCCCCAAGAGCGACGACGACCCGCCGGCGACACCAACACCGGACTCCCAGGCGTGCACCAAGGCCACGGCGGCGCTGCGCAGCTGCATGCAGGCCACCGGCGGCTTGTACGAGTCCTACGTCCGCTCTCTGAATAACTAGTTGTTATCTCTGGTTCTGTTAGCTAGGTTGTCTTGGGTAGACTATAATCGTACTGTATTGGACTTGTTGAGTTCTCCTTTTTTATTTGTTGCTCCAGCTCCGACGTAACTCTATTTTTTCACCAGGAATATAAAATATGTAGTGATATGTCAGTGAGCCAGCAAAATACATTACAGTAATTTTATGGTATGGTTTTACCATAGTAGTATAGTTCCTTTTATTTCAGGGACATCTGGCAAAATTGTTTTAGACACATCAATATTTGTCACTTTCTAGAACTGGAGAAAACCTAGCACTAGGGATTGACAGTGATTTGTGTGTCTCCCCCTCCCCACTCCCCTACCCCCTCCCCCATCGACCGGATGTTGCCCTAGTTTCTCCTCCCCCCTAGATGCCCTACCTACCTCCACCTCCGCGGCCGCCGGTCAAAGCTCGTGTGGTGCCAGTGGTGGTGGCCACTCCATTACCCGGGCACATGAGGATCTGCGTGGGGTGGCCTCTGCTAGCGACTGTGCACCCAACAAAGCACGTCTAGTAACTGAAGGCGTCCATGGTGTAGGTGGTCGTCGGTGTCTCGGTGACAAGAAGGCAATGGCCAGAGGCCGGGCGGTCTAGGGACGCTATGGCGACCAAACTACGCAAGCTAGATCTAAGCCTGCCCAGGCTCGATCTGGGCCAGGTAGGTCTGAACCGGTGAACCCGATGCCGAACCTCCTGTGTAGGTGTGGGACAGCAAGATCTTGATCTGGCATGTCCCAACACATCTCGGGGATGAGCACCTCCCACGTAGCTCTGGCGGCTAGGGTGCGACGCTTGTGCTTGGCCTATCTCTGGTAGTGGTGGTGATGCGGTGGTAGTGACCGAGTGCCGTTTGTGGTCAGGTCCAGTACATGACAATGGGGCTTTGACAGGGGTGGCATTGGTATGAGCAGCAACGGTTTGTGGGTGAATGGTGGCAGCGCCCATAGGCTGATCCGGGCCTGACGGCCCTCTTGTACGCTTACATTGGGTTGCCGATGGTTATTCTATGCGTTTGCATTGGGAATGAGCACCTCCCATGTAGCTAGGATTGTTTGGAGCCGTAGACGACGTTCCTTCCCCAATCCCTGAACTCTACAATGTACTGCCTGCATGCCACAAGCGCTAGATGCCAAGGAGGTGACCTTGAAAGGTGGACTACGCGGGCGTCTCTTCGGCGATGTCATGGCAGGGGTCTCTTTGTTCTTCTGTAATTTGGACAGCGAGGCTTACATAGACGGAGAATATGGAGTTGACAACGCTTCGGTAATGGCTTCTGATCATTTTCTAGGCGAAAGCTCTGAGTCTCGATGCCAACATCGGCGATGCCTGCGGGTGTCGTTTCTGACTTGGCGGCGCCCTTGTGGTAGCTTAGCCACATTAGGGCTCCAGGTGAAAATCTTTTACCGTCGTGGTCTCGATGAAGATGGCGCATGTGTCGCTACTCTCTTGGGAGCATCGTCGAGGAGCTTTGATTCCGCTCGGTCTTGTTTCAGTCTCTTTGGTGGCAAGTCTTTTTCTTGTACTTTTTCAATTTATCTTTGATATGTTGTGTAAGAGGGTTTCTTTCTCACCTTACGTTTGTTTGGCCATATGTGACTTTATTAATAAAGCGAGACGAAATCATGTTTGGAGGTCACCCCTAGCACCAGTGTTATGGCACATGTGCGCCGCACCAATCTAGCATCACGCCATGATATTCTCTAGTGCTTGTCCTAAATGGCACGAATTCCCTTCAAGCATGTTTGAAATTTTATTATTGCCTTAGATGTTATTCCCTTCAAGCATGTCCTAAATGTAATTTATCTAGCAATTATTTCTAATTAATATGGCAAATGTATCTTACAATTACCCTATTTTTGTATGTGACAACTTTTTTGGGCAGCTAGGAAGTGTATTAGTTCCTACTATGTGTCAAAAGTGGTAACCATTTGAAGGCAAGGAAAAAAGGAGTACTTTTATTTAAGACTGAGAAAATCATTCTGAGATTGAAAGTGAGACTTAAAAAGAGGTGCATTTCTACATGTTGTCACTATTTTTGCCCGGTAGTCAGTTTTATGTCTAGCTTTTACAAAATATGCGTAGCGTCGTGGTCTAGCAGAGCAGACTGGGCGGGATGTAAATGTAGTCTAGCAGAGCAGACCGGGCGGGACAGTACAACCGCCGCACGGGTCAACTTTTTTGCGGTGCCGCCAGTTAGTACTGTCCTAGATAGATTAGCGAGAGCATAGAGAATAATAAACTGAAACATAACCAAACTATCAACGCATAACCAATTTACAAATTTGGGGGAAGGGATGTGTACCAACTATCAACGCATAACCAATTTGCAAATTGTTTATGAACTGTAACATAAAGAATAATAAACTGAAAAACCTCTGTTTTTTTGCCACGAATACATGAGGCCTCCCTAATACGCACATGCATGTGCGAGACAAACTGTGATCCCATTTTGGAATTCATCTTCTTGATGAAGAAGTAGGGCACGGGGGATTCAAATCCTGTCCGAGCTTCGTTGTCCTCCACTGGGCGTCGTCTCGCAACGCCTTGATCACGTCGACGTTGGCCTGGAGGCACCTGCGGAGCTCCTTGGACGCCCTGTCACACGCCGCCTTACTTCAATTAGGATTCTTTCCCAGGCCATGGCAAGCCAAGAAAGCATACTCCGATTTCTGCTCGCAGGCGAAGAATATCTCAGAGGACGGAGATATGACGTCGTCGCTCCCTTTGATCTCTACAACCGGACCAAACGGGCTGGCGATCGCTTTGTCGTCCATGGCCGATATAGTCGAGGAGATCCGGAGAAGGCAGCAAACGATCCTGAACCAAGAACGCACCTAACCGCTATCGGTTATGCTGTCGTAAATTTTCCCTTTAGATCTTAGATCGGGTCGACTTGGAGACTAGTACCTTTTTCTTGTCATACGATCCAACTTAACATTCCGGCCTTTCACATGAACTAGCACAGTGACCCTCTCAAATGTGAGGACAACATCTTAATATATCAAAATATTAAATACTTATGGTTGTGAGGGCATCATTTAACTGTGTAGGAAGTACTAAGAGCTTATTGTTTTCTTATACAGACATGTTTACTTATTAGATTAATTATTGCAAGAACATGCAAAAAATTAAACATTGATGCATTTCTAAATTGTTGCAGGAAGACCAGAATGAGCCATATTGTACGTTGCCTTGGCTGACAATCTAATTTTAAAACTTTATGGATGATTGTTGAGCTGTGACAAAAATATATATACCTAAAGACCTTTTACATGCTTGACGATTTGGTTTTGTTATGGGGTGGACTTTATTTGTGACGTTGCATTATGGTGGCAGATTGTCGATTTGCCAAAAATCTCTAGAGACCTATGAATTGTTCCACGAAGATGACCGACTTAGCGATATTTCTTTCCAACAACATGAGACTTGTAAGCTGAAACATGCGATGTGCTGTAATAATTCACTCATCAAGTAACCTAGTTTATTATACTTAACTGAGTTTTGTGAAGTCTTAGTCAACCTTGCTTACACCTCTTTGATTCAAATGATTTTTTATAGTTAAGCCATATAAAATAAGTTATATTGTACATTTTTTCAGACCTTTTCGACAATTTGAATTTTGTGACGTGATGGATGTGTCGAGTTGCCGCATGAAGATATATAGGGACCTTTTACATGTTTGAAGATCTAGCTCTGTGACTACCAGCGAGTTCTCTTTTATTTTGAACATCCCTTATATCTCCTTATATAAGGCTAACGTGAGCTGCTACATATGCATAGTGACGTTGGAGCCCAATCGGTCAGGAAGTATTTTTTTTTGTTTTGAACACGTCCCGACTTGTGCCTTTATTTTGTACAGGTGACCGGGTTAATTTAGGACGTGACTTTCCTTTTGTTTATCACGTGTCTTTGGACTCCTTTGTACATAAATAATATTGTACGTAACTTTTTTATCTTTAAATCCTAGTTATTAATTACAGATCTAACGGTTGAAATAATTTTGATGATGTGGATTAACATGGTATCTCTATTTTAGACCCCCGTATTGTGTTTTTAGTATATAGTAAATTGTACTATATTAGGGACAAGTTTTACAGAAGTTCAACTGAAAACTGGAAACCACAAGATAACTCTTTCCAAAACCAGAAAAAAAATACTAATTGGAACACTCCCAGGAAACTCCAGTCTAATTTATACTACTAGAAAAAACGAAGGCGCCCTACGTTATAAACCATTTGAGGCTTCAATCGATTTGGTGCTCGTCGGCGCCGCTGATGTACGGCTCGTACACGCGTGCCTTGTCCTGCATCTGCATGCAGCAGCGCAGCGCCGCCCCTGCCTTGGCGCACGCCTGGACGTCGACCGGCTGCCGTGCCGACGTCTTGTCGTCGGCGTCGAGGTCGGGGAAGCACGCAGCGATCGCCGCCTCGAACGTATTCTCGCATTCGGCGAGGCAGAAGAGAGCCTTGATGGTGCCGTCGATCAAGGAATCTGGAGACGGCGACGACGAGGACGATGCGTTCTCCATGGCGACGACGGATGACAGATCTAACTACAATGGCCGTGTCGCTCTGGTGAATCGGGATTCGATTGGTGATATTTCGATCAAGTGCTCCCTCCCCATGAATTAATAGGCGGGTTATGCGTAATACGAATACGACTCGAAGTAGGTATGCATACGAATACGAGATGGACTAGTATTTGTTGGTCACGGAATCTATCTGCCCAGCTTAGAGCGACAGAGCTATCTGGAACAATCATCATGAGGCTTACTTGCATCAATTAGCGTCTTATAAAGAAGAGGCAAATCCTGTTTTATATGAAAGCAAATAAATTAAACATGAAGACGGGTTGAGAATGTAAATACATACACTAGTAGAAAAAAGGGCTTTCGTTTGGAGTTGCCCGGAGCTTTAGCACCGGTTGTATTACGAACCCAGACTAAAGGGTGCATTAGCACCGGTTTATAAGGCTAGGGCATTAGCACCGGTTCGTAAGAGACCTTTAGCACCGGTTTGGGCCACAAACCGGTACTAAAGGGGTTGCATGCAGGCGCTAACCCTTTAGCACCGGTTTGTGGCTCAAACCGGTGCTAAAGGTCCCCCCTTTTGCACCGGTTCGTGGCTCAAACCGGTGCTAAAAGGTAGTGACCTTTAGCACCGGTTCGTGGCACGAACCGGTGCAAAAGGGGTACCTTTAGCACCGGTTCAAGCCACGAACCGGTGCTAAAGGGTTGACACCTTTTTTTTTTCCTTTCATGCCTATCCCCGCGCAGAAAAAACGTCTAAAAAAATAAATGAAAATGATAAAACCTTCAAATTTCAAAATCCTTTGACATGCATGTACCTCACGCAACCAACTTTTATGGAAAATTTGAAATTTTTAATTTTGATATTTTTTGCAAAAAAAGGTTGTTCCAAATTAAATCGGCAATAACTTTTGCATACAGACTCGAAAAAACATATAATATATGAAAAACTATCTCCGGAAAAAGTTACATCCGATTTCAACAGCCATAGACCATTCGCACAAATTCTTGTTTCTCAAAATTCCAAAGGGAAATATAAAAGCATGAAAATTTTAGATTTTGTCAAAAAAAATAAAAAATTGATTTTTTGAATTTCTTTTATTATTTCTTCTACTTTTTAGTTATTTTGAAGTTTTTATATTATTTTGGATTTTTTAAGTTTTTAAGTTTTTTGATTTTTTTTGAATATTTTAAGTTTTAAAATTAATAATTAAATTATGCACAATGATTATTTGGAAATCATTGATGCTTATTAATAAGTAATCATTGTTGCTTATTTTTAAAATTATTTGGAATTCAAAAAAGTAAAATCATATGTTATCAAAGTGTATGGGTTAATATAATTTATAGCATAGTATTATCAAGAAGTCGCGAGCGCAGTCTTGGAAGCTAGTAGGGAAAGAATGGAGAAGTTAAGCGTGCTAAGAGTGGAGCAGTGTGAGGATGGGTGACCGACCGGGAATTGGGACCACGAGTATATACTTTGACCTGAGAATAAGAGTGATTAGAGAGAATAGGGGTGATTAGAGAAGATTAGGGTGGAAACTGTCAAACAATTCAAATATTCAAAAATTGAGAAATACCAAAAAATAAATTCAATTTTTTTTCAAAATTTATACCAGAAATTCGTCTGGACCTTTAGCACCGGTTCGTGTCTCAAACCGGTACTAAAGGGTCCTCCAGCCGCATGCGCCACGTGGAACCCCTTTAGCACCGGTTCGTAATACAACCGGTGCTAAAGGATAGGGCTTTAGTGCCGGATGCTTTGCACCGGTTGCAAAACCGGTGCAAATGGAGGTTGCAAACCGGTGCTAATACCTCTTTTTCTACTAGTGATATCATAGCCTCCTTCCATCAGTATGGACTTTTGCAAAAGTTAGCTAGTGCATCAATCCAATAAGACATTAGAACCAGAGATACATTTGAACTTTATTTTTAATACCACATTTGCTAGGATTTGAATTTAGTAGCTCCGGCTCTGATACTATATTGGATTGATCCTCTAGCCATATATTTCAAAAGTCCAAACTGATAGAAAAAGGTAGTCTATATAATTATTTTAAAACGTGAAGTACTTTCCAATATCATGAAAGCATACCTACAAAATAAGAATATGGATTGAAGACGGATTTGGCCACCTTTTTCTTTACACTTCTCTTTTTCTTCAACGATTATCTGGTTCCCGTCCTTCAATGCAAATAGATCTGGATGTCAAAAATCTGTGATTTAGGATATGCACAAGGAAATATCATGGCGTGATGCTAAATTGGTGCGGCGCACATGTGCCACAACACGGGTGCTAGGGGTGACCTCGAAACATGATTTCGTCTTGCTCTATTAATAAAATCACATATGGCCGAATAGACATAAGGTGACAAAGAGATCCTCTTACACAAAATCAAAGATAAATATAAAAATTACAAGAAGAACCAAGATTTGCCACCAAAGACACTGAAACAAGACCGAGCGGAATCAAAGCTCCTCAACCATGCTCCCAAGAGGGTAGCGACGCATGCGCCATCTTTGTCGAGACCACGACAGTCGAAGGTTTTCACCTGGAGCCCTAATGCGGCTAAGCTACCACAATGGCGCCGCCAAGTCAAAAATGACACACGCGGGCATCGCCGATGTTGGCATCGAGACTTAGAGGTTTCGCCCAGAAAATGATCACGAATCTGGGAGAAGCCATTGCCGAAGCGCTGTCAAATCCAAAATCTTTGGCTATGTACTCCTCGCTGTCCATATTACAAAAAAACAAAGGTACCACCGCTGCCATCGCCGAAGAGACGCCCACATAGTCCACCTTTCAAGGACGCCTCCTCAGCATCCAACGTTGGTGGCACGCAGGCAGTACACTGTAGGGTTCAGGGATCGGGCAAGGAACGTCGTCTATGGATCCAACAATCCTATCTACGTGGGAGGTGCTTAGCCCCAATGCAGAGGCATAGAATAACTACCGGCAACCCGATGTAAGCATACAGTAGGGCCATCAGGCCCGGATCAGATTAGGTAGTCCTACCGCCGCACTACAACGCTATGGGCGCCGCCACCATTCACCCACAAACCCTTGCTGCTCGTACCCGAGCCACCCCCGTCAAAGCCCCATTGTCATGTACTATACCTAACCACAAACGGCAGTCGGTCAGCACCACTACATCACCACCACTACAAGTGAAGAAGGAATGACAAACGGGCCCCCGATATTCGCCTACCTAGTTTTTGGTCCAGGAAGAGGCTCTCTCGAAAGACTCTGGAGGCCCATCAAGGCAGCGATCTAGCGGGGCCTAGGGACGTAACTTGGCATACAAGACAAAGACTTGAAGACGGAGACCTAGTCGAAATAGGACTCGTCTAGGGTTTATTCTAACTGATCCGATCTGTAACCAACTTGGAGAACAATCCTGAGACCCAACCTTCGCATATAAAAGGTTGGGAGGGAGAACGTAGTATAGGCTAGACACCTTTCCACCCACCTCACGCCGGAGTGCTCGATGACTTAGAGCTCTCTGGTTTGGCCAGATCCAATCTACGCCTCCATTGTAACCCTATCATCAAAGCCACCCTGTCAATACAAAGTCAGACAAGCAGGACGTAGGCCTTTTACCTTCCGAGGGGGCCAAACCTGGGTAAAAACCTGTGTTTCCTTGCTTTCGTCTGATTGCCGTCGAGTTTGCCAGGTCCCCAATATGCTTCCTAGATCGAAAGCCCTTCGACATGGGCATTGCCGGGGATAAACCTCGTCAATTGGCGCCGACCGTGGGGACGACGGGGTCTGGATCTACGGATTCGCCGGCTCCATCACCAACCACCACCAAGATCAACACCGACGCTGTCAACAGCACCACTGCGCCAACCAACATCGACATCACCTCCAAGATCGACATCGACACCACCGTCAGCATCGCTGTGCCGGCCATCATCGACGCCCGCTCGGCGGAACTGGAGATCGACGCCGCCGATCCGATCATTGTCGACGATGTTTCGCCCAGCACTGCCGAGTCCACCCCAGCGACGAACGTCATCGACCCACCTCGGGCGCGACAGGCACATCGTTCGGAGGCTATGACATGGCCTTGGGCTGTTCAACTTCCACATGGACCACAACGGGGCGATGGAGTTACTCTCCATCGGTGAATCGGCCCTGCTCAAGGCTGAAACAACAACACCACCAGCCATCGAGGACAAACCCTCGACAGGCGTGCCACTAGCACCATCGGAGGAGGAACCCAAGCTGAGAACTTCGACCCCATCAGTCGGGTCGAACGATTTTGAAGATCCGCCTCCATCCCCGACCACCACATACTGCGACGAGTGTGACGCATACCACTACGTGGGCGCCAGAGATTTCTCATCCTATGAAATCGCCGGCTGTGAAGATCCTCGGGGGGGCACAGCAGCTGTCTACCCGATGATATCTGAGTGCGATCGAGCTCTCAACGCCCTTACGCTCTGCACTGCACTGTATGACCCTGACTACGTCGAAGGGTTATACTCGAACTACACATGTTCAGATGACGATGACGACGTCTACCCCAAAGCTAAGGGGAAAATCGGCAATTCGGCAAGCTCCGCCTCACAGTGCGAATCCGCCGCATCCAGCGATGGCTATGTAGCTAATTACGATTTTGACTTCATGATAAAAGTCGGGCCCTACATTGAAGGTGACGACGTCTACCCTCCACCGCTGGGCAAAATCAGCGATGATTCGATCCCGTGCTCTGGGGGCCACTGCATGATGGCATCGCACGGTGACGAAAACGAGAACAGAGACAACGATGGCCGAAATCGGATGGACAGCGGCCGCCAGGTGGTCACGCATGACCAGATCCGGTTCGCAAGAAGGGTTTACGTGGGCGAGGTGAACTTTGGTCCTAACCCAAGCCCGAGCGACATGGCTGCGCTCCGGTTCATCGTCCAGGAGCAGAAGGACCAGATCAGTGCTGACAGATGAGTGCTGGAACGGCGAAGAGAGGAGGCCGATGTGTCCAGCAGAAGACGGGCCGAAAGATCATCCCATTATTCCTCAAGCATCCAGCACAGATCGAGGTCACGCACTCAGCCAGGGGGCGATATGCACAATATCGCCCGAAACTTAGAGGCAGAGTTCAATGAGGCTGAATTGATGCCCAAGACTAAGGAGGCGGCAATAATGGCCGCGGCAGCTTACATTGCAGCGAACGCATCCAATGGCGATGAGCATATGCGACACCTGAGAAACCTGGCACTCGAAGGAGTAAGGGTACTTCAAGGCACGCCCGACTCAGGACAAGATGCGACAGCAAGGAGAACCGCCCCACCAGTGGAACAGGCCAGGCATCCAGCACCGGTGCCAGCCGTAGCGCCTCGTACGCAAGTGGTCGAACCCCTCAACGGAGAACTTCAGCACGGCCAGGCCCAGAAAAGAGTCGACCAAGGGCGAGCGCGACGCGAGGCGCGCCGTTTAGAGGGAGATCGCGAGGCAGAAACATTTGGCAGCACCAACGACGAACTGTGTGGGGCAGATTGCTTTAGCCTCTTGATCCACTCCGCACCATTGCCAAAGGGAATCAAGCTCAGCGACGGCATAGTCAAGTTCAACGGGCAGCAGGACCCCTGAATTTGGCTTGATGACTTCATAACTGCCGTCAAGATCAGCGGCGGATCTAGAGACAATGTCCTCCAGTTGCTATCGCTGCATCTGAAGGATAACGCAAGGGCATGGCTGAATAATCTCGCCCCAGATAGCATCCTCTCTTGGGAAGAGTTTCGGCAAGCGTTCATTGCCAACTTTCAAGGCACTTCACGGTGACCTACGTCATTCGAAGAACTACGCCTATGCGTACAGAGAACTAGAGAAAACCTAAGGTCATACATCTCATGGTGGATCAGCCTCCGGAACACGACGAAAAATATCTCGCCCGAAAGAGCCATCGATGCCTTTCGCGATGGCCTCTTTTGACGCGATTTCAAGGAAGAGCTCGGACGCTGCAAGCCGAGGACCGTCGACCACCTCATGATCGTGGCGAATGAATGGGCCGATGGCGAAGACTCCATCGCGGCTCCCAAAATCCGCCGTCGATCAGCAGAACGCGATGTCGACACGAAAGACTAGTTCCACTCCGGGTCCTGAAAAAAGGGTCGTAGGAACCGCTACGACAACACGGAGAACACAGACATGGTAGCAGCAGGCTACGTGCACGAAGACCATGATGACAACCGCGACCTACCGTGGCAAGGGAGCAATTACCATGGAAGCAGCAGCAGAGGTACCAGTCGTGACTCGAAGCCAAGAGAGGAGTGGCGCCGACGACAGCCACAGCTGACAGCAGAGGAGATGCTTGATAGCGGATGCCCACGGCATACGTACCTCGACAAGGATGGAGTACGAAGACCTGCGCACCTTCTCATTGAGTGCAGAGAATTCCTTCGTCTCAACCGGGCACTTCAGGAAAGGATGGGCACTGAGCAGCCAGTGGCAGGGGTAATAGCCTACAATGCTCCACCACCACCGCCTAACCCACTAGCAAACATCGTACAGCAGGGCCACTAGGCCGCTACGATCCAGCAAGTCGAGCCGCGACAGCTGGCCAACGAGGAAGAAGAGTTTCCACCACTGAAAGGTTTCGTACCCATGATTCAGAGAGGGCGCTCGACAAATAAAGTTCAGTGGAAGCGCGCAAGAGAGGTGTTTCACGCCGAACACGTGCCACCAGCCACTCCTGAATATCTGAACTGGTCTGAACACCCGATCGGTTTCGACAGGTCAGATCATCCACCGAAGATCCCGCGCCCGGGACATCATGCCTTGGTCCTCGAGGCACAAATAGGAGGTTTCACCTCAAAAAAGGTGTTCATGGACGGAGGCAGCAGCCTAAACCTCATCTGCGTAGATACACTGTGAAAGATCAAGATCCCGATAAATAATCTCCTGCCAACAGAGACCTCTTTCCACGGAATCGTCCCAGGAAAGCCGACATACCCACTAGGGGCGATACATCTCGACGTCATCTTTGGCACACCAGCAAATTTTAGAAAGGAGAAGATCAAATTCGAGGTCATTGACTGGCCCTCGCAGTACCACGCCATCCTCGGGTGACCAGCGTTCGCCCGGTTCATGGCGGTACCGCACTATGCTTACCTCAAGCTGTGGATGCCCGCGAACATAGGACCACTGATGATCAGCGGCAGCTTCTCCCGGTCCAAAAACTGCGACAAGGACTTCAATACCATGTCCCAAACCTTTGGGGTGCACGAGGAGCTGCACCATATTCGGGAAGCCACAGTGATGGACATCGACCCACCGGCGTAGCAGAACGCCCCAGAACTGTTGTTCGATGCCACCAAGGATACCCGAGAGCACCAGATCCACTCAACGAATCCAACCAAGATGGCGCAGGTGTCAAACTCCCTTTCTCCCGCATAGGAAAGCGCGCTCGTCGAGTTCCTCCGTGAGCACTGGAGGATGTTTGCTTGGTGTCCAGCAGATATGCCAGGCATCCCCAGGGAACTCGCCGAGCACGAGCTTAAGGTCTTTCCCAACGCGAAACCGGTCAAGCAGTCCATGCGCCAGTACAATCTAGAGAAGGCCAAGTCGATGGGCAAAGAAATTAACCACCTCTTCGAAGCAAAGTTCATCAGAGAGATCAAGGGAGCTACGTGGCTTTCGCCACCGGTGATGGTGGAGAAGAAGGACACCAAGATCTACATGATTTGCATCGACTTCAGGGCCCTAAACAAGCACTGCCCAAAGGATTACTCCCCTCTACCCCAGATCGACCAGATCATTGACTCCACGGCAGGATGCGAACACCTTTCATTCCTCGACGCCTATTCTGGGTATAATCAGATACGGCTGAAAGTAGAAGACGAAGACAAGACGGTGTTCATCACCCCGCATGGGGTATATTGCTACATGACGATGCCCTTCGGGCTCAAGAATGCCGGGGCCACCTATCAACGGTGCATGCAGGCGTGCCTGAAGGAACAGATTGGCCACAATATCGAGGTCTATGTCGATGACATCGTCATCAAGACCGCGAAAGCAGATAGCCTGCTCGATGACCTTCGAGAAACCTTCGCCAATCTCAACAGATATAGCATCAAGCTCAACCCGAAGAAGTGCTCTTTCGGGGTACCCACCGACCAACTGCTGGGCTACCTCATCTCCGAGAGAGGGATCGAAGGCAATCTAGAGAAGATACAGGCCATCATCAACATGCAGCCTCCGAGGACGCTTTGACACGTCCAACAGTTGATAGGTTGACTTGCAGCGCTTAGCCGCTTCATCAGTAAGCTCGGCAAAAAAGCACTCCCCTTTTATCGGTTGCTCCAAAAAATGGACAACTTCATGTGGACCGAAGAGGCGCAAACCGCGTTCGACGACCTCAAATGTCGTCTGTCAACCTCCCCCGTTCTCGTCACACCCCAAGAGAAAGAGCCGATGTTGCTATAGATAGCGGCTACAAATCAAGTTGTCAGCTCAGTACTTGTGGTCGAACGCGCGGAGGAAGGCAAGGAGCATGGAGTACAAAGGCCTACGTACTATCTAAGCGAAGTTTTATCCCCGACCAAGCAAAGATATCCCCATTATCAGAAGCTAGCATACGCTATTTATATAATGGGGAAGAATTGCCGCACTACTTCGAATGCCACTCCATCATAGTGGTGGCCTGGAATCCAGTTTCCAACATCCTCAATAACCCAGACGCCACATGGCGTGTATCGCTATGGGGAATCACACTGGGGCCCTGGGAGATCACATACCAGTGTCAGTCCACAATCAAGTCACAAGTCCTACCGGATTTCATAGCCGAATGGACGGAAGCTCAGATGCCCGAACTCCCAGACCTGTCGAACAGCTGGACCATATTTGTCGATGGTTCCAAGCGGGTTTCGGGAGCGGGAGCAGGAGTGGTTCTCGTATCGCCACAGGGGGACAGGATGCTCTACGTTCTCCGCATGCATTTCCCAAATCCCTCGAACAACGAGGCAGAGTACAAAGCCGTTCTTTATGGTATGCGCATGGCAAAAGCCTACGGGGCTACCCGCATCAAGATCCATGGAGATTCCAACCTTATTGCCCAGCAAGTTATGAAGGAGTGCGACACAACCTGTGCAAACATGATTGCATATCGAGCCATGTACGATAAGGTCGAAGGCGAATTTGAGGGCTGCGAAGTGACGCACATCGGCAGTGAAAGCAATGAAGAGGCAGACGACCTGGCCAACGTAGGGTCAAGGTGCCTCCCAATACCACCCGGAGTCTTCTTCGAAGAGATATTCGAGCGCTCCATCAGGATCAAACAGTGACCGATCCGGCGTTAGCAACATGCTCGGGGGCTCGGCAGGCCAGCACCGCCCCAACAATAGAAGATCTCCCAAAAGACGAGGTCGCAGTCATGCTCGTCGAAGCAACATGGACAAAGCCATATCTGGCCTACCTGATGCGGGGTGAGCTCCCGGAAGATCCTATCCATCGCCGCCAAGTCATGCGGCATTCCAAAGCCTTCACGATAATCAATGGGGAGCTCTACAAGTGCAGCACCACATGAGTGCTCCAGCGGTGCATCGCACAGGAAGATGGGATCGCTCTCCTCCGAGAAATCCATGAAGGAACCTATGGGCACCACGCTTGCAGCCGAACTCTCATCGCCAAGGCCTTTCGGTCAGGATTATACTGGCTATCCACCCTCTACGACGCCAGGAACATTGTCCAGCACTGCGAAGCATGCCAGTTATTCGCCACCAAGCCTCATGCACCTACGTCTGAATTGCACACCATCCTTGTGGCCTGGCCCTTCACACAATGGGGGCTCGATCAAGTAAGGCCTCTCCCCAAATCATCCCAAGGAGGTCATACTTACCTGCTAGTCACAGTTGACAAGTTCTCCAAGTGGATAGAGGCTGTTTCGGTCACCAACCAAGAGGCGACCACAGCAATCAAGTTTTTTGAGTCTATTGTCTATCGGTACGGCATCCCAAACAGCATTATCACCGACAACGGCACCAACTTCACTTCGGGTGAATTCCAGGACTTCGCCAAAAGCCTCGGCATCAAGCTCAAGTACGCTTCGGTGGCGCACCCCAAGTCTAATGGCCAGGTCGAAAAGGCCAACGGACTGGTATGCGGAGGCCTGAAGAAATGACTACTTCGACCTCTCAAACGCGCAGCAGGCGCCTGGGTCGAGGAACTGCCTTTGGTGCTTTGGAGTTTGCGAACAACACCCAATTCGTCAATGGGTTATACACCTTTCTTCCTGCTCTTCGGAGCAGAAGCAGTACTACCCATGGATATACGCTACAGCATGCCCCACGTGGCCACCTATGTCGAGGAAGACGCGGACAAGGCATTAGCAGACGCCCAAGATCTACTAGACGAAGCTCGAGATGTCGCCCTCGTTCGATCAGCGGTTTATCAGCAGAGCCTCCGCAACTACCATAGCAGATGGATACGCGGATGCTCATTCGAGCCGGGTAACCTTGTGCTCTGCCTCAAGTAGACAAGCACATCAAAGCTGGAACCGCCATGGGAAGGGCCGTACCTCGTCCATGAGGTCATCCCAGGAGGAGCATATCGCCTACGCAATCCGAAAACGGGGAAAGACGTAGAAAACCCATGGAACGCCACACAACTGCGCCGCTTCTATCCTTAGCTAGCAAAGCTGTCTCCCCTACCCCCTCTACTATGTAATCAAACGCTGGCAGCAGTCCGCGCTCAACATTGTGCCTTCGGCACCAAGCAATAAAGTTCAAATTCTTCACTTCATGAATTGACATCTCTGTATACTTACGCTCGGGGGCTTCGCCCACGCTCGAGGGCTTCGCCCTTTGACCCACGCTCGGGGGCTTTGCCCACACTCGGGGGCTTCGCCCTTCGACCCACGCTCGGGGGCTTCACCTACGCTTGGGGTTTTTTTGTCTTTGCTCAGGGTTTTCCCCTACGCTCGGGAGCTCTACTCTATGCTCAGAGGCTGCACTTCCTCAACCTACGCTCGGGAGCTTCGCTTTTTCGCCCTAGTTAAACAAGACACATATATACAATATATACATAAAGCAGAGGTACAGATGCAGCAACATGGCTAGTTCATGGTGCCGCGGTGCCTTGGTTTGCTCTCCGACGGTCACTTTCGGTGATAATCTATTGAGCGATACAGTCGCATGTGCCTCTGCAAGCAGCATAGTGGTGCTCCATATCATATCGACCACTGGAGGATGGAGGGAGCATCTTCAGGAGCTCCAGGTCAATCTCAGGATAATGTGCACATACGAAAGAAAGGGCAACCATGGCTCCGCAGCGCAAATGCTCCCGGACAAAGGAATACACGGCATTTCCGTTCTCGAATCGGTCGAGCAGCGCCGGCAAACCTTCGGGCTGTCTGTTCAAAGGGAACATCACTTGGTGCACCAGAGCAAGAGCGCCTCGGCTCGTCTCAGCCAACACTCCAGCTTGGGCAATTCTGTCCCAAAGAAGTGTCAGCTTCATCGCCTTCGACCGGTCCGCCCAGAAATTATCTGCAATCAAATTGGCATGCGTCTGAGCAGCAAGAAGGTGCACATTCACACGACGGGCTTCAGCTACGCTGTCGAGGCAAACATCTACAAGAAGGAAGAAGAAGGTTAAGTTCGACAAAATCGAACAGCCAAGCAAGGATGCCGAAAACTCACATTCTAGAGTTTTTCCTAAGCTCTCAACTTCATCAAGCAGAAACTTTTTGGCGTCGGCTGCCAGCGACGCCTTTGACAAAGCGACGTCGACTTTGGCAGTAATGACCTTTAGTTGACGCTGCGAATTCTGAAGTTGGTCACGCAAAGATCGAATCAGCGCCAATTTGCTCGAGGAAGGTGTTCTTCGCTCAACGGCACCAGAGGTACTGCCAGCCGTTTCGTACGAAATGGGCCAAGCACCGGAAATCGGAGAAAGACCCTGCACAAGAAGTCGGGCATCACACACAAGCATCGGAAACCAAATGTCAAGTAGTTTAATAGAACAGAAGAACAGTTTTCACAATAGAAAGGGGTCCTAATCATAGTTTAAGCCCTCGACGCGGTACCACAAAAGTTAATTACAGAGGTGTGGCAGGAACACTATTTGCACTACGCTGAGCTACCAGCCTTGCTAGACGGTGCGCCAGATGCATCGCGTCTTTGAGCCTTCGCCACCGTGCATTTCTCGTTCCTCTCGGCCAAGAAGCTCATCATTCGGGCAGCCAGATCACGAGCACGAGCAACATAATTCTTGGCGGGCTTACCGCGTCCGTCCTTGTCTTTGGGATATGTGCTCGTGATCTTATCAGCATCAAACTCCACACCATGCATCATCATCATGGAGAAGACAGACGCGGAGCCGATAGTTACCTGTCGGCGAATCGTGGCAACTAACGGGTCTTCACCGTCCGCCTTCACTGCCAGAGCATCGATGATTCCCGCAATGGTGTCGCTGACCAAATCGGGAATAGACGTGTCCCAAACCCGAACAAGCGTCGATCGCACCCCCGCCAGGAGGTTGCCAACCTCTCGACTCAGGCATTCAGCGAGGCCAACGCTGGATTCGAGCCCAGCGGGCTCCTTCATAGCTCCAGCGTCCAATTCGGCAGCGGCTGCAAGAAATAACAAACCGCCGGGTCAACAACAGGAACCTTTGGCACAAAATCTAATCCAGACAAGGTCGAGGACTCACCACGCAAAGCATCGAGCGAAGAGTGTAGACGCTGCTGCATGTCTTTCTCCTTCGTCTCGGCCTCTATGCGACGCGTCCTAGCAAGCTCCTGAGCTTTGGTCGACTCGGCCTTTAGCAGGGCGACCTCGTCGGCTAGCTCAGCGGTCTTGGCCTTCAGTCCCGAATTTTCTGCCGCAAGGTTATCCAGCTGCACCTTCAAGGACATCTTGTCAGCGGCAGCTTGTGTGGCGATCCCTGATCATTTAGGAAAGAGCAGTGTTACGGATAAAAGAGTCAAGGTCGCAATCAGAACTGGAAGTTACGAAAAAAAGACTGTACTCACGTCGTATGTCCTCGAGCTGCTCGGACAGTTTTCGGTTTTCTTCTTCCAAGGCGAAGAAGCTCCTACAAATTTTTGATAGATCCCTAACAACGGGCTAAAGAAGAAATAAGAGATCAACCCTCGAATCATCATTCGGAGGGCAAGCCTAAGTGTAAACACTTAGGCTCACCCTCGGGGGCTACTAATGGTCAAACACACCAAGCGCAAGTTTAGAATCTTCGGACTTACATGATTGGTAGGACCGGAAGGTTCGCCAGACAAAGAAACAAGGACGAACTCGTGCTCCATCATTTTCTTCTTTGAAGAGGTCAAAGGCTTCGTAAGAACGGCTTTGGGGGCGGCGATTTCGGTGGCCTTCTCCTGCGAGTCCGCTGTTTCTTTGAGGGCGTCATCATGGGGTTGGACTCGATATTGGTCCATGTTTCCCAGACACGTCGATGTCCCTTCGGAAGAAGATCTGAAGCAAATATTGATGTCAAAACAAAGGAACGGATTCGAAGCAAGCTCACAGGATGTATGAGTTCTGCAAGGAAAACTTACAACGCGTCAATCCTGAATTTTGGGATGATCTTCTTCTCTGTTCGAGGAGGAGGATGGCAGCTCAAAGGCGAGGCAGGGATCGCGCTGTTGCCATCATCGCCCGAAGTGAAATGGGTGTCATCGAAGTCTTTTGAATCATCAACGACATCCGTAATCCACTGTTTCTTTGGGGCTCTCGATGGCGATGGAGCAGCAGAGGTCGACCCCTCTGGCACTTCGATAAAATCATGCCCCGGATACTCACCCATTTTGGGCTGGGGCGGATAGCATCGAGCTACCTCGATCACCTATACAGGGATATAAAACACATTCAATATTGGTCGACACAGCTACAGAATAAAAGTGGAACGCGATTAAGATCAACGTCGTACCTCGGTGTGGGGAAAGGCTTTGCTGAAGGCCACCGCGCCGAAGATTTTTGGCACTGGAGACTTCTTCTTAATGTTTGTGATGGTGCGCACGCACTCGTCGATTTTAGCCTCGCGCAGCTCGTCTTGGGAGATGCGGGTCGAATTCCGATGATTACTGTAGTCCCACATACAGTGGGCTCGAGTAGCGAGAGGTTGGATTCGGTGCTCAAAGAAGGTTCGGATCAGCTGGATACCCGAAAGTTCTTTCTTTGGAGTAACCCAAAGCTGTTGGATCTTCTCCATTAGCGGCTCTGTAATCTTCATCTCCTCGACAGAAAGGTCATGCTTCCAAGACACGCGAGGACGAAGGACGCCAGTGGGCTGAAATTCCTCAAGTCCAAATTTTTTGCCATTGGAGGATTGGTCCTTGGCGTAGTACCATTTTGTCCTCCAACCGGGGTTGTTTTTGGGCATTTGAAGGTTAAAGTATTCAACGTCTGGGCGCACTGAGCAGCCGAACCCGCCGGTTTGGAAAGGAAGGGGACGCCGGACAACAAAGATCTAGCGCCAAAGTGCCCAATGGGGTTCAATCCCCAGAAAGCATTCACAAAGCGTGATGAAACACGCAATGTGCAGAATTGTATTGGGATTCAGGTCATGGAGCTGAATCCCGTATGCAAATAGAAGGCCGCGGAGGAAAGGATGCGGAGGAAGAGACAAGCCCCATAACAGGAAAGCGATGAATATTACCCGGAATCCAGGAGGAGGCCGGGGAATGATCTCAGGGCCGGCGGCGAGCGATTCCACCGGCATGTTCTTCAACAGTCCCATCTTCTCGGCCTGGGACAGCTCCTTGTCCCCGACCTTGGTCTGAACCCAACGGCCGACAACGCAGGCATCGGCATCTCCAGTCTTGGGTTTCTTGGTGGCGGCGCCGGCGGCGACACCGGTCGCGAAAGAACTCCTCTTGCCCATGGGCTTAGCACGCGGCAGAAGCTTTGAGAATGGAGATGAGGGAGCAGAGCAACAGGAGCAGTGCGCAAGGAAGAAGACGATGGCGGCGGAGTGGGACGGACTGTTTACCCCACCGTTGTTATTTATTTCTCCTCTGGAAATCCGTGACAGATCCTAGCCGTTCATGGCGAAGTGGAAACGGCCGAGCGGATCCAGCTGTCCATGTGTCAGTATCGTGGGAGCCACGGCGTCCACTACGCATGGTAATCAAGGAGGTCATGCCGGTTATTTCTCACCCACGCGTGGGACGTGCGGTCAAATGCTGTCAATGGCCGGGACGTGCGGTCAAATGCTGTCAATGGCCGGGACATGCGGCCGGTGGACCCACTATACATCTAGTCTTGTCAGTGTCAGGCTGTTCCTGCAGAGGATGGCGTGACAACTCGAGGAAGCATATCGTCAGCGATGACGCGATTCTTTGGGCAAGCTGATCTTTTTTCGACTCAAAGGGCGAGGCTGGCAAGATTTCTTTCGAGCGTCAAAGGTACACACTCCTTGCAGTCGGTTGATTTTTCGATCGGGTTTCTTTCAGGGTTTTGGTGCTCCTCTTTTTGTGCTACCCCAAACACACACAACGTTCTTTCGACAATTCCGTTTTTTGGTGAACGTTTTGAATTGTCTTTTTTGGGCTAGCAGTGCCTTCAGGTTATTCGAGGTTAGGCCTCGGTCCCTCGAATTGTCTTTTTTGGGCCAGCAGTGCCTTCAGGCTATTCGAGGTCGGGCTATGGTCCCTCGAATTGCCTTTTTTTTTGGCCAGCAGTGCCTTCAAGTTATTCGAGGCTGGGCTTCGGTTCCTCGAATTGCCTTTTTCGGGCCAGTAGTGCCTTCAGGTTATTCGAGGTTAGGCCTCGGTCCCTCGAATTGTCTTTTTTGGGCCAGCAGTGCCTTCAGGATATTCGAGGCTAGGCTACGGTCCCTCGAATTGCCTTTTTTGGGCCAGCAGTACCTTCAGGCTATTCGAGGTTGGGCTACGGTCCCTTGAATTGCCTTTTTCGGGCCAGCAGTGCCTTGAAGTTATTTGAGGCTGGGCTTCGGTCCCTCGAATTGCCTTTTTCAGGCCAGCAGTGCCTTCAGGTTATTCGAGGTTAGGCCTCGATCACTCGAATTGTCTTTTTTGGGTCAACAGTGCCTTCAGGCTATTCGAGGTTGGGCTATGGTCCCTCGAATTGCCTTGTTCGGGCCAGTAGTGCCTTCAAGTTATTCGAGGCTGGGCTTCGGTCCCTCGAATTGCCTTTTTCGGGCAAGCAGTGCCTTCAAGTTATTCGAAGCTGGGCTTCGGTCTCTCGAATTGTCTTTTTCGGCCAAGCAATGCCTTCACAGTGTTTGAGCTTGGACTACGGATCTTCAAATTATCGCTTTCGAGCCGGCAGCGCCACTATACTATTCGGGCATGGGTGTCCGAACCCTCAAAACACATCCCTAGGCCGTTGGCGTCTTCATTCTATTCGAGAATGGCCTGATGCCTTTTTCGAACCTTTCTTTTGAGCTATCAACGCTCCTCATTCAACATGCCCGAATCTTGGTGGCCATATACCTGTTCGGATGTCGTATGTCAAATACAAAGGTAAGTCCATGGTTTGCAACACTGGATGGCCTGGTATTCATATCAAACGCGCTCTGCTGGAAATTTTCCATACCTACGGTATGAAGTTTGCATCGATGGACGCATCGGATGCCTCACAATGAACTGGGCTCCAACCTGGTAAGTCCGACGTGGCTCGGGTTGGGGTAGCGCCAGCCCACGCGGGTTTGAGTCGGGGGACTCGAATCTGAGTAAGCTAACCAAATGTTTTTGTGGTTATGCAATTAACTGAGACCCGACATGAGTCTCAGGCCGATTATGCGTATCCCTCTGCAAACCTGACTTAGCACTTTCGAGGCTCTGAATGAGTGTAGCTCAAAAATTTCATATCTAACAAATGTATTACCCGAGTGTTCTTTGTGTTTTTTCGGCTCTACAGACCAGGTGCGCATATCGGGTGCGGCTAGGAAGACTTTTGGATGGAGTCCCTGCCATAGTCTTCGGCTATCCCAGGCACTCGGGGGCTACTGACGAAGGAATGACAAACGGGCCCCCGATATTCGCCTACCTGGTTTTCGGTCTAGGAAGAGGCTCTCTCGAAAGACTCTGGAGGCCCATCAAGGCAGCGATCTAGCGGGGCCCAGGAACGTAACTTGGCATACAAGACAAAGACTCGAAGACGGAGACCTAGTCGAAATAGGACTCGTCTAGGGTTTATTCTAACTGATCCGATCTGTAACCAACTTGAAGAACAATCCTGAGACCCAACCTTCGCATATAAAAGGTTGGGAGGGAGAACGTAGTATAGGCTAGACACCTTTCCACCCACCTCACGCCGGAGTGCTCGATGACTTAGAGCTCTCTGATTTGGCTAGATCCAATCTACGCCTCCATTGTAACCCCATCATCAAAGCCATCCCGTCAATACAAAGTCAGACAAGCAGGACGTAGGCCTTTTACCTTCCAAGGGGGCCAAACCTGGGTAAAAACCTATGTTTCCTTGCTTTCGTCTGATCGCCGTCGAGTTCGCCAGGTCCCCAATACGCTTCCTAGATGGAAAGCCCTTTGACATAGGCATTGCTGGGGATAAACCTCATCAACAAGAGACAGGCCAAGCACAAGCGTTGCTCCCTAGCCGCCAGAGCTAGGTGGGAGGTGCTCAGCCCCGAGATGTCTTGGGACATGCCAAACGAAGCTCATGCTGTCCCACACCTAGACAAGGAGAGTCGACATCGAGTTCACTGGCTACGACCTTCTTGGCCCAGATCGAGCCAGGGCATGCTTAGATCTGGCTTGCTACTTTGGTTGCCATAGCGTCCCTAAACCGCCCCGGCCTCCGGCCATTGCCTTCTTGTCGCCGACGACCACCAACACGATGGACGCCTCCAGTAACTAGACGCGCTTTGTTGGGTGTGATACGTCTCAAACGTATCTATAATTTTTGATGCTCCATGCTTGTTTTTACACCATTTGCCTATTGTTTCGTTACACTTAGTGGCACTTTTATGCATTTTCCGGAACTAACCTATTAACGAAGTGCCACAGTGCCAGTTTCCTGTTTTCTGCTGTTTTTGTGTTTCAGAAGTGATACACAGGAAATATTCTCGGAATTGGACGAAACAAGTTCCTGAAGCCATATTTTACCCGGAAGCTTCCAGACATCCGAAGAGGAGTAGGAGGTGGGCCACAGGGGCCCCACACACACAGGTGGCGCGGCCAGGCCCCTGGCCGCGCCAGCCATGTGTGAGGAGGCCCTGGCCCTCCTCTGACGATGCCCCTTTGCCTATAAGAAGCCTCGGGACGGAAAACCCTAGGGGGTCGGCAATTTTCCAGAAGCAGTTCCGCAGCTCCGCCGCCGCCACCGACGAATTTTGGGGGACAGAAGTCTCTGTTCCGGCACCCTGCCGGGACGGGGAAGTGCCCCCGGAGCCATCTCCATCGCCGTCTCCGCCGTCTCCATCGACCTCACCGCCATCTCCATCAACCTTGCTGTCTCCTATGATGAGGAGGGAGTAGTTCATCCCCGGGGCTGAGGGCTCTACCGGTAGATATGTGGTTCACCTCTCTCTCCCATGATGTGATCTTTATGTGATCGTGAGCTTTGTATCATGTTGAACAAGTACATGTTATTATTCAGATATTTTGAGTACTCTAGTGATGTTATTAAAGTAATCTATTCCTCCTGCTATGGTGTAACGGTGACAGTGCGTGCACCATGGTGGTACTTGGTTTAGGCTATGATTGTGATCTCTTGTGGATTATGAGAATAATTATTGCTATGATAGTTTGAGTGATCTATTCCTCCTTTCATGGTGTAAAGGTGAGAGTGTGTGCACCGTGTTAGTACTTGGTTTAAGTTGCAATGATTTCTATCTTGAGTTGTGATCTGATTTGGGTATCTCTATGAGTGGTGTTTGTCAAGTACTTGATGAACTTTAAGGGGTGCTTCTGTAGCCACTACACAATGATTAGTGTTATTCAATAGGAGAGTAATTCAGAGTACCTTAGCAAAGAGAAGTTACTTGTTCAGTCATGTTATATTGTTGGGAGTGTGTCCACTAGTGAAAGTATGATCCCTAGGCCTTGTTTCCAAGCATTGCACACCGTTTACTTGCTGTTTTATTACTTGTTTGCTCGCAGCGATATTTATTTCATACCACGTTTGCTACTTATAATCATCACTACCGCTTGTATTTCACTATCTCTTCGCCGAACTAGTGCACCTATACGTCTGACAAGCGTATTGGGTGTGTTGGGGACACAAGAGACTTTCTGTATCGTAATTGCAGGGTTGCTTGAGAGGGATAGCTTTGACCTCTAACCTCCCTGAGTTCGATAAACCTTGGGTGATCCACTTAAGGGAAACTTGCTGCTGTTCTATAAACCTCTGCACTTGGAGGCCCAACAAGTGTCTACAAGAATAGAAGTGCGTAGACATCAAGCTCTTTTCTGGCGCCGTTGCCGGGGAGGTAAGGTAAAAGGTACTCGCATCCTCCTGTGTGAGTGCTCGGAGTTATTTCCTTTAGATTCTGCAATTACATCTTTTTGTTTCTTGTTTTTATTTTCACTAGTTAGGCTTAATGGAAAATAAAGAGTTCTTTAGTCTTTTTTCTGAGTTTAGATTTGATGAGAAAATTGAAAAACCTTTGGAGCTTATAT
Organism: Dactylis glomerata; assembly: GCA_007115705.1. NCBI lineage: Eukaryota > Viridiplantae > Streptophyta > Magnoliopsida > Poales > Poaceae > Dactylis > Dactylis glomerata. Next base: position 361,999 of record QXEO01000334.1, on the reverse strand, counting down.
CGCATAGCCATGTTATTAGTACGAATGCTTTGAATACCGTTACTGCTAATGCTATAGAAAAGTCTAAGCTTGGGGAAGCTGGTTTTGTTAAGTATGATATTTTTAGTCCCCCAGCTTTAGTGGAGAAAGTTTGCTCTGATGATATTTTATCTCCCATATGTGATGTTTCTAATGATGCTTGTGCTCCTCATCCTTTTAAAATACCTATGAAAATTGTTAGGCGTGTTATGGATAACTGCTATTTTGGAGATGGAACTGTCCATCCTGGTGATCATTTGCTTTTTATACATGAATTATGCGAGTTGTTCCAGTGTGCAGGTATTTCAATGAACCAAGTTAAGAAGAAGCTATTCTCTTTGTCACTGAAAGGCAGAGCTGAGGAATGGTATCGGCTGCTTGAAGATGGTCCATCTATTGGCTGGGAGGAAATTGTACCTCTCTTTTATTCTAAATTTTATCCTCCAAGTGAGATTCATAAAGATCGTAATCAGATATATAATTTTTGGCCTCATGAGGGAGAAAGCATTGCCCAAGCGTGGGGAAGATTGAAGTTACTAATGCATAAATGTCCTATTCATGATCTTCCCCGTAATATTGTTATTAATAATTTTTATGCAAGGCTTTCAGGATATTACAAGGACTATCTAGATGCATGCTTTGATGGGTCTTTCACAAGCAAGGATGTCGACACCAAGTGGGGTCTGCTTGAGACAATTCAAAACAATATTGAAGGTTGGGATAGCGACAAAGGTAAAGGATCAGGTATGAATTACGAGTTTGATTGCATTAAGTCTTTTGCTGAAACTGCTAATTTTCAAGAGCTTAGTGCTAAATATGGTCTTGATCCTCAAATTATGGTTGATTGCTTTAAAGCCTTTGCTTCCCATATGAATGTTCCTAAAGGAAATGGGGACGTGTATCATGAACCTTTTAAGGACACTTGCATAGAAAGTGATATTGTTATTGATGATTGCAATAAACATGCTCAAACTTCTAGAAGTACTATTTCTTATAAGCAAGTTAATTTTTGTGGAATACATAGACCTTGTGAACAGAGTTACAATAAGGAAGATTATTGCATCACCCACGCAAATGAAGAAACCAACATGTGGCTCAAGGATCTAGATGTGCTTGGTGAACGGGTTTGTGAGCTTTATCCTTTTCTTTGTGAATTTTGTGGTGAAAAGGGACACTTTAATTTTCAATGCCCAATTAATCGAACGAGTACCGCAGATTTGTATTGTGATGATAAGATTACTTCCAATCAGTATGATGAGCTTACTTTGTTTTTGAATTGTGAAGAGATATCTAGAAAGATTGCTTTGGTAGACATGAATGATGTTGATATTAATAGCACCCTTCGTGGTTGTCTTCTCTATTGTGCTAAAGATTGCCTCGCAAATACTTACTTACAAGATCTTATAAAATATGATGTTTTGCCAAGCTATGACAGGACTAATAGATGTTTTGATCTTATTAATAGAGAGGAGAAATCCTCCAAAGTTTCTTCTGTTGTTCCTGTCAGCAAACCAGATTATGTGGAGAAGATGCCTTTCCCTCCTAGAGAATATGTGGAGAAGATGCCCTTCAAGTCTCTCCCTCCTAAAGGAGAGAGTAAGAAGAAGAAGAAGAAGAAGAAGAAGAAGAGGAGTAAGAGGCGAGAGGACACGGTACCTTCCCCTAAGCGTTATGATCCTGCTATAGATTATGATAATTCTGATTGGGATGATGTTCCTATGCCTACTACCTATGTTAGTGATCATGATTGGGAAAAGCACTCTACTTTTGATACTGAAAATCTTTTTGGTACCAATTCTAAGGTTAATAATTGTTGTACCATTAGTGCTATCCATGTTCCTTCTTATGATGATATGTTTGATGAGTATGCTTTGCGACATAGTAGTTCTCTAGCTTGTGATGATGAGTATAATATTTTCAGTTCACCTACTATTGAGGATAAAATTAGTTATGATTACAATATGCCTCCTGTTTTTGATGATTATGGTGATGAGAATAATTATTCTTTTGAATCTGCTCCTACTACTATTGTTCATGTGGGGAGTATTAATCCTTTTATGCATGTGGCTCATGATAGGGATACTTTAAATGATAGTTATATTGTTAGTTCTATTCATGATGCTACTGAAAGTTATTATGAGAGAGGGAAACATGGTCTGATGGATCTCAACAATATTGAGTTTCCCCTCTTTATGTTGCAATTCTTGAAGTTGTACTTGTTTTGCCTTCCTGTGCTTTTTGCTTTGCGCTTTTATGACTTGTCTCTTTACAAGACTATTTTTCATAGGAAGTGGTTTAGATTTAAGTGTGTTCCATATTTGCTTTTTGATGCTCTCTATTGCTTTAAATTCCTATATGGCGCCTTTGCCTCAAGCACGCCCACATGAGCATCTTTGCAAATTTCTGCGCCTAGCTCAAAGGCGTTAAAGAAAAGCACTCTTGGGAGATAACCCATTGTTTTATTTTCAGTAATTTTTCTTTTATATGAGTCTTGGAAGTTATTACTACTGTAATAACCGCTCCTTATCTTGTTTATTTCGTTTTTGTGCCAAGAGAAGCCTCTAATTTGAGTGAGGTAAAGATTTGGGGATGTTGTTGTCCTGAAACTGTTTTCGGTACTGCACCGTAAAAATTCGTGAAAATTCTCTATATATCTTTTGGACCTGCGATTTCTTGTGCATATGCCCCAGGTTATATCCAAACTTTTCTTAGTTGAACACTTTTTGATTTGAGCAACAGAAAATCCCTCAAAAATTCGACCTTTGTCAGCTGTTCAGTTTTTACAGATTTCTGCCAATATTTGTGTTTGCAACTTTATCGCTTTCTTTTGAGTTCTTTTGATCATGGAACTTTTGGGGAAGTTGCTACAGTAGTATTTACTATATATGTGGTGGTTTTGAGTTGAAACCTGAAGCAAATAGAGGATTGATTATATTTTATGCTTACACCAATGTTGCTAATAGAATTGTGTTTAGTTTTGTATGAAGGAAGTTTTCAAGTGTAGGGATTGGAGAATGATGAGATGAGTTGAAGAATGGACAAAAGCTCAAGCTTGGGGATGCCCATGCATCACCCCAAGAAATATCCAAGAAGTACAAGCGTCAAAGCTTGGGGATGCCCCCGAGGCACCCCTTCTTCATCGGCAAAAATCAGGTCACCTTTCAAGACACTATATTTTTATTGCTTCATGCACTATGTGTTTTTCTTGGAGCGTCAGTTGTTTTAGTTTTCTTAGTTTGTTTTGTTTTGTTTGCTGCAATAAATGGTTAGATCACATCATGTTTCTTTTGGAGGAGATGAACTCGCTTTTTATTTGCCAAGAACGCTCTAGTTTTCACTCTTATTAAAAACCGAGCATTCTTCTTTTTCTGCTACTACTTTTGGTTTTCATTTTCGCCTGGATTTGCGTTCACATCTTGTCATATCTTTTCATCAAGGTGTATTTTTGCCTCTGGTATTTATTGGTTTTTATCAAAAGAGGTGTTTATAAAAAGTTCGAATGGTGTTGGAAAAGAGAAAAAGCTTTGTGCAAAATAGTGGTACAAGAAGGAGCTTGTGTAGACTGCGGCTTAGGCTCTTTCATGTCATGCTTGATGTCTTTTTGATAGTATGCTTAGTGGTTTTTCTGTAGCATGACTTGTCTCAAATAACTGAGATTGCTTAATGAGCCTTTGAAAAAATCATGCATTGTTTTTATTATATGGAAGCATTATTTTGGTTTTCTCCTTGATGCTTTATTTGGGTTGACTTGGCGCATGCTCACACATGTTAGACTCTTACAAAGTCGCCATTAGCCTTCATGATCATTTAGTTTTTGACTTTTGATGCCATCTTATGCTTCTTTTAATGTCGCTTTGTCGCTTTGCATGATTATGGCCATTATTGCTCTCTTAGTTGGTCGCTCCCAGTCTTTTGCTAGCCCTCGCCTTGTACTGAGTATGAGCTCTACTCGTGCATCCAACTCCTAAAAGCCAAAGTTTTCCAAAGTGTCCACCATACATACCTACTAGCAATTTGCTATTCCAAGTAAATTTGACTTGCTTTTATTTTCTCTTCAAATTAAACTCTTACCAGTGTTATGCGAAACTCGGTTAGTAAAGCTCTCACGAACCGGAAGGCACACTTTACTTTTTCCTGTTCTAAAAATTTGATATTGTGGTCTCTTATGCTGAGTTGTTATGCTTGCAAGTTGTAAGTTGGAGACTAGCCCAGCCATGCAGTCATGGGCAAGCTTTCAACATTGCACTTCTTTTTGAGTTGATATCGTGATCTTTTGTTTATGGATGCCCACGGTGTGAAATGAATTGGGAATCTTGTGGGGATCATGGAGTTTGTATATGTGTTAGGGAAACGCCGGGCCGCCAATCTAAGCCATGCATAATTCATGGTGGAAATTTGCAGCATACCCATGGTGAACATTCAACGACACATCTCATAATAAAAAGCTAAACAATATAGTAAATAAAAGAGATGTCGAGGTGTTCATTGTCTGCTTGTCCTGTCATTTTGATGTGGGCTTGTTCCATGTCATCGGGCACGGAGGTACCCCATTGGCGGTTCTCAATGATATGCATATACTTACAATGACAAGAGCCTTGCTTGGGACTCTAAGTAAAGTAGCATGAGGTTTGGGTACTCGTATTCACGGGGCACGAGGTTTTCAACTTATGATTTGTCAAGCATATGCATCATAATTGTTCTCGCATTAACTTTAACCATTCAAGATGCTTATGATGGGGGCAATGAGAGCTCAAAGCCGGTAAGTACCATAATTTTTGAAGGTTATAAAACTTGCAATCACTGCTTCCCTCTGTGAAGGGCCTTTCTTTTACTTTTATGTTGAGTCACCACCTTCTATCTTTATGCACCATTAAGAGAGCATAGTTGTCATTCTTAGTGTGATATGCATTGTCCCAAAGTTCATTGATAGATTCATATTGTTGGTTTCACTTGTTCTTAAATTATTTGTATCTAGTCGCCCTCTTAAACTTGAAGGTGTCCTATGCATTTATGTTTTGCTCTCTTTGAAGGACAAGCTGAAAACCTTTTGTATGTTTTTCCTTATGATTAGAACACACGTTTGACTTTCATTGTTTCATTACCATGATCTTTTGTTTGTGTTCATTTGCATGTTTACAACATGGTTGCTAAGTTCTTATTATCATGATTATATCTTCATGCCCATGTTTTAAGTTCTTATGATCCCAGCTCACAATGCTTACATATATGATCAAGATTGTGTAGGTGCATGTCACCTCAAAAATTATTCTTTTGTTATCACTTACCTACTCGAGGACGAGCAGGAGTTAAGCTTGGGGATGCTTGATACGTCTCAAACGTATCTATAATTTTTGATGCTCCATGCTTGTTTTTACACCATTTGCCTATTGTTTCGTTACACTTTGTGGCACTTTTATGCTTTTTCCGGAACTAACCTATTAACGAAGTGCCACAGTGCCAGTTTCCTGTTTTCTGCTGTTTTTGTGTTTCAGAAGTGATACACAGGAAATATTCTCGGAATTGGACGAAACAAGTTCCTGAAGCCATATTTTACCCGGAAGCTTCCAGACATCCGAAGAGGAGTAGGAGGTGGGCCACAGGGGCCCCACACACACAGGTGGCGCGGCCAGGCCCCTGGCCGTGCCAGCCATGTGTGAGGAGGCCCTGGCCCTCCTCTGACGACGCCCCTTCGCCTATAAGAAGCCTCGGGACGGAAAACCCTAGGGGGTTGGCAATTTTCCAGAAGCAGTTCCGCAGCTCCGCCGCCGCCACCGACGAATTTCGGGGGACAGAAGTCTCTGTTCCGGCACCCTGCCGGGACGGGGAAGTGCCCCCGGAGCCATCTCCATCGGTCTCCATCGCCGTCTCCGCCGTCTCCATCGACCTCACCACCATCTCCATCAACCTTGCTGTCTCCTATGATGAGGAGGGAGTAGTTCATCCCCGGGGCTGAGGGCTCTACCGGTAGCTATGTGGTTCACCTCTCTCTCCCATGATGTGATCTTTATGTGATCGTGAGCTTTGTATCATGTTGAACAAGTACATGTTATTATTCAGATATTTTGAGTACTCTAGTGATGTTATTAAAGTAATCTATTCCTCCTGCTATGGTGTAACGGTGATAGTGCGTGCACCATGGTGGTACTTGGTTTAGGCTATGATTGTGATCTCTTGTGTATTATGAGAATAATTATTGCTATGATAGTTTGAGTGATCTATTCCTCCTTTCATGGTGTAAAGGTGAGAGTGTGTGCACCATGTTAGTACTTGGTTTAAGTTGCAATGATTTCTATCTTGAGTTGTGATCTGATTTGGGTATCTCTATGAGTGGTGTTTGTCAAGTACTTGATGAACTTTAAGGGGTGCTTCTGTAGCCACTACACAATGATTAGTGTTATTCAATAGGAGAGTAATTCAGAGTACCTTAGCAAAGAGAAGTTACTTGTTCAGTCATGTTATATTGTTGGGAGTGTGTCCACTAGTGAAAGTATGATCCCTAGGCCTTATTTCTAAGCATTGCACACCGTTTACTTGCTGTTTTATTACTTGTTTGCTCGCAGCGATATTTATTTCATACCACGTTTGCTACTTATAATCATCACTACCGCTTGTATTTCACTATCTCTTCGCCGAACTAGTGCACCTATACGTCTGACAAGCGTATTGGGTGTGTTGGGGACACAAGAGACTTTCTGTATCGTAATTGCAGGGTTGCTTGAGAGGGATAGCTTTGACCTCTAACCTCCCTGAGTTCGATAAACCTTGGGTGATCCACTTAAGGGAAACTTGCTGCTGTTCTATAAACCTCTGCACTTGGAGGCCCAACAAGTGTCTACAAGAATAGAAGTGCGTAGACATCAGGGTGCACCATCGCTTTATGTGGACTTCATCAATTTTGAAATTTGGGACTTGGCGGCAGTGGTCAATACTAAATGCACCGTCTAAATGCTCCCTGGCCAAGTTAGCATAATCGTCATGGTTGAGTTGAGGGGACAGCCCGTGCGCTAATTGGGCTTTGAGGTTGGCTATACGATGGAGGGAGGGGGTAAGGGAGTGGGGGACGAGACACACAAATCATTGTCAATCCCTCATGCTAGGTTTTCTCCGGATCTAGAAAGTGACAAATATTAACGTGTCTAAAACAATTTTGCCAGATGTCCCTGAAATTAAAGGAACTATACTACTATGGTAAAACGGTACCATAAAATTACTGTAATATATTTTGCTGGCTCACTGACATATCATTACATATTTTATATTCCTGGACAAAAATAGAGTAACCTCAGAGCTGGAGCAACATATTAAAAAAAGAACTCAACAAGTCCAATACAGTACGATTATAGCCTACCCAAGACAACGTAGCTAACAGAACCAGAGATAACTACTAGTTATGCAGAGAGCGCATGTATGACTCGTACAAGCCAGCGGTGGCCTGCATGCAGCTGCGCAGCGCCGCCGTCGCCTTGGTGCACGCCTGGGCTTCCGGCGTTGGCGTCGCCGCCCGCCGGGTCGTCGTCGCTCTTGGGGAAGCACGCGGCACCGAACGCCGTGAGCTGATCGTTGCATCCTGCGAGGCAGACGAAACCTTTGATCACACCGTCTACGAGCGGATCATCTGTCGAGGAAGATGATGACGACGCGCTATCCATCACGAAGACCGGGGTCCACAGTTCACTAGTGGTGTCTCTCCATAAGATAAATAACACAAGCTGGGTAAACAAATTACAGTTGGGCAATTGATAGAATAAAGATAAACGTGATATGTCAAGAAGATCACTATGAGATTTACTCTGGGCATTACAACAAAATACATAGACCGCCATCCAACTGCATCTATGACTAATAATCCACTCCCGGGGATATCAATCCGAACACTCCATGAGTATTAAGTTGAGAACAACAGATAATTACATTAAGCAAAGTGTGTAATGTAAACAAAGCATATGCCCTTGAGCATATGAATGTTGTTTTCTCCCTAGTAGCAACAACACATCTACAACCTTAGGGGTTTCTGTCACTCCCCCAGATTAAATAGAGACATGAACCCACTATCGAGCATAAATACCCCCTCTTGGAGTCACTAGCAACTACTCGGCCAAGATAGCTACTAACAACGGAGAGCATGCAAGATCATAAACAACATAGAGATAACAAAAGATATATTTCAGTATAGCAACTCAATCATAACACCAATATTCATCAGATCCCAACAAACCAAACATATAGAATTACATAACGGTGATCTCAATCATGTAGGGCAGCTCATGAGATCTAAACATGAAGCACCTGGTGGAGAAGACAACCATCTAGCTACTGCTATGGATCCATAGTCCAAGATAGATTACTCACTCATCGCTCCGGAGGTAAGCATGGCGATGAAGAAGACCTCCGGTGGCGATTCCCCTCTCCGGCAGGGTGCCGGGAAGAGCTTCTGGACCCTCTCGATCTTCGAGTCAACGGCTGCTGCGTTGTTGATCGTGCCAGAAAAGAGGCTGCTAGCGTGTGGTTGACGTGAAAGCAGACGGTCCTTGTGTGTGGTGGATAACCAGCCCGTTGGGAACCTCAAGAGGAAGGTATGATGAGTATAGTAGCTAGTTTCCCTCAGTTAAGATACCAAGGTTTATCGATCAGGAGAGGAGAGACAAACGACTGAAGGTGGTGCGGAACCTGCACACACACAACCAAGTACTTTGTTCCCAACTTGCGATGAGGTTGTCAATCTCACCGGTTTGCTTGAAACAAAGGTGGCACGTAGGCAGTACACTGTAGGGTTCAGCGATCTGGCAAGGAACGTCAATCCCTAATGCTAGGTTTTCTCCGGTCCTAGAAAGTGAGAAAGATTAACGTGTCTAAAACAATTTTGCCAGATGTCCCTGAAATTAAAGGAACTATATACTATGGTAAAACCATACCATAAAATTACTGTAATATATTTTGCTGGCTCACTGACATATCATTACATATTTTATATTCCTGGACAAAAACAGAATAACGTCAAATCAGCTGGAGCAACATATTAAAAAAAGAACTCAACGAGTCCAATACAGTACGATTATAGTCTACCCAAGACAAAGTAGCTAACAGAACCAGAGATAACTACTAGTTATGCAGAGAGCGCATGTAGGACTCGTACAAGCCGGCGGTGGCCTGCATGCAGCTGCGCAGCGCCGCCGTGGCCTTGGTGCACGCCTGGGCGTCCGGCGTTGGTGTCGCCGCCGGGTCGTCGTCGCTCTTGGGGAAGCACGCGGCACCAAACGCCGTGAGCTGATCCTCGCATCCGGCGAGGCAGACGAAACCCTTGATCACGCCGTCGACGAGCGGATCAACTGTCGAGGAAGATGATGACGACGCGCTATCCATCACGAAGACGATCGATGATCGATCGAGCCGTTCGTTGGAGTCAGATTCGATCTGGCAGGGACTGGCTAGTCGACGGTTTCCGGACTTGCTCTTCATCTCCCTTATGTAAGCGCGCGCACCTACGTGAAGCATAGGAATTCGACTCCAACTAGCATTTAACACTACGTTTTTGTTTCGGAGTCGGCTCTGCCAACCTGTTAATACTAACTCGATCGTACGTCCGCAAAGAAACCTACACGTACATCGATCTTGATGTTGAGTTGTTTTATAGGAGGCGACGATCGCCGCGTGCTTCCCACCTCGACCGCGACGACAAGACGTCGGCACGGCAGGCGTGCGCCAAGGCGGGGGCGGCGCTGCGCTGCTGCATGCAGATGCTGGGCGTGGACGTAGACGTGGTCGATGAAGAGATTTACTCAACATATGAGATAAATAACACAAGCTGGGTAAACAAATTACAGTTGGGCAATTGATAGAATAAAGATAAACGTGATATGTCAAGAAGATCACTATGAGATTTACTCTGGGCATTACAACAAAATACATAGACCGCCATCCAACTGCATCTATGACTAATAATCCACTCCCGGGGATATCAATCCGAACACTCCATGAGTATTAAGTTGAGAACAACAGATAATTACATTAAGCAAAGTGTGTAATGTAAACAAAGCATATGCCCTTGAGCATATGAATGTTGTTTTCTCCCTAGTAGCAACAACACATCTACAACCTTAGGGGTTTCTGTCACTCCCCCAGATTAAATAGAGACATGAACCCACTATCGAGCATAAATACCCCCTCTTGGAGTCACTAGCAACTACTCGGCCAAGATAGCTACTAACAACGGAGAGCATGCAAGATCATAAACAACATAGAGATAACAAAAGATATATTTCAGTATAGCAACTCAATCATAACACCAATATTCATCAGATCCCAACAAACCAAACATATAGAATTACATAACGGTGATCTCAATCATGTAGGGCAGCTCATGAGATCTAAACATGAAGCACCTGGTGGAGAAGACAACCATCTAGCTACTGCTATGGATCCATAGTCCAAGATAGATTACTCACTCATCGCTCCGGAGGTAAGCATGGCGATGAAGAAGACCTCCGGTGGCGATTCCCCTCTCCGGCAGGGTGCCGGGAAGAGCTTCTGGACCCTCTCGATCTTCGAGTCAACGGCTGCTGCGTTGTTGATCGTGCCAGAAAAGAGGCTGCTAGCGTGTGGTTGACGTGAAAGCAGACGGTCCTTGTGTGTGGTGGATAACCAGCCCGTTGGGAACCTCAAGAGGAAGGTATGATGAGTATAGTAGCTAGTTTCCCTCAGTTAAGATACCAAGGTTTATCGATCAGGAGAGGAGAGACAAACGACTGAAGGTGGTGCGGAACCTGCACACACACAACCAAGTACTTTGTTCCCAACTTGCGATGAGGTTGTCAATCTCACCGGTTTGCTTGAAACAAAGGTGGCACGTAGGCAGTACACTGTAGGGTTCAGCGATCTGGCAAGGAACGTCAATCCCTAATGCTAGGTTTTCTCCGGTCCTAGAAAGTGAGAAAGATTAACGTGTCTAAAACAATTTTGCCAGATGTCCCTGAAATTAAAGGAACTATATACTATGGTAAAACCATACCATAAAATTACTGTAATATATTTTGCTGGCTCACTGACATATCATTACATATTTTATATTCCTGGACAAAAACAGAATAACGTCAAATCAGCTGGAGCAACATATTAAAAAAAGAACTCAACGAGTCCAATACAGTACGATTATAGTCTACCCAAGACAAAGTAGCTAACAGAACCAGAGATAACTACTAGTTATGCAGAGAGCGCATGTAGGACTCGTACAAGCCGGCGGTGGCCTGCATGCAGCTGCGCAGCGCCGCCGTGGCCTTGGTGCACGCCTGGGCGTCCGGCGTTGGTGTCGCCGCCGGGTCGTCGTCGCTCTTGGGGAAGCACGCGGCACCAAACGCCGTGAGCTGATCCTCGCATCCGGCGAGGCAGACGAAACCCTTGATCACGCCGTCGACGAGCGGATCAACTGTCGAGGAAGATGATGACGACGCGCTATCCATCACGAAGACGATCGATGATCGATCGAGCCGTTCGTTGGAGTCAGATTCGATCTGGCAGGGACTGGCTAGTCGACGGTTTCCGGACTTGCTCTTCATCTCCCTTATGTAAGCGCGCGCACCTACGTGAAGCATAGGAATTCGACTCCAACTAGCATTTAACACTACGTTTTTGTTTCGGAGTCGGCTCTGCCAACCTGTTAATACTAACTCGATCGTACGTCCGCAAAGAAACCTACACGTACATCGATCTTGATGTTGAGTTGTTTTATAGGAGGCGACGATCGCCGCGTGCTTCCCACCTCGACCGCGACGACAAGACGTCGGCACGGCAGGCGTGCGCCAAGGCGGGGGCGGCGCTGCGCTGCTGCATGCAGATGCAGGACGCTCAGCAGGAAAACTCCGCTCGCATTGTCCACGTACGCCGGCAGCACGTTTGCGCCTGCGGTGCGTAGACGTGGTCGATCGTTGCATGAAACCACCCCGGCCGGGTCCAACTTAATGCTGGGCGCGCTTAATTAATTACCATACTATACTACAGTACTACTGTACCGCCCGACGCGACGCGAGCGTCCCAGCCGGCCTTTTTTCATCTCTTCTCACCACGATTCGCGGGCAGCTAACTAGCCCCCGTTAATTACTCTCTCCTCGATCCAAACTCGTTTGGCGGATGGAGGGCCTCATAGTTGGCAACAACACGACCTCATCCTCCCAAGACTCGATCGATCATCTCTCTGGACAATACCCCAATACGTATCTATCTACTCTACTAGTAGTAGAAATCCACACCACATGTCTACGTAAATTAAAACCACTAAGCCAGCTACTAGTACGACGGCACGCATCCGTACATACGTACGTAGTCTTATACGTACGTAATACAAAGGGAAAAGGGATCTGAGAAAGAGGAGGATCGATCCATGCAATGGGAACACCGAATACAAGAACAGTCGTAAATAACTAAGGAATAGTAGTAGTAGATCCTGCGTGAGAGTGATGAGGATGTTTGTTATTACCCGCCGAAAGCGCTCTTCGTATGTCCACGGCTGATCGACAATCACGCAGGTCTCGGTCCCATCCGCGGCTGCGCCCAAAGATCCGAGTAGATGCATGCACCACGGTATACACAAAGAAGAAACGAATTTAAGAAATATGAGGATCGGTTCCCATGGGAAAATAATTAAGAACAATCGATCATCCTAAGAATGGAATAGTAGATCCTACGTGAGAGTGAAGATGTTGGTTACCCGGTGAAGCGCGGACGACGACGCCTTCGTCCGCCCGCGGCCGCCATGAATTTGGTTGCCGGATGATCGCTAATCATGCCTAGGTCTCGTCCGCGGCCGCGCCCAAGCCCAAGATCCAAGTCACAAGTCACGCGCTATTTTTAAGTTGGGGTAGTCTCTCGCTGGGCTACATGATAGTTACTTTTTTCTCTATAACAGGATTCCTAGTTTCTCGCTGGGCTTCTTCGGGACATTTTCCATTAAGTAATTTATATGAGTCGTTGATCTTCCTTTCATGGGCTCTGTATATTCTTCATACCATTCCTAAGATAGAGAGCTCTAAAAATGATTTAAGCACAATAACTACGCCAAGTACTATTTTAACGCAAGGCTTTGCCACATCAGGTCTTTTAACTCAAATGCATCAATCCACAATACTAGTACCTGCTCTCCAATCTCAGTGGTTAATGATGCATGTCAGTATGATGTTACTAAGCTATGCAACTCTTTTGTGCGGATCCTTATTATCTGCCGCTATTCTAATCATTAGATTTCGAAATAATTTCGATTTCTTTTCTAAAAAGAAAAAAAATATTTTAACTAAAACATTTTTCTTTAGTTATTTCTATGCAGAAAGAAGTGCTTTAAAAAGCACCTCTGTTCCTTCATTCCCAAATTATTACAAATATCAATTAACGGAGCGTTTGGATTCTTGGAGTTATCGTGTCATTAGTCTAGGATTTACCCTTTTAACTATAGGTATTCTTTGCGGAGCAGTATGGGCTAATGAGGCGTGGGGATCCTATTGGAATTGGGATCCTAAGGAAACTTGGGCATTTATTACTTGGACCATATTTGCAATTTATTTACATAGTAGAACAAATCCAAATTGGAAGGGTACGAATTCTGCACTTGTGGCTTCGATAGGATTTCTTATAATTTGGATCTGCTATTTTGGTATCAATCTATTAGGAATAGGTTTACATAGTTATGGTTCATTTATATTAACACCTAACTGATTACATAAAATAAAGCCTTCATTTCCTGAAGGTTTTTACTTTTCTGTTTTATTTGAGAACCCCTTGAACGCCTTCTCAAAGGGTTCTCAAAAATTCAAGATAGATCTAATTAGACTTCTGCATTAATAGAGCGGACTAGTAAAAAACCTATTTAGGATAATAATTGGATAAGAGAGCCTCTACCCTGTCAACGGATAGAGAGAGAACAAAATCTGGATAAATACCAATTCCTATTACTGGTAAAAAGATACAGATTAAAATAAAGAGTTCTCGTGGTCCAGAATCCACAAAATTAGTGTTTGGACCATTAAATAGCTTGTATCCATAGAACATTTGGCGTAACATAGATAATAAATAAATAGGAGTTAATATCATTCCTATTGCCATTACAAAAGTAATTAGCATTTTTGGCATTAACAGAAATTTTGGACTAGTAATTAGGCCAAAAAAGACTACTAATTCTGCGACAAAACCACTCATTCCTGGTAAGGCAAGAGAAGCCATTGAAAAGCTACTAAACATAGTAAAAATTTTTGGCATTGGGATAGATATTCCTCCCAGTTCTTCGAGATAAACAAGACGCATTCTATCAGAAGCCGTTCCTGCCAAGAAAAAAAGTGTAGCACCAATAAATCCATGGGATAATATTTGTAAAATAGCTCCATTGAGTCCAATGTTGGTTATGGAACCAATTCCTATAATTATGAAACCCATGTGAGATACAGAGGAGTAGGCTATTCTTTTTTTGAAATTTCGTTGACCAAGAGAAGTTGAAGCTGCATAGATTATTTGGATCGCTCCTATTATTACTAACCAGGGCGAAAAGAGATAATGAGCATGAGGTAACAATTCCATGTTGATCCGAATCAATCCATATGCTCCCATCTTTAATAAGATTCCCGCTAAAAGCATACATGTACTATAATGCGCTTCCCCATGGGTATCCGGTAACCACGTATGTAGGGGTATAATCGGCAATTTGACAGCATAAGCAATAAGGAAGCCAAAATATAAAAGTATTTCCAAGGCTGCAGGGTATGATTGATTAATTAATCTTTCCAAATCTAATCCTGGTTCGTTGGAACCATATAAGCCCATACCCAGAACTCCGATTAAGAAAAAGATGGAACCGCCTGCAGTATACAAAATAAACTTTGTAGCTGAATATAGACGCCTCTTTCCCCCCCACATGGATAAAAGTAAGTAAACAGGAATTAATTCTAACTCCCACATGATAAAAAAAAGTAAAAGGTCTCGCGAAGAAAATAATCCTATTTGACCACTATACATTGCGAGCATCAGGAAATAGAATAATCGCGAATTCCGGGTAACTGGCCAAGCTGCTAAAGTAGCTAAAGTAGTGATAAATCCTGTCAATAAAATAGATCCTAATGAAAGTCCATCGATTCCCAATCTCCAGTGGAAATCGAAGATATCTATCCATTTATAATCCTCCTTTAATTGGATTAAGGGATCCTCCAGTTGGAAATGATAACAGAATGCATAAGTCATTAGAAGGAATTCTAATAAACAAATAGATATAGTATACCACCTAACGATTTTGTTTCCCCTATGAGGTAAAAAGAAAATTAATGAACCCGCAAATATCGGCAAAACAACAAGTATTGTTAACCAAGGAAAATAACTCATGATAAAGTGATAAAGACAAGATACGTTTTGACCAGAAAAGCCCGTGCTCGATTATTTCGAGCACAGGCTTCTTCGGTAAAGAGGAATCAGACGATTCGAATGAAGTTTTTTGTAACGTATCAATAAGATAAAGCCATGCTACGGGTTGTTTCAGGCCCTAAATAAACCCGTACACTTAAAAAATCTGTCGGACAAGCGGATTCGCATCTCTTACAACCCACACAATCCTCGGTTCTCGGCGCGGAAGCAATTTGCTTGGCTTTACATCCATCCCAGGGTATCATTTCTAATACATCTGTTGGACAAGCTCGTACACATTGAGTGCATCCTATACATGTATCGTAAATTTTTACGGAATGTGACATTGGATCTATAAATTTTTCTTTTCAACATAAAATTTTTCGATCTGGTAAAAATGAAATTAGTATTATATGAGTAATATGTATTGTAGACACCAGACGAAGCAATGGTTTATCCAAACTTCAAAAATAATAATCTATTTTTTAATCCGTTTGTGAGAAAGCGTGAAAAGAGCCAAGAGACTTGAATTTTGGACTTCAACAATAAGAATTATACTAATTGTACATATGAATTCGAATTAGCCAATAAATTGGCTATCCTCTTTTCAATATAAATTATTGCAATATTCAAATTGCAATATCAATGAATTACAAAAATTCTTTTAAGTGAAAAAAGAATACTATGCAATAACCTACTTAAAGAAAATGTATATTCTCAAATAATACTAAGAAAATAGTATTGATTTCTATTCATCTTAATATTAAATATTATTTATATGTGCGCCTTTGTTTAGAGGATTGTATGTCTAATTATTAAAAAGTCCAATTATTCCATAGTCTAATTATTCAATAAATTAGATTGATTGATACGAGTTGATTTCCTATTACGATGGATCGAAGAAAGAATGGATAGTCCAATAGCGGCCTCAGCAGCCGCAAGGGCTATCACAAAAATTGCGAAAATGTCTCCTTTTAATTGGCGACTATCAAATAGATCAGAAAATGTTACGAGATTTAGATTAATTGAATTCAGTATAAGTTCAAGACATATTAGAGCTCTAACCATATTTCGGCTTGTGATCAATCCATAGATACCAATTGAAAATAAATAGACACTCAAAAAAAGTACAAGCTCAAACATGATTAATTAACTCCTTATCACTCTCGATTCATTTCAATATGAGGACAAGAATTGAATCGACTCAATTAAATATTGCTACAACTGATTAAATATTGCTAAGAAAATAGGATCATAACGGGATACCTCCTTCCTGGGGAGGTTATCTTTGGAGGGGAAACTATGCGTTAACTGAATTCACCAACTTATTATCACATAATTTGGTTCTCCCTTTATTATGAATAAAGGTATATCGTTTCCATATTTTGTCACAGGATTATTGGTGTAGCAAGGGCGCTCGTTGCGAGGGATGATAAGCTGAAATTTATATTCAAAATCATTCCATTCGGAATTCTTTGCTTTCTTAAAGCGTCGCACTTCTAAATTCTCATAAGGTCCTCCAGGAATTTTTTCTATAGCTTGTTGAATTATTTTGATAGATTCCCTCATTTCACTGATTCGTACTAAATAGCGAGCTAACGAATCCCCGAAGCAGCCACCCTTTAAAGAGTGCGTAATAGCTCACTGATCGAGCGCCCTTGCGCTGAAGATGAACGGGGCTAAGCGATCTGCCGAAGCTGTGGGATGTCAAAATGCATCGGTAGGGGAGCGTTCCGCCTTAGAGGGAAGCAACCGCGAAAGCGGGGGTCGACGAAGCGGAAGCGAGAATGTCGGCTTGAGTAACGAAAACATTGGTGAGAATCCAATGCCCCGAAAACCCAAGGTTTCCTCCGCAAGGTTCGTCCACGGAGGGTGAGTTAGGGCCTAAGATCAGGCCAAAAGGCGTAGTCGATGGACAACAGGTCAATATTCCTGTACTACCCCTTGTTGGTACGGAGGGACGGAGGAGGCTAGGTTAGCCGAAAGATGGTTATAGGTTTAAGGACACAAGGTGACCCTGCTTTGTCAGGGTAAGAAGGGGTAGAGAAAATGCCTCGAGCCGAGGTCCCCACCTACCTTACTGTGCTAAAATGATCAATTAAAGAAAAGAGTTTATACAACAATTCGATTACTCAATCAATTAGTAGTATCCCTAGAGTCCACTCCTCCCCCATACTACTAGTGAAAGAGAGAATGTAAAGACTACCATTAAAGCAGCCCAAGCGAGACTTACTATATCCATCTAAATTATGTCTCCTATTATGGAAAATAAACTGAGTGAATAGCGAGTTTTCTTATTTCTCCAGGACAGGTACAACCACAACTGCTCGGTGGTTCCATAGTTCTATTGGAAAAATTCCTTTTGATGTAAGTGGAAGGATCTTAGGATTTTTTTACTAGGAATTGCGCTCCTTATAAAAGTTTGAGTTTGGGTTTTCTTTTCCCGCAACCAAAGAAAAAGAGAATGGAAGAATTCTTCTTATTGCATAATAAAATAAAGAAACCTTAGAATTCTGTTTATATAAGGTATGCTACACCATATTATCGAAAATAGGGTATGAGAAGAGACATGAGACAATCCAGAAAGCAATTGATCATGATCAAATTTCTAAGCCTACTTGGATATTGAGCATTTACCCATAAGAATAGGATTCTTTTCAATGAGTAGTTGTAGGTCCAACTTCGGAAAAGAGAATCTGATAAAGCTTTTCAAAAAGAGATGTGGCAATCTTGAAGAGAAAATTATCTACCTTGCAAAGATATCTCGGCGGGATCAAATATATGACGAGATTGCCAGACATTGTAATCGTCCTTGATCAGCAAAAAGAGTATATAGCTCTTCGGGAATGTGCCATTTTGGGGATTCCTACTATTTCTTTAGTCGATACAAATTGCGACCCAGATCTCGCGAATATATCGATTCCAGCCAACGACGACACTATGACTTCAATTCGATTGATTCTTAACAAATTAGTATTTGCAATTTGTCGGCCCAGCAGAGTGCTTTCGCCGTTGGTGTTCTTTCCGATCTCAATGCATTTCACCGCTCCACCGGAAATTCCCTCTGCCCCTACCGTACTCCAGCTTGGTAGTTTCCACCGCCTGTCCAGGGTTGAGCCCTGGGATTTGACGGCGGACTTGAAAAGCCACCTACAGACGCTTTACGCCCAATCATTCCGGATAACGCTTGCATCCTCTGTCTTACCGCGGCTGCTGGCACAGAGTTAGCCGATACTAATCCTTTATGTACTTTAGTGTTCCTAACCCTTCACTAACTTTTGATGGATTCTTCTTATGATTATAAGTTCTAGTAATGGAATTACATATCGCGAATCCTTTATTCTTGCCCGCTTCAAGATATGATGACTAATTAAAAAAAATCAACCTTGGGATAAAGAGTTTATACTGCTTATATTTACTTCAACTTTTTCTTGTACGTAGGAAATGAGATTTTTTCTTTTTACTACAAATTTATAAGCTGTTTTGTTTCACTCATATAGCTATCTAGTTTAACTTATCAACCTGAATACAGAATAAGAAAAGGAAGATAAATAGTTAATGGATTTTAGAAAAAAAAAGATCCTATTTTAACGAATCACACGTAGAGATATTGCTAGCACACAAAAAGTTAATGGTATTTCATAACTAATGGATTGAGCAGCAGCTCGTAGACCGCCTGAAAAAGAATATTTATTATTTGAGCTATATCCTGCCATAAGAAGACCAATAGGAGCAATACTTGAAATGGCAATCCATAAAAAAACACCAATACTAAGATCGGCTAAAACAAAATGATATCCCAAAGGGACAACTAAAAAACTTAATAAAATTGATATGACTGCTATAGAGGGCCCAATGCTAAATAAAGGAATATCCCCTCGGGATGGTAGGATATCTTCTTTAAAAAGTAGCTTAGTCCCATCTGCTATAGCTTGAAGCAGTCCTAGGGGGCCAGCATATTCAGGACCAATACGTTGTTGTATCGATGCAGATATTTCTCTTTCTAACCACACAATTACGAGTACCTCTATTGTGATTCCCAAAAGGAGGCTCAAAATGGGCAGAATCGATATGATTCCATAGACTTCTTTTAATAATTCCGATTTCGAAAAAGAATTGATAATTTCTACTTCTACCCTATCTATTATCATTTCAACGGTCAACTTCCCCCATAATGATATCTATACTACCTAATATTGTCATGATATCAGCCAATTTCATTTTTTTAACTAGCTGAGGAAGAATTTGTAAATTAATAAAACCGGGTGGACGAATTTTCCATCTCCAGGGGAAAAGGCTATCATCTCCTACTAGATAAATTCCTAATTCACCTTTTGGGGCTTCCACTCTTACATAAAGCTCTTGCTTTGATAATTCAAAATTGGGTGAAGGTTTTTTACCAAGAAATTTATATTCAAAATCATTCCATTCGGAATTCTTTGCTTTCTTAAAGCGTCGCACTTCTAAATTCTCATAAGGTCCTCCAGGAATTTTCTTGGTATTTTATATAAATTCTACTCCGTTAGTTTTCTATTGGGTTTCTAATTCAATAAGGATTTCGCGGGCGAATATTTACTCTTTCCTGTCTTATTTGTTAATTTATAACCTTACCAAAACCAAATAAGACAATTTTTTTGGTTTGCTCCGCCATCCCACCCAATGAAGTATTAGGATTCTTTTCAATAAAATCCTATCGAATCATAGGTTCCGTCGTTCCCACTGCTTCTCCTTGAATGGTTAGGTCTGAATTCCACAATGGAGCTTCAAAAAAATTTCTTTCCGAGTTAATTTTCTCAGTTTTATTAATCCGGTCGGCTCTTTATTATTGCTTTAAATTTATAGTTCTTGTTTCAAGTTACGATTTCTAATTCTCTATTATTTTTATTATATTGATGCTTTATCACATTGCTTTTTATGATGCAATTCATAGACCATACATATTGGAATCCTATATCTTACTTAAATTCCTCTTCCTTCTTTCTATCATCCCTCCCTTTATCCACATCCCTTTAGTTTTGCTTCACAACCCCCCTAGAATCTCATTTCCTTTTTAGAGAAAAAGCAGTTGCTACAACTATATGATACATCTATTCATTTATAATAGAGATATTTATTCATATAGTGACTGTTTCTTAGTTAGGATATCGACAATACGAAGCAATAGGTTGGTTAGTAGTTAATTTTCTATAATTACTAAGTTTTTTCTTAAAAAAAAAAATAACGAGTCACACACTAAGCATAGCAATTATATTAAATGATTTATCAATTTTCATTAAATCTTATAGAAAGAGGTATAATTTCTTCTTTTTTTCAGGGATTTCACGAAAAAAAGTCTCTTGTTATTTTTTATTCTATCACTGAACAGAATGCAAAGATAAGATTAGTTATTCTTCGTCTACGAATATCCAAATTTTTACACCTAATACTCCATAGATAGTTCGAATTGGATAGCAGCAATAATCAATTTTAGCGCGAATTGTTTGGAGAGGAAGTCTACCCTTTTTGATGCATTCGGCACGTGCAATTTCTTTTCCTCCGAGACGACCCGCAATTTTTACTTTGACTCCCTTTATATCGGCTTTTTTAGTTAATTCAATGGCTTTTTTCATTGCCTTTCGGAATGAAACTCTATTTTTTAATTGGAAAGCTATATATTCTGCAAGAATGTTAGGCTCTCTATAAGGCTCTTTAACTTTTTCGATAGAAATATTAAGTCTCTGGTTTACAGAGTGAATTTCCTTTTGTAGATCTTTCTCTAATTCTTCGATTGCTCCTTTTTTCTTTAATAAATTGGGGAACCCAATATGGATTATGACGTGGATCGTATCGATTTCCTTTTGAATTTCTATACGTGTAATTACTTCAGAACTTGAACCTGAGTCAGTTTTTCTATTATGTGTAATTACTTCGGAACTTGAGTCTGATTCTAGTTTTCTATTTGAGCTCTTTTTCCTATATAAAAGAAAATTAGCTTGTTTACGAAGAAACCCAATTCTTTTCCTCAGGATCTCTTGAATGAAATTAGGGAACGAAGTAAGTAGATAGGCGGATTTAGGTAGAATTTTTATCTCCTATTCTATAAGGATTAGGTTTTCTCCCCGAAATGCGTTGAGGCGCAGCTCTAGCTAATTGCCCACCCCTTCCACGTGTGATTTCTATGTTATGCATGGCCGTGCCTAAGGGCATATCGGTTGAAGTAGATTCTTCTTTTCTCTCAAAAAACCCCTTCCCAAACTGTACAAGCTTCTTCCAAAGCATACGGCTTTCTAGATGTATATGACGATCTCTAGACAGATGGATCTTATATGAATCATATGATGAAGTACCACATGAGTGGATATATAGGAAAGGAATCCAAATCTGCCGAATCGCTCATGTTATGATCTTCTACATCCTAGGTCTCCGCGTTCCGTCATCTGGCTTATGTTCTTCATGTAGCATTCAGATCGAATGACTCTATGAAATTACGTCGATCCTTTTTTTATTCAAGATATTTAATGATTTGAAAAATTAAAGCACGATTCCCCATAGAGATATGTACATAAGGGGGATCTTTGGATAATAATGATGTTCGGGGCTGGAGTTTACCTATACACGGATTAGGCATAAAGCCATACTATTTTATTATGCCATTAAAGGGAAGGGGAAGATAATACCTATTTAAGAATCGTTCACTACTGCAATAAAAAAAAAGATAGAATTCTAGTTAATGGTTCCAATTTGTTCTGAATTTTGCAGCCTGTGACTCGAAATCCACTTTTTCTCTTTTTTAATTTAAATAAATAGAAAGAAACAGAAAGTTTTTTTGTGTTAACAATGTTTGTTTTAAGATAGAATCTATCGAAGAGAATAGTGGATGAATACTTACTCTTTTCTCGATTTTCGCTCGGATTTTTTGGCGGCATGGCCAAGCGGTAAGGCAGGGGACTGCAAATCCTTTATCCCCAGTTCAAATCTGGGTGCCGCCTGATCAATAAAAAAAATACTTAGGTTTATAGTACTGATCGAACTCGAGAAATTCGTACTCTGCATAAGTTCGGGGAAGAGAGTAACTAGGCCTGCTGATACTGGGTTTTGAGAATCCATACCATAGTTCAATCCTCAAACTAGGGTTTGCTTTGGGGGTAGTGGCCCAAACGGTTACCAATAGGGATATTGGTTCGATTTGAGAATTGAAAACGACGAGGCTAAGATGTCAAAAATCTTGGTATCCAAAGAAAGGTCCCTAAGGGGCATTCTTTTTTTTTTCAATTTAAGATTGAAGAAGGGACTCCGCGAAGGAATATCAAGATTCCCTAATTATCATATATTTCATACATTATCGTACATCTTATTTTACCTACATACACTTCTTATTTTACCTACATACACTAAAGTAAGGACTACTTATTGGAGCGAGAATCAGATTAAATAGGCCGACCCTAAATTAATTTTGGATTTGTGTTGTGGATAAAGTCTCTTCATTCTTTCATAGAATAATAGAAAGCAGGGCTGTAGGGTTTAGGTCAAAAATAAACATGGGTAAGGTAGGTATCCAATAAATATTTATCTGCCCATCATTTTATCGTATATTTGTCCGTCCTTTGCTTATAAAAATAAAAATTAAAAATTAAAAAGAGTAACAAAAGGAATAAAAAATATTCCTATTTCCGCTTCTTCTATTCAGGACATCATTCCCGTACTCTTTTTTAAGGAAAAGGGCTATGCTATGTATCGTATTTATACTTAATGCTCTCTAATTCTACCGGAATTCCTATAAGAATTTGTTAGGAATAAATTCTTTGAACTGATTGATCCATAGCCTTAGGGGAGAGTCCCTTTTTGACTCTGTACCCTTGATTCCACTATGATTATTGATCAATAGTAGAAGTAGAATAATTTCTTCATAGAAATAGGAGACATAATTTAGATGGATATAGTAAGTCTCGCTTGGGCTGCTTTAATGGTAGTCTTTACATTCTCTCTTTCACTAGTAGTATGGGGGAGGAGTGGACTCTAGGGATACTACTAATTGATTGAGTAATCGAATTGTTGTATAAACTCTTTTCTTTAATTGATCATTTTGTATTAATCATTTTGTCAAACGTTATTCTTTAATCTTTTTCTTTAGTTTCACTCCGATAATATAATAGAAAGACTCTAAAGTGTGGTAGAAAAAACTATATCTAGTTCTTTCTACCACACTTTAAGATTCCAACCGGATCCTTTCATTTAAGACTTGGATTTTTTTTATTTAATCCCTTTTTTCATTTCTTCAATGATTAATTGGAATTCTAATTAATCATTTTGGCTGGCTGTTTTTACATAAATAATAAGTAAAAAAGCAGTAGGAATTAGAATGAACAGTGCAGTAGCAATAAATGCGAGAATATTGACTTCCATAACCTCTTTATTTTTTATTTTCACAATAACTCGGGATGTAATCCCATGGAGAGGAAAAAGGGGTATCCTGTAAATTCAAGGGTAGGGCTTCCATTCTGATAATACTGAATCAATTCAATATTATGAATATCGGATCTATCAAATCAATTCATAGTTGAGAGTGGAATAGTATAACATAGGAGGATCCTCTATCCATAGTAAGACTTAAATGGTTTTTTTGATTGAAAAAAGAAGGGGAATATTGATATATATTAGAGGGTATTGATATATATTATCATCTGATGTGCTTTCTTGGTATCCTAAATATAAGATTAATACTTCAAGTTGCTGAGTTGAGAAAGAGATGGTTGAATCAAAAGAATTCCTTTTTTGAATGTGCTTTTTTATTATTCCTTGGTGCAGTTGCGAAATCCGCACAATTCCCTCTTCACGTATGGTTACCAGATGCTATGGAAGGACCCACTCCCATTTCAGCTCTTATACACGCAGCAACGATGGTTGCTGCCGGGATTTTTCTTCTAGCTCGGCTTTTTCCTCTTTTCATATCTCTACCTTTGGTAATGACTTTAATTTCTTTAGTAGGTACAATAACACTCTTCTTAGGAGCTACTTTAGCTCTTGCTCAGAGAGATATTAAAAGAAGCTTAGCCTATTCTACAATGTCTCAATTGGGTTATATGATGTTAGCTCTAGGTATAGGTTCTTATCAAGTTGCTTTATTTCATTTGATCACTCATGCTTATTCAAAAGCTTTATTATTCTTGGGATCCGGATCCGTTATTCATTCAATGGAACCTCTTGTTGGATATTCACCAGATAAAAGTCAGAATATGGTTCTTATGGGTGGTTTAAGAAAATACATTCCAATTACAAGAACCACTTTTTTATGGGGTACACTTTCTCTTTGTGGTATTCCACCTCTTGCTTGCTTTTGGTCTAAAGATGAGATTCTTAGTAATAGTTGGTTGTATTCGCCCTTTTTTGGAATAATAGCCTCCTTTACTGCAGGATTAACTGCCTTTTACATGTTTCGGATATATTTACTTACATTTGATGGGTATTTGCGCGTTCATTTTCAAAATTACAGTACCACTAAAGAGGGTTCCTTGTATTCCATATCCTTATGGGGAAAAAAGATACCCAAAGGAGTTAATAGGGATTTCGTTTTATCAACAACAAAAAGAAAGAGTGGAGTTTCTTTTTTTTCACAAAATATACCAAAAATTCCAGGTAATGCAAGAAATAGGATAGGATGCTTTAGTACGTCCTTTGGGGCTAAAAACACTTTTGCCTATCCGCATGAACCGGGAAATACTATGTTATTTCCTCTTCTTATATTACTGCTTTTTACTTTATTCATTGGATTTATAGGAATTTCTTTTGATAATGGAGCAATGGATAATGGAATAGCGGAGTTAACCCTATTAGCAAAGTGGTTAACTCCCTCAATAAACTTGACTCAGGAAAGTTCTAATTCTTCTATAAATTCATATGAATTTATTACTAATGCTATTTCTTCTGTAAGTCTAGCTATTTTCGGTTTACTTATAGCATATATCTTATATGGATCCGCTTATTCTTTTTTTCAGAATTTGGATTTAATAAATTCCTTTTACAAGGAAAGTCCGAAAAAGTACTTTTTCGATCAAGTAAAAAAAAAGATATACAGTTGGTCATATAATCGCGGTTATATAGATATTTTCTATACTAGGGTCTTTACTCTCGGTATAAGAGGATTAACCGAACTAACGGAGTTTTTCGATAAGGGTATCATTGATGGAATTACCAATGGGGTGGGTCTTGTTAGTTTTTGTATAGGAGAAGAAATTAAATATGTAGGAGGAGGGCGAAT